>CM056600.1:42322201-42724701 GCA_029721355.1 Tegillarca granosa
TAAAATGATGAAAACAGCCAGCGTAACGAAGAACAGAGCAAAACAATTTAAAATGATGAAAACAATCAACGTAACGAAGAACAAGACAAAACAAGGTAAAATGAAAAAAAACACTCATTGTAACGAAGAACAGGAAAAAACAAAGTAAAATGATGAAAACAGCTAACGTAACGAAGAACAGGTCAAAACAAAGTAAAATGATGAAAACAGCTAACGTAACGAAGAACAGGACAAAACAATGTAAAATGATGAAAGCAGCTAACGTAACGAAGAACAGAACAAAACAAAGAAAAATGATAAAAACAGTCAACGTAACGAAGAACAGGAAAAAACAATGTAAAATGTTGAAAACAGCTAGCATAACAAGAACAGGAAAAAACAATGTAAAATGATGAAAACAGTCAACATAACGAAGGACAGGACAAAACAAAGTAAAATGATGAAAACAGACAATGTCACGCAGAACAGGATAAAAACAAAGTAAAATGATGAAAACAGCCAACGTAACGAAGAACAGAACAAAACAATGTAAAATGATGACAACAGTCAACGTAACTAAGAACAAGACAAAACAAGGTAAAATGTAAAAAATACTCATTGTAACGAAGGACAGGACAAAACAAAGTAAAATGATAAAAACAGCCAGCGTAACGAAGAACAGGACAAAACAATGTAAAATGATGAAAACAGTCAACGTTACGAAGGAGAGGACAAAACAATGTAAAATGATGAAAACAGCCACGGTAACGAAGAACAGGACAAAACAATGTAAAATGATGAAAGCAGCTAACGTAACGAAGAACAGGACAAAACAATGTAAAATTATAAAAACAGTCAACGTAATGAAGAACAGGACAAAACAATGTAAAATGATGAAAACAGCTAGCGTAACGAAGAACAGGACAAAACAATGTAAAATTATGAAAACAGTCAACGTAAGAAAAGAACAGGAGAAAACAAAGTAAAATGATAAAAACAGTCAACGAAACGAAGAACTGGACAAAACAATATAAAATTATGAAAGCAGCTAACGTAACGAAGAACAGGACAAAACAATGTAAAATGATGAAAACAGTCAACGTAACGAAGGAGAGGACAAAACAAAGAAAAATGATTAAAACAGCAAGCGTAACGAAGAACATGACAAAACAAAGTAAAATGATGAAAATAGCCAACGTAACGAAGAATAGGAAAAAACAAGTGAAAATGATGAAAACAGCCAGCTTAATGAAGAACAGGACAAAACAAAGTAAAATGATGAAAATAGCCAACGTAACGAAGAACAGGACAAAACAATGTAAAATGATGAAAACAGTCAACTTAATGAAAAACAAGACAAAACAATATAAAATGATAAAAACAGTCAACCTAACAAAGGACAGGACAAAAGAAAGTAAAATGATGAAAACAGCCAACGTAACGAAGAACAAGAAAAAACAAAGTAAAATGATAAAAAACAGCCAACGTAACGAAGAACAGGACAAAACAAAGTAAAATGATGAAAACAGCCAGCGTAACGAAGAACAGGACAAAACAAAGTAAAACGATAAAAACAGTCAACGAAACGAAGTTCTGGACAAAGCAATGTAAAATGATGAAAGCAGCTAACGTAACGAAGAACAGGACAAAAACAATGTAAAATGATGAAAACAGCCAGCGTAACAAGGAACAGGACAAAACAAAGTAAAATGATAAAAACAGCCAGCGAAACGAAGAACAGGACAAAATAAAGTAAAATGATAAAAACAGTCAACGTAACGAAGAACAGGATAAAATAAAGTAAAATGATGAAAACAGCCAGCGTAACGAATAGGACAAAACAATGTAAAATTATGAAAACAGTCAACGTAACGAAGAACAGGAGAAAACAAAGTAAAATGATGAAAACAGTCAACAGCTTCAGAATTGTGATATAAATTTTCAATAAAACAATTGATTTGAAAACAAAGCTAAAATAAATAAATAAATAAAAATAATTATAATTATAATAAATAAATAAAATAAAAGATTTATAAAAATATGATATTTTATGTTGGCAGAAATAAAACATGATGCTTTATTTAAAAGTCTTCACCTCCACGAGTCCTGAATTCGAAACTGCAAATACCAGTGTTCATCGGCACGGACACAAGAATAAATGACTCGCTTTCAATGATAACAAGTTCATACTTCACTGATACCTCTGACGCAGTTTATGACCTCATCATCCGCAAAACAAATGGAGAAAATAGGCTTCACTAAGTCGGCTTTTTACACTTTCCCGTCTCATTGATTTCATCAACAGTCGTTGAATTTGTCAGTCCAAAATAAAAACTTAAATATTATATCCACCGGTTGCATCTCCAATTCACGCTTTGCACATTTTAATTGGTAAACAAGGATTTAATGACATGTTCGCGCCATGAAAAGTACATGATAAAAGTATATTTTTTGTGATATTTATTTAAAATCTCTAATTCTTGATTATTCATTTACTAATGTTGAATTAAAATTGTCCTTTTGTATTAAATTAGAAGAATTAGCATTAATATTTCAAAGTTATTCAGGGATGAAATTAAAAATAAAATTAAATTGTCTACTGAAAGTACGTTATGACGTGTACACTTAATATATTGAGATTTAATGTTATATATTAAATCAGTTTATCTAAGTAACGTGCTCCCTTAATGTGCCTCTTCTTTAAATCCGAGTTTAACTCAGCTTTGTCCGATACCTGTATATAAGCACGGTGTAAACTCCGTGCGTTTGTCAGTTTATACCCACCCTTCCCTCCCTTTATTATTTTATCAGATATTGCTGTTGTTTTTTCTTTCTAGTTGAAGGTGCATGTTTCGCTGCTTTTTGAAGGTTGATTCACATTGATGTCACGGCGGAATACAGGAGATGGGGTGTCTTTTGTTCATTTTAGGTACTTTTAATGGTATATTTTGTGCTAGCAGAATATTTATTTAAAATAATATTAGAAAAATCATACATGTTGTTCAACTGATACCAGGGTAAAACATAATTTCACAATTTATTTCTATTTTCTAAAGATGCCCATTACAGACTCATATGGATTCTTGGTTCTTTTATTTTTGTCGTTGCCAGATGAGGCCAATAAAAATAAATATATAAATATACAGCTGTTTTTGTTGTTTATGTCATACCTTTATTCTTTACGTATTCCAATTATGTTATTGTGCCTTCCATATAAGTGAATATTTTTTTGACGGAGGCTTCAAACACCTTACAATATTTTAATTTAATTTATGTCTAGCACTTATCTTTGATATCCCTGGATAACTTTCAAAACTTAATATTATTTTTTAAAATTCAGAATGGAATTTGGAATTTACCACTTTTGTATCTTTTTCGTTGAATTAAATAATTCGTTAAATCACACATAGTTGATGATACAATTCTCATTATCACCCGATTTCAAGCAAAATTAAAAGAATAATCACCTCTTTTATGTACACATGATGTTATATAGTATTATGTACAATACCGATGATCCTGCAGTGTTTATAAGAAGGGGGAAATTATGCCGATGACGTTGAAAAATCTTCAATTATTTAAACAGACTGTTTTTAAATCTCTTGTGATTTTTCTTTAAAAGTTTGTCGTAAGATTTAAACCGCTTTTTCTGGCTTATGATGTCACCCCAATAATATTCAAATGACTCCATATAGTAAAATTTTTGGCAAAGAAAACAAGGTTACGTACGTTCGCCATTTATGTCGTCGTTAACGCAACTGTAACAAACTGTCGTTCCTACATATCCAGTATTTTTTTGGGTTGATTATGTACTGAATGATATTGGTTGATTATGTGATTAATTCTAGCAAATCACTTTCAGAGAATCTAGCCAGTGGTCGGGTAAATTAGGATAAGTATACTGCTAAAGGGGGAAGCAATAGTCCGGGCGATACAAGAATTTGAATACATGACAGGGAACACAATATCACGCCACAGACTCGACCCTCTCGAGCCATTTTAGGCATTTTAAGGACATAGCAGCCTTTGTGATTGCGACTATGTACCCCCGATAATTAGTTATCTATGGACAAGCCAACACTGGTTTTAAAGATGGAAGTAATATGAATTTACTTTGCATTACAATTTGCAATATTGTGGTACGAATGTGACATTAACTTTTTTATTCAGTTATTCAACTTTAAATTTTTATGGATTTAAAATCTTCTGGTTTTTGTAAAGATTTTATTTGTTGTTTTCTTGTGGCTTGGTAAGTGGGCGAGACAAAGTGTTTTACCTGTTACCATAAAGTTAGTCACCATATATATGTGATAACAAACATTGAAAGTATTAACAATTTATCATGGACCGAGATCAGAGAAAATGACTTCATATTTGAGGCAAAATTAGCTTACCATAAAAAATAGAAATTCAGAATCTTGACAATATTTTTATTATAGCATTGTTTAGAAATTCACGAAGGTAAAACTGGTTGTGTTATTTTCGTAACGAGTTTAACATTCCCATTGACATGGTTCCGTGTCTCTGTATACACAATTCGGTGCTGGTTTGTACTCTTGAATAATCTCCTTTATACTCGCAACATCTAAATCGATAAACCAACTGTATTCATCGGGGCATCGGCATGCAGATGGTTTTGCTATACATTTGGGCATAACGATGTCCATGAACTCTTTACAATCGCTGTACTTTTGGGCTTCGACATCTATTTTGCTAAATTCTTCGTCTGTGACGTCACTACAGAAAGGTCGGAATCTGTCAAGTGGATAAGCTTGATATGAAGATCGATCCGGAAATGAATGAGCGATTTCACATACTATGTCTCGTTTTTTCAAAGCTGCACCGAATTCCCTCGTGTCCGCGTCATCATGTAGCTCATAAGCCCCCTTAACAGAATCAAGAATATCCACCACACTTTTGCTGTTCGAAACGCCTCTCTGCACAACAATATTTAGCGTTTTGCCCAAGCGTTTTTGCATTGCTTCATTGTCTATCTTTTCGAACTCTGAGTCACTTATTTCACACATTGTTTCTAAAAATATCTGCAAATTGTAGAAATCGTACTCTTCCTTATCCGGGTATAACATGGCAGCAATGCATACCACGTTTTTTACAGTGAGTTCTCTTCCAAACGCCTTTTCTATTTCATTGTTTTTGCTATTATAAATTTGTTTAAGCAATTCATAAATTGTCTTGATCTCTTTGCCATCAGCCATATATATATCAGTAACATTGAATATTGTCTCTCTGGCTCTGAATTTATACGTCAGACTTTGTAAAGTATTATCCGAGTTCTCTAGGTAATCACGCACTAATTTTTGATGTTTAAAGATAAGTGTTCTGTTTGAAGTTTCAAAATCAGTGTGAAAAAATGCATGGCTTGTGTCTATATCAGTTGAATTTAATCCAAACATTTCAAAATAAGATCCGTTATTAGAATTAACATCCTCTATGACACCTTTAAAATTCCCTATTGTTACTTGGAAACACTCAGTGACATTTTCCCAATATTCGCTTAACGTATTCTCCTCAACCTTGATTTCTTCTATTGCCTTCTTTAAATCTTCATTATACTGTACATATTCTCCGGCTACTGATTTAAGCTCATTGGCTACAGCATCCCATTGCTTTTTCATCAAATATATTTCTACCGAGCTAAAAATTACAGCAATACCACCTGAAAAAGTTTCGCTCCATTTGACCTTAAAATTGGATGCCATGTACTTTTTAAAAGATTGTACAGGTTTTGTAACAAAATTCTTTACCTTTATAAAATATGTTTTTACATTAAGATATACAGTTTTAAAACCAGTTTTAATGCCAGTCCATATTTTCCCTTTATTTTTCCAAACATTCTTAGCAGCTTTCTTCATATCGACGGAGGATATGTCCATCATTTTGTCTTTCATATATCTGTATGAATTTTTTAAACGATTATACTTCTTTGCACCTAAAATTTTATTTAAACGTTTCTTTATTTTTCCCTTTTCCGTGTTGGGGATTTTCTTAGGATCAGAGGTTATGACGTCAATGAGGTCATACTTATAACTGTTTTTCGTAACATGAGCCGCAAACTTATTCATCGCTTTTTCAAAATATCCAGCAACGTACTCAAATATTATAGAGCCAACTCTAAATGACGCAAACATTATGAGCGCTTTGTGTTTTTCACTATTTAGCATGTTTTGGACATCTTCAAACGCAAAGGACAACGGCCTTATAATATTGTTTAAACCTTCAGTAGAATTAGTAGAGTTATCGTACATTGCTTCCATTTTTTGTAAGGTAAGAGATAACCGTAAATTGATAATGTTTGCAATTTCGGCTTCTGTTTCTACTTCTCTCATTGCTTCGACAATTGAGCGTTGTATGTACTCATTATCGTTCATTGCTTCCATAATATACAGAAACTCCCAACGGTTATTGTTATATATCTCCTCAAATTGATTACTCAAAGAGTTCATCAAATCTTCCGATTCTTTTATTTGATCTCTGTATTTACAAATATCCTTGTTAATTGCACATCCATCTGAAAGATAAAAGAAAACCTTAATAAATCAACGCCTTAAAGGATTTTATGCTCCACGTTTTTCTAATCGATGCGGCTCTCATCGCCTAATTCTGAATCACAACCAGGCATATCCTAGCATGAGGACTGCCTGTTTGCTTGCAAAAGTAAAATGTTGTCCGGCGAATACTTCGGTTTCATTATCCCAGAACTTACCGCCTACATATAAGTAAAAACTTTACTTGGAATTAAACCCCATTTTTCGCTCTTTAAATTGCAAATATTTGATTGATTATGAATGAATATGTTTGTAAGATGCGTTTGTTTTCTAATTTTAGATAGTTAAATTGGATACCAATGTAAAACATGGAATGATTATGGCTCTTTAAAAATCAATTTGTCTTTTTACGTACCTTAAACATTCTACGCATGTAACGCATCTAAATAAATTCTACGCATGTAACGCATTATTAAATCAATGCACATCCTATGCATATAAATATGGTTTAAGCACACCCTATGCATATACAGGGTTTAGCACATTCTAAGCATTTAATTGGACCCGGATATTCGGGAAATGGATTTTTTACAAAGTTAATCAGACATGGGATTGTTACACAGTTAAACAGACATGTGATTGTTTCACAGTTAATCAGACATAGGATTGTTGCACAGTTAATCAGACATGGAATTGTTACGCAGTTAATCAGACGTGGGATTGTTACGAAGTTCATCAGACAGGGTTAGTACACAGTTAAACAGACATAGGATTGTTACAGTTAATCATACATGGAATTGTTACACAGTTAATCAGACAAGGTATTGTAACACAGTTAATCAGACACGCGGTTGTTACACAGTTAAACATACATAAGATTGTTACAGAGTGAATCAGACATGGTTTTGTTACACAGTTTATCAGACATAGAATTGTTACACAGTTAATCATACATGGAATTGTTACACAGTTAATCAGACATGGAATTGTTACAAAGCTAATCAGACAAGGGATTGTTACACAGTTAATCGGACATTGGATTGTTACAAAGTTAATCAGACATTGGATTGTTGCACAGTTAATTGGACATGGGTGTTTTCGGTTAAGAAGATAATACTTTAGTCAAAATTAAGCATCATTAAAGTGACAGAGAAAAAAATCCCATTGTGTCTGTAAACGACGTTGTAGTAAAGATTTGCACAAACACTACGGAATAAATCAGGAGATGTAAATTTTCAAATCATTCTACTAGATTCATGTATATATAGGAAAACCTACTTTTTGGATTTATTAATTTTATTTCATAACATCATTTTATTTCAGATAACTTTATCTCGACTATAATTACACCTTTCAAATTTGTAACAGAATTAGTTTTTAGAAATATAACTCAAATAAATGATAAAAACAGCTAAAGCAAGACATATTATGAAAAAAACTAATTTTCTGGTCACTGGTAATATTATTTCTGACCAGTGGGCTCTTTATACATGATACTTTGTCTGGGTTATTTCATACAGTCAGGAGAAGGTAACATTTGTAAATATCTCTCTCTCTCTCTCTCTCTCTCTCTCTCTCTCTCTCTCTCTCTCTCCATTTTAATTTCAAATTTAGTTTTAACAGGATATTTATTTGTAGCTATCTAGTCATTTACCACATATCTACATACCAGTTAGCGAGGCTGCGAGTGTCAATGCTGTACTTGTTACCGTCAAACCAAGAAAAGCAGCTCCTAAAAATAAACATGATTGTTATGTTAAAACACTCAAATATCAAGTCTCATAAACACCAAATACCTATGACAATATGTAAAACTTCTGGATCCTAGCCATATACATAACTAAAAATATCTAACCTCTTGACACCTCCAGATTTATTTTGGGTATAAAGTTGCTTGATCAATATGAAATTTCATTTTAAGAGGGGGTGTGTGTGTGTGTGTGTGTGTGTGTGTGTGTGTGTGTGTTAAAAATTTCTATCATGTCTGCCGGTGTAAAGAAGAATATTGAAACGGGTTGAAAAATTACCGGGGTTAATTTTTCAACGCAAAATATGACGCGATACTTGAGAAATCGGCCGTACTCTTTTTTTCAGGCACACTAAGATAAATTACTTTCACAAATTCTTGAAATTTGTGGTTATTAAGAAAAAAATGACATCTGTTTAAATTTTTTGAAAGATGAATGATTCAACTACAGTTCCCTTTTCAGTTTTACGAAGGTTCTGCATAAATTCTGCTTGATGTGAATAATGAAACAAATCAGTGAGCAATGAGTGCAGTTTATGCCCATTGGTATATCGATTGTTGGAAAATGACATTGTAAAAACAGATACGAAATCTATCGAAACCTATAACATTTTGTAAATGTGTCAACAGTATATTTACGGAGCACCCGGCCTCACTTTCTTAAAGGGAGTTCACGTGTATAACTAAGTTTTCAAAGTCTTTCCTTTGTTTTTTGGATTGTGATTTGAACATGGACTGGTATGTTTGTGTTTCATTTTTATTCCGTACAGGTGTTTGATAAATAACTTGAATCCCTGTTGAACACTAGATGCGATTATTTATATCTTGGTTAACCGCTTTGTAAAAAAAAAGTGAAGGATTTTTAAACGTTCTTTCAATTAGAAATGGATTTTAAAAAAAAAAAAAAAAAAAAATCAAATAATCCTACCAAATAAAAAAATGAAAAGAAAAAAAACTTAAGGGACGGAAAAGGGCAGCCAATTACCTCCATATGAATATTCTTTTAATAAAAAACCGTCTAAGTATCCGTCTTACTTTTGAGGGTATTATTTTATATTTCATTTACTGTAGTTGATGAACTCTAAAATTTCCAAAAGGAACCGTTACCTCATCCGACCATCACCAAAGCACCATTGTCTTCTTAACAAAGAAACAAGTATCACGGTGTTCGGTGCTTAATTGTTTAGTAAATACCGCAGTAAAAGTTTAGAACCGCTTCATTTATTCATATTTTTTTTATTAAATTTATCAAAAACTAAGGTTTGTTTCCTCATGCTAAGCATTCCTTAGCTAAAGTTTGATTCATATATTTTGGAACTTTAGATTTATTAATTTTCAACTGTTTGGCTTATGTTTTTAATCTTTCAAATTTTTTGACCCAAAATGTCACTGGTGAAGAATGATTTTCCGAAATGTGCACATATGGCTCATCAAAATTTAACAGGTATTTTTGTTATCAATTTATTATGTCAACAAACATATTTTTTAAATTGAAAGATATATCTTTTGACCATGTATACTAATATTCTTGTATATTTGGGTGATATTTATGGCGGACTGACCAGTCGGTCAGTGAATATCTCTCTATATTGTATTTGGTTTTATGTGTTTCTAGAGATTAGTTGATTGTGAAACTTACACGGATTGTTTATAAGTAACATATGACTGTATTGTTTGACTAAATTTATTTGCAACTTCAGCAATTTGTGAGATTTTGAGCATCAAAAATTCAAGAATGCAGACAATGGAAATGAATAATAGTCCAGTGAACACTTCTCTGAAAACCATTGGGTCGGCCGTAGTGAATACGACAGAACTGTTAAGTGAAACGTAAATGTAGATAATTTACCTGTACAAAATCAAAATATTATAACAACTGGGTATGGATCACCAGTACAACATCAGCAAATTGCAAGTGGATATAATTTACAAACGAAACATTGTAATATCCCATCAAATTTGGATATTAATTCGCACCTAAGTGGTGTTATTATGAACATAGACAATAGATTAGGAAAATTATCACTGTTAGATGTCATATGTGACCGTCTGGTGAATATCGAGAGAAAAATCGAAGGTATTGAGATGGAAGTAAATGCGTTAAAATCAAAGGTGAATAAACATGATGATAGTCTTAGATCACTGGAAAGTAGTAACTGTGATTTGAAAGAAGGTGTGTCATTTTTAGAGCAGGATAAAGAAGATCTATATAGACTGAACTATGAAATGAAAGAAGAGATATTAGACATCAAAACACGATCAATGAGGGAAAACCTGCTTTTTGTAGGTATTAGTAGAGTGATAAGAACCAATGAAAAAGGACAAGAGTTTGAAGATACTGAGAGTGTTCTAAAAGACTTTATAGTTAAAGAAATGGACATTCATGAACAGATATCATTTGAACGGGTACATCGTTTAGAAAAACGAAGAAATGGAAAGCCACCGTTTGTTGTGGCTAAGTTCTCTAGTCACAAGCAACGTGAACTGGTCCGAAAGAAGGCAGCTACTGTTCTAAGAAATAAAGAAAATTTCAGTGTCTTTGAACAGTTTCCGAAAGAGATACAGGAAAGACGTAAGATTCTTATCCCAAAACTGAAAGCAGCGGAAAGACACAGACAGAGTGCAAAGCTAGTTGTGGATAAACTTTACATTGATGGCCAGTTATACGATCCAGAGAGTGACATGGATTATTACGGAAGGAGGGATTATCAACCTAATTTTGATACCAGATTCGATGCGCAACACACTGATAGAGCTGGTGAAGCAAGTAACGTCGGGTAGGGGTGCGCAAGAGGGCATAATGATAACTGTCACACCAGTAGAAATCTTCGTGTGGCTTCTTTAAATGCCTGTGGATTACTGAGCAAACTCCATATACCAGAGTTTTGTGATCTTATACGTCAGCACGATATCTTGTTTTTAATGGAAACTAAAATGGGTGATAATGACGTCATTGATTTACCAGACGGATACGGAATAAAAATGAAAAATAGAATCAAGTGTTATTCTAAATCGGGTGGAATTGCAATAATATACAAGAAGGAAATCGAAAGGTTTTTACTATTTCATAAAAGTAATAGTGAATTTGTGTAATGGCTTAGTGTTTCTAAAGTTATTTTTGATAATGAAAGTGATATATTGTTCGGTGCTGTGTATATACCCCCTTATGGTTCGAAATATTCATTGATTGAAGCGTTTTCCGAGATAGAAAATGAGTTAATGTATTTTCCCCAGAAATGTTATGTTTCTCTTGTGGCCGATTTAAACGCCCATACTAGCAATTTATCGGATTACGATACAACAGATGCTTATATTTCTAATTTTTTTCAGTTTGAAAGTGATGTAAATATGAATAATTTCAATTTTTTAATGAACCATTCTGTAGATTTTAATAGATATACACAAGTTGCTAGTAAGCCTAACTTATATGGTTACCGTCTTATAGAATTGTGTAAAAATAATAATTTATTTATAGCAAATGGTAGATTAAACAATGATTATAAAATTGGCAAAAAAAACTTGTAAGGACAGCAGTGTAGTTGATTATGTGCTGTGTTTATCGCGTCTTCTTTTACTAGTGAATGACTTTGAAATTAGGGACTTTGAAAAACTTTTTTCAGACGCTCATTGTCACATAAGTTTTTTATTAACTGTAAACATTCAATCTTCAAAAACCGATGACTTTGTTCTTTTCCCTAATGATTATATTAAATGGAATAAAAATAAAGCTTCAGAGTTAAAAACAATTCTTTACAGGATTTAATTACGCTTATTGACAATCCTCAGGATTTATCTAGTGAATATGTACTTAACACTTTGTGGACAATATTGGAACTATTTTTGTGAACAGTACAAATTCTGTTTTTGGAAAAAGTAAGGTGACTTTCAAGGGAAATAACTCTAACTTTAAATCGTGGTTCGGAAAGGAATGTCGTACTAAACGGAAAGACTTTAATGAAGCACGGAAATTATTAAACCGAAACAAAGCTATAGTGAATAAAAATGAATTGAAAGAAAGGGTAACTGTATACAGACGAACATTAAATTATTACTTCCGCAAACATAAACTTTCTGTTGGATTAGAATAACGTAATATGAAAAAACGAGACAGTAAAACATTTTGGACTATATTAAATAGATTAACTGGACATAAAAAGGATAATGAACATATAACAATTGAAGGTATGTACGAATATTTTATGAATCTTAATGATAGTAACGATTCTGATGATGAGTTTATATATGTAAATAATATTTCAATTAATGATGCACATACAGACGAAATATTGAATTGTCCTATTACAAATGATGAAATCATTGCAGCTATAAAAAAATTAAAATGTAATAAAGCATCAGGTATTGATAAATTTTAAATGAATATATAATTTATACTTATGAATATTTTTACCATTATTTTGTAAAATATTTAATTTTATTTTAAATTCAGGTAAAGTACCTGATACTTGGCTAGTTGGTACTATCAAACCTATTTACAAAAACAAAGGGTCTGTGTCCGATCCTGGTAATTATAGCGGTATAACTTTGATAAGCTGCTTCGGCAAACTGTTTACATGCATTCTAAACACTCGTCTTGAGAAATATGCTGAACATATACATCTTATTAATAGTGCACAAGCAGGTGTTAAGAAAGGTCATTGTACATTAGATAATATTTTTATTTTATATTCTATAATATCTTTATATTTTAGTCATGGGAAAAAGTTATTTTGTTAGGTCTATGGAAAAAAAACTTATTGATTGTGGTATAACTGGTAAAATATTTGTAGTTATTTTTAATATGTACAGATCCATTAAATCTTGTGTGCAAGTCGGAGGTGAACTTTCAGATTTTTTTTGTTGCAATGTTGGTGTAAGACAAGGTGTAAATCTATCACCATTATTATTCTCTATTTATTTAAACGACTTAGAACATTTTTTGTTTGATAATGGTGCTATTGGTACAGAGTTTTTAAGTAATCTCGTATTTGATAAACTAGATATTTTTATAAAATTGTTCTTTCTGTTGTATGCTGATGACACTGTTTTATTGGCAGATTCGGAAGCTGATTTGCAATATTCACTCTCCACGTTCTACAGTTATTGTAAATTATGGAAACTAGAAGTTAACACTTCAAAAACCAAGATGGTAGTGTTCTGTAATCGAAAGTATAAACATCAGTATAATTTTACTGTTGGCACCCAGCCAATAGATGTTGTAGATACATTTTCATACTTAGGGGTCGTTTTTAAGTTTAATAACAATTTTTCTGCTGCTAAGCGGACTATAGTAACACTTGCAAAAAAGGCTATGTACTCTGTTTTAAGTAAATTTAGTTATCTTAAACTTCCAGTTGATTTACAATTAGAATTGTTTGATAGTCTTGTATCACCAGTATTACTTTACTCGTGTGAAATCTGGGGTTTTGAAAACTTAAATTTGATTGAAGGCGTTCATCTAGATTTTTGTAAGCGAGTTTTGAAACTAAGGAAATCAACCCTAATTTACATGGTTTATGGTGAGTTCGGACGTTTCCCAATGTATTTAAGAATATATCAAAGGATGTACAATTTTTGGTGTACTCTAGTACAACCTTTAACTGATAAGTTATCTTCTTTTATATACAGAATTATGTTATCATTGTATCAGTCTAGTAATATTTAAATCACCATGGTTACGGCATATAGAAAAAATGTTAAATCAGTCTGGACTTGGGTTTTTATGGAATAGTCAATTTATTGTCGATGTATCATCATAAAGCTATGTATTCAAAAGGGTCAATGAGGATATATTTTTACAGAATTGGTCAAGTAATAATGTTTCATCAAAGAGTCAGTTTTATTTTTCTTTCAAACGTGTATTTAAACTCGAAAATTATTTAATTAAGTTGCATTTTTATAAAGCACAGCATATTTGTAAACTTAGAACAGCAAATCATAAATTCCCATTTGAAACTGGTAGATGGCAAAATGTTAATAAACACAATAAAATGTGTCCATATTGTTTAAATGTCTTAGGAGATGAATTTCATTATTTATTTGAGAAAAGTACTTACCACAATATTTTACGATATATCCAAGTTATGATAAATTGTATGATATGTTAAAATTATGTAACACAAAATTATTATCGAAAGTCGCAATTTTCTTGTCAAAGATCTTTAAAGAATTTTTGTAAACATAAATATAATAAAGTGTACTTTCATATTATAAAGAACGTGATATGCATATAATTATAAATATTTGAATGTGAATATGTCTTACCTGCCTATAACTTATATAATTGTACATGTATAGAGAGATATGTTGTATTTCTTTTTGCATATTATATTGTCAGTTTGCATATAAAACTATTGTATATTATATGCCCTCATGTTCCACTGTTGGAGTGACTGAGAGTAATAAACTGAATAAACTGTTTGAACAGAATTTTTATAAATTTCAATTGCGAAGTTTTTATCAATAAATCACTTGCTTATTTGCCTATCGCGCGTTTGTGTGTGTGTGTGTGTGTGTGTGTGTGTGTGTGTGTGTGTGTGTGTGTTGGTCAAATAGAATGCTAATGTAAAGAATAAGTGCAAATTAACAGTACCTTTTAATTGAATACAACATGATTACTCATGTCAAATTATCAAGATGTGTTTTTGCTGATGAAATGTAAGTATAAAATCGCTCTATCCAATTTTATTCCAAGTAAATTTGACTTCCATAAGTTCTATGTTCCTTTCATTCTCAAGGTTTTTTTCGCACTTGGCAAGAAAAGCTAGCTAGACAAATGATGTTGGTCTATCGGAGCACCCGGCCGCATTTTCCTGGAGAAAGATCACGTGTTTAACTGAATTAACCAGATTTGGTATGTGTTATCGATTTCAGGAAAATATGACACGGCACACTACATTGAACAATTTGTAATAGCTATCTATTTATTAACACACACACACACACACACACACACACACACACTGTATAAAATACAGTTATATAATACGTATATACATATATATTAACTTACGGAAAAGTACTTGTATGAATCTTTTATCTCTGCCTTCGGTTATATCAGATTGTATTAGTTCAACTCTTCCATCTGTGTGTAAACAGAAATATTTCTAGAATCAACACGTGTTGTAATCAGAACAACGACAAGAGTGCTTAAATGAAAACCTTCGTTTTTTCAAATTTCCCACCCTTTCATTGGTTAAAATTGACTTGCATGTGACGGGTGTAGCTAGCTAGACAGGTGATGCTTACCCTTCCGGAACACCCGGGCTCACTTCCTTGATGGAAGTTCAGGTGTATAACATATTTTGCCAGTTTGCAAAGTGTTTGGGATTGTGATATGGACAAGGACCGGTATGTTTGTTTTATTGATCCTGTATGTATGTATGTATGTATGTTTTTTTTATTTTTTATTTTTTTTTTTAAATGAAATTCTATTCAGTTCTTAAAAGGTGTTGTTCAGACAGTAACTTGTAAATTCATTTGACTAAACATACTATAGCAAAGCATTTTTGTCTATGCGAGGTGAGACTTGGGATCTTTGTTTGAGCACTGGGAGAACAATATAAATAAATTACAGATAAACTACAGTTTTTTAAAGATAAAATGTACCATTATTGTTTTACAAATGAATACACATAGTTTGTAACCAACTTATTTTCTTATAACTATTTTTATAATGATTAATATATTATAAGAAAGTGATTGTTAAAGCAACATAATAAGTAACTCACTAAACTATTAATCTCTTTTTAATACGTTCATTCTCCGTTATTGTCATATATATATATACAATGTATATACCAATTGTAATATTACTATTTAATTGCATTTCAGTATTTAATAATAATAATAATAATAATAATAATAATACATGTAATAATAATAAAACAATGTGTCTAGAGAAAGGTATAGTCGGATTATCACGAAAATATATAATTTTTGTGATCTTACCTTCAGGTTTTGCATCAAGTGGTTCAAGGTGTAAGCAAACGGAAGACGTAAACAAGACGACTGTAAACAGCGATATTAAAATGTACACCTTCATCTTGCCTATTCTAATAAAAAAAAAATTGTTTTTAGATTCGATACGTATCTTATATACAAACGACATACTACATTTAATCATTTTGTTTGTGACTATATTAATTTTCAAAGAAATTAAAAAAAAAAACCTGAATAAAGTTCGATATTTTCCACTTGAGTCAAAACTAAAAAATTGCTATACACATCTGCGACTATCATGAAATATTTCTGTAAAAAATTTCTGAACAGAGATTTTGCATGTTAAAAAGTGATAAATTGTGGATTATTTTGTGCATACGATGTTATTTGTAATCAAAAACATCACTTCTGGTCTAAACATTGCCATTTTATGTAAAATCTCAGTAGCAGAAATGGTTTCTTTTTTACATAAATATTTTAAGGTAAACGCGGGTACACATAGTAATTTTCAGTTACAACTAGACTAAAGTAAGTGAAAAGTACTGAACTTAATTCAAGCTAATTGGGTTTTCAATAAATGTTTTGCATATTCACTTTCAAAAACAGTTATAGAACAAAACAACCGGGTAGTTACGATGGGCGAAGAGATGTATACGAAGAAAGGCCGTGCCGAGTCTAGTTTTAATTGATCAAACCATTAAAATTACACTTTCGCTTATTTTAAAAAATAAGCCCTAGTTTAAAATTAAATTATTTCATGCATTTCGAGCCAGTCTACAATTTTGAAATGTTGAAAAGTACTGAGTGAGAGAGGACAACCGTTCATTTTCAGAAAACGCACTATGAAACTTTTGTAAAACAAAATTTTGGCCTAAACGAGATTTGAACCTAGATAGGGCGAGGCCTAGTAATCCTATGCCGGTGCTTTTAATCACTTCGACACTAGATCTCCTTGGTTATAAACTTAACGTTACATATCTTAACATTATTTAAATAATTATTTCTCCTATAGTTATTTAAAAATAGAAAGAAAGAAAATAAAAGAAAAGTACTTACAACTAAGGCAGGATGTTGAAGTCCTGTAGAGCTAATTCTCAGTTGTTCATATTTATACGGGATTCAGTTACGATAACATCTCTATAACATCTCCATTTCAATGTGGTAATTAAGTTTTGTGATTTTTAATAAATGAGAACTTATTTCGACCTCGACAGATGGATATTAATTAACGTTAACACACACACACACACACACACACACACACACACTCTCTCTCTCTCTCTCTCTCTCTCTCTCTCCTCTCTCTCTCTCTCTCTCTCTCTCTCTGTTATTGCTTTTTGGCAAATATGCTAAATATAAAGTAGCAGCGGAGGGTTTGTCATATTAAATAAATTAAATTTTTTTTTAAAAAAAGTGTTTTTTTTTATAAATCAATTCTTAGTATTCAAATATATCAATTTCGACAATTACGCGACTTTTAATACATGTAACCCATGTAAAGAAAGATAAGCATCCGCCTGAAACTATCTTCGTGTTATTATCTGAACCTTGTTGATTAACAAATCATTAAATACTTTGAATCGAAAATACCATATTTTGCCTAACTAACCAGTTGGTCGGCCACTTATCAAGGTCGAACTAAGCCCCAAGTGTAACAGGAAAGGGATTAAATAAAGCGGCAAACTGAAACTCGAACACATGACCTTCACAATAATAGCGTTACGGTCTACTGACTGAGCTACCCGGCAACCTATCAAGCCCGAACCGTCATATATGAATAGCGACTGACATGACGGAAAACGATGTGCTGTCTACAATGATATTCTCAAAATAATAATAATAAAACCAATAAACAAGTTTTTAACAAGAATTAACCTACAATAATTTTCAGCAAACATTATAATCATAATGTCATTTAAGAGAGAGAGAGAGAGAGAGAGAGAGAGAGAGAGAGAGAGAGAGAGGGGGGGTTATGAGTTTTTGAAAAGAACACAATGAATAAAGTAATTGTAACTGTGGTAGATTTTGCCATATCTGATATAGTGAACTTGTCTAATTGCAGTAGACACAAAGGTGTTGTCCTCAGACGATGTAGAATCGACCATAGTTATTTTACTAATCTTTTATTTTGAAGAGAAAATGACCTCCTATGTGTCCATTGTCAAGGTTAACGATCTATCCCACACATTTTGCTGGATTGTTTCGACTTTGCACCTACCAAGGATACTTTTTATTCAGCATAATCGATGACAAATCTTTTTTACAAATGTCAGGGACTTTCAAGTTTAAAACTTCTTACGGGATATTAACTTCTTCAATATTACATCATAGTAATTTTTATCATTTATTATCCAGTGTTTTTTATACCATCTCTATCATAATACTGTTTTTCATCAGTTTAGTAATTGTTTTTAATCTATTATTTAATTTTAAATCTATTTGATTTTATAGATAGATATATCTTTAACATTTTAAGCCGCAAATAAAGAGCTGCAATGACACTGATGCGCCTCTAAACATAAACATATCCGCACTCACTAATATGGAGAACAGTTAGTCGACTTTTTAATACATGTAATAAATAAATAAATAAATAAATAAATAAATAAATAAATAAATAAATAAACTAAACATTGTAAGTGAACCGGTACACTGATGAACAAGTCTTCCAAAGCCAACACATTTGAAGGGGGCGTTAAACTTTGATAAATATAGCTTGTGTCTGTAATTTGCAAAGAGTATTGTTAAGACACCTTAAGATGATACAAGTAGGTCAATCTATTCTAAATCAATAAAAGTGGTTCATAGTAGTAAGGATATACACCCAAAACTCTATCTTTTATGATCATCAAGTTATAAGGCAAAATCACTCAACCGTGAAAAGTGGGTCAAATAATAATTGGGCATTAGAAGTAGCCCATTTTAGTAAGAATATGTACCAAGTTTCAAAACTCTATCTTTGATAATCGTCGAATTATAAGACAAAAAATCGTGAAAAGTAGGTAAAATAATAGTATTTTCATTTGCCTTGTGACATTATCATGGCTGCAAGCTTGAGAGTCGTTGCGTTCATAATTGATAATGAACGACAGAAATCTTGTTATCCCGTGTATGAATACATAAAAAATGCAATACACAATCCGGAACTACATTACCATATGTAGGTTAAAAAAACACGGCTCTCACGTCACTTTTGTTTATATTCGAGACAAGCTTGAAAAACGCATTTTTACGAAATTTTACAAGAACGGTTCAATAGTTAAAATGAACAAAATAAAATCAATGAAATTAATCAAATAAAATTTTAATAACATATATAGGCACCTGGGTGATATTGACGGTAATATTGACATTGTGAGAGACAGAGTTTTAAAAATCAAATGGTGTTTTTGAAAGAACAGACAAAAACTAGTCTGTAAAAACCATCAAAACACACAAAAAAATTATAAAAATTTCTTCCATTTATTTTGAGACAATGTGTAATGGTACAACTTGTCAATTAATTGTGTCTCGCGGGATGTTAATTTCAAGTGATGTGACTTTCAATTGAAATTAGATTCACGCATGTATGCCACGTTCAGTGAAAATTGTCCGTTTCACATGCGTTTGTTGATCGGAAAAACTGAAAAATCAGCTACATGCTTTTTAATCAATATACTAGGGATACAATAGCAACTCCTCAAAACATAATACATGGCTTAAGTACTACAAAACTCCTTGCTAAACTTATAACGATCATTTTCTAAACTTTGAGAGATATTTGCACCGCATCGGGCAATAGAGAATAAGTATACTCCTTACTGTTTTGCTGTCTACATTTGAACGATACCGAGTATGAAGCTCAGCAAATAATGCTAGAGTGAATCCCAACCTAACAATGTCGACATTCCAGAAAAAATATCTCGGTAAATCCCTGTCTACGCTCACATACACCGGCGCAGATTCGAAATCCACATGCTTGGCCATTGAAATTTATCCCTCTGCTACTGTTTCATTCCTTTCAGATTCACAAATTTCACTTCCGACATATAGTCAGCAATTTTTCAATGCAAATAACACTTTTACTCCAAACATCTTCGCAAACTTTTCCATAATTGAAATGGCGCACCACGGGTGCACCTGATTTTCCACCCAAAAATAGTCCACAAATAATAACACATTTATTGTTGATGTTCAATATTTTATTTATCTTATTTTATATCCAATATTCTCAAAAATACATTATGTTAATACAAATCGAGAAAATATCATAAAATACCTCATAACACTATTATTTTTCAAACCAAAAATCCCCCGTTGTTACCCACATAATAAAGTGCGGATTAATAATGTGTCTAAAATTCAGCTGTTGCGTCTACTGGACTCCCACGATCTGCATGTGTTATAGATTGGAAATTTTGATTCTTTAAATCAATGAGTTATTTTTTAACAAATATTTAATGAAAATATAACAATTGAATCGCGCGTTATTCCGTTTGCTTGCAAAGTTGTAGCCTTCATACAGACATCATTTTAAAACAGTTCAATTGTTAAATGTTGCATTTGAGTTTCAAAACTCCATCTTGAATACCTCATTTGTAGTGATTTTGTAGCCAATGAGATTGATGCATTCAGTCATGTGATCAGTTACTACGGAAACAATAGCAAAAATCAAAAGAATTTTATTTATCAATGCATTGATATCAATATGGTATGAATCTGTCGAATAATAATGGAGAAAAGGGCATTAAAGATGTTCAAATTTTGTCTGTTTCAATGACAACAGCTGCCATATTGAAAATTCTAAGATTAAATAATGCATCTTTAGATGTGGATCAACCATCCTGTGGAGTTTGGTTATGATTGGACCAACTGTCTCCGCGCAAATGATCGGACAAGGTTATGGCAAGAAGAAGAGAATTAATAATAATAATAATAATAAGAAGAAGAAGAAGAAGAAGAAGAAGAAGAAGAAGAAGAAGAAGAAGAGCAAGAAGAAACGGTACAAAAACAACAAGTCGCCGTTTTGAAGTTTGGGCGTCTTAATAATAATAAGAAGAAGAAGAAGAAGAAAAAGAAACGGTCCAATAACAATTAGTCGCCAAACTTTGTTTGGACGCCTTCATAAGAAACAGTAAAAAACAATAAGTCCCCCCCTCAACATATGTGGGTGAGAGACTTAATAAATAAATTAATTAAAAATATCCACCCAGAACGATTTTTATCAACTTAAATTAGAGTAAGAAAATATTTTGAATTTTAAACATTTCGGTTCATGACTAATGTAAAATAAATTTTGATTGGGATTAAAAGTCCGCACGTTACGTGACAGCTGTTTTTAATGAAAATTCGCTGATGAGAAATTGATAAAATCTATACGGAAATTACATAGGGCAAAGGTTCAGAATGTATTAGAAAAATGATTTATGCTCTCTAAAAATACTTTATTTAGTCTTATCCAGATACCATTTGAAAAATACTTTGTCTCATCTTAGTACATAAATATAAATACAAGGTATATCTTAAAGTCAATATGAAAAATCATGCGGGTTAAGAAAATAGAACTGCGCATGACCGGCTTTCTCATTTTTGCTCGCCAGGTAATATCGTCTGCTAGCTTGACAGCAAAAGGGAATATTCTGTGGTTAAAACAACAGTGGTCTTACCTAAGGCTGAGTGGACTATTCCAGAGTTTTCTACCCTACCCGCATGATATATTTCCGGAATTAGTGTTTGTGTGTTTTACCATATTAAATCCCCGTAAGGATTTTAAAAAGCTACAATTTCTAAAACCATGAAAAACAAGTGCTACGGCAGACGTGAATCAGACAGTAGTGTGAGTTGTACCGCTCCGATGTGTTTGCATGTTTGCAAGCTCCGTTTGAAATTAAATTAGATATATGCAAGTGATACATGTACGTACTACACAAATGTACACCGAACGATTTAGAAATGGCAGAGAAACTAGCGTGAAAACGTACAGGCGTTAGTTATGGGCATCAAGCTGCATTGCATTGAGATTAATGCGCAGTTCGTACTCTCTTTCATGTGTGAAGTTGTATAAAAAGATAATGTTAATGCCCGCAACTCAAGTACGTTACTTATTCAACATTCATTTACTTATTTTAATGCTATAAATATTGTATTAATTTTTGAATTTAATTATAATTTGAATTTAATTATAAGGAATAATTGTAATGACCCCATAGACGGGGAAAAAAATTACAATTATTCCTTAAATAAATTACCGGATACGGCGACAATCTGTTTAATCGTTATGTATTAAATTACCGGATACGGCGACAATCTGTGTAATCGTTATGTAATAAATTACCGGATACGGCGACAATCTATGAAATAAATTACCGGATACGGCGACAATCTGTGTAATCGTTATGTCATAAATTACTTGATACGGCGACAATCTGTGTAATCATAATGTAATAAAGTACCAGATATGGTGAACACGACCTTTTTATGCAGAAATTTGGTATGAAGTGTCCCATTTTTTGCTTGTTTAAACCAAAAATATGGACCAATATGTTTAATTTTTAACCCGGAAATATCGCTAGGTCGCACCTTGTTACATCAGTATAGAAATTTGTAAAAAAAAAAAAAAAAAAAAAAAAAAAAAAAAAAAAAACCCGTTTATCAAGTTTTTTTTTTTTTTTTTTTTTTTTTTTTTTTTTTTTTTTATTTTTTTTTTTTTTTTTTTTTTTTTCCCCAAGATGCGACTTTATGCTGTTCGTTAGGTGATTTTTGTTGGGTTAATCATTTCATTTCTGGCAAAATGTTCCGAATGAATTCGAAACCTTTCCTAAAAATTTCATTCTGAACGAAGGTAAAGATGCGTTGTTTGCATATCATATTATATTTTCTATCTGTTTTAAAGAAAACAACAATGATAACAAACCCCCGAGTTACGAGATGGCGTTTTCAGGTGGCATCACAGCATATTGGCAACGTTTGCGAATATTTTAAACAACTGATTGCTGATTGCTAAATTGCTTAAAATTATATTCATTTAGTATAACTGTCATTGCCCCAGTTGTAATCTGAATATCACGCAAATGCATTATTGTATGTTTGTTATAGCACTTTATAATACGATTTCTTGACGGTTCACTTGTTAATATTTTTGCATATTCAATTTGTTTGGAATGAGATTATAAAAAGAATATGTAATTTATTTTATTTAACAGTTTAAATACTTAAGCATTATACTGTTGAGGTAATATACATGTAATTCTGCAGATATAACTACATAAGGTATTCTAGTTAAACTACATAACACTTGAAAGAGATAACAGAATTACCTCAGCAGTTTAATGTTTATATTTACATCCTAACTGATTTTTTTCTTCTTCTTATTTGTGCGACGAGTGCAATATTTTCAATTTGAATTTTCCCGCTTTATTCAGGAAGATGATGCAACGTTAGATCAGCCAAAGATGTCAACAAAAATATAGTGCGAATAAAGTAAAATACGCAAATCAAAATTGTTCATATATTTTGCCCTGTAATAATATAATAAATGAAATGTTATAAAAATTGATATCAAGTTAATTTCACTTTAAATTTACTGCGAAGGTTGAAGGTGTAAGTATTAAGTTGTGTGTGTTTACCTGCCAAAGTTAAAAGTACATTACGAAAATGTTGAATTGGAAAAGAAGTTGGCGTAAATGAACTGTTTGTCTGGATTGTATATTGAATGAAACAACTAATATCGTTTTGATTTTCATCGTTTACATAAAATTTAATCGACAACAATCGCGTGTCGGCCATGATTGTTTACCTTGGAGATCGAGAATTTTTTTTCATAGGCAAATCAACTGTTCACACGTGGATTATGAGCAGACAATTACAGATCCTTTTACAGTAAGAATAATAGAAAATTACAGTAAGAATAATAAAAAATATACTTTAAATCACACACACACACACACACACACACACACACACACACACATATATATATATATATATATATATATATATATATATATATATACGCACAACACTTGAAATTTTGTTTTATTTGAGCATAAATCATATTTTTAATATTGTATGTTAAACACAGATAACTGAAAATATATAACAAATGGAACTTCTTTCAATCGTAATCATCATTAAATCATCAAAAAAAATAATGACCAGTTTCATCACAATATCTGTCTGGTACACAGTAAAATCCTCTTAAACATTTTTCACAGAGGTTACGTCTATGGGGTTTAGTGACGTCATTATGGTATTCCCTATCTTCTTCTTCGCATTCACACGGAGCACACTCGCACAAAGAGCATATTAAATCTTCGGTTCGGTAGGGAAAAATCATTTTCTTGCATTTTTCACAACCCTGCTTGAAAACTACCTAAAATGAAAAAAAATATATGAGATACACACATATATACATCAAAAATTACAATTGAAAATTTATCTGAACGGTATTTTCAACCATACCACTCAACACAATGTCATATCATATAAACATATACCAACGAACGGGTCTGACCCAAGACTTTAAAGTGGGTAGTGACTGTTTTTCGTCAAACACTCGGTATTACTACATAAAAAAAGTCACGGTTCTTTCGGATGGGAACATAAAATAAATGAGGTCCAGTGTCACGTTGGCGTGGCACGATTAAAACCCCTGCTCTATAATCCCATCAGCGCAACGCAGATGCAAAATTTCTGCACTTTCGTCTATAGCTAGCGACGTCTCGATATAAGTGAAATATAAGTGACTGGGACATCAAACACTATTATTCAACTCAACTTATACCAATGAACGCATTTTTGTATCTATCGAACACACCAGTCAACACAATTTTGATATCATCGTAACATTATGATCAACCACACAAATCAATAAAATGGCAATTCTCATTTAAACTTCATGTAGTTTTAAAATTAACATTTTCTAAACTTATTTTTCCAAGCCCGATGTCTGACAATAAGTTATTTGTTTTAAAATTTCTTACAAAAATTGATTTACCGAATGCAGTTAATAAGGTATAGTAGAGCCTGTTCCCACTACGGGGACTTTCTAAAGCGAAGCAAGCTGCTTACAAATAAATTGTTGATTCAAGGATATTGCAGGTTAGGCTAATCAAGGCCCTTAAAAAGACTTATGGTCGTCACCACAGTATTGTATGGAGTAACGTTAACTGGATCCAATTGGAAATGTTTGACTTACCATAGTTCCTTGTTCCTTTTATTCTCAAATTTGACTTTGCAAGTGACGGATGTATATGGCATTATTATTTATAAAAAATCTTAACAATAACCTGTGTTCTGTATGTATAAGACTAGAGCTTTAGTAACGATAACTGTTCTTAGCAATTTTGATGACTTTGCATCCCGGTTCATGGTTGAAATGTTCTGTTGAGTATAACAATTTTACCAAACTACTGATTTTTTAATTTTACACTGAACATGTTATATATATAATCGCATTAGAGAAACAATGATCAAAAATACATGACACAGAGTAAATGTATGTTAAAGAATATGTGTAATACAATGGCATAGTGTGTAAAGAGCAGCTAAAGTTGTGGGGTCGAAACAAAATATCTTACAAATAGAGAGACACTTAGAGATCAAAATAATCAAGATCACTACAGACAGAGATTTAAACAGCTCCATGCCATAATATTGTACACTACCTTTATAGAAGAACAATTATACATCACTGATAATTCGTGTAATAAAGCACCACTGCGGTAGCTCAGTTGGTAGAGTGCTCGCTCCGTAAGTGGGAGGTCATGGGTTCGTACCCCGGCCGGGTCTGACCCAAGACTTGGAAGTGGGAACTTAAAATAAACCAGGTCGCGTGTCACGGCGTCGCACGAGAAAGAACCCTGCTGTATAATGCCATCAGCGCAACTTACATGCAAAATTTCTGCACTTTCGCCTATAGCGGGCGACGTCTCGATAAAAGTGAAATATTCTAAATTGTAAAAAGTTTTTAATATCAATTTGTAAACACTAAAAACAAAAATCTGTTTCAAACAATAGTAAGTTTGAACTTAAATTTCTTCAAAAAGGTTCATCAATTGTCTCCAGTGTCCATCAAATTCTTGCAATTTACAGTTTGTAAACATGAAGAACTTCTCAATATGGAAGAAATCTTTGTAGGCTAAGAATATTTACATCTTTTTTCGGTTTCTTTCTTTCTTTCTATCTTTCTTTCTTTTTTTTTTTTTTTTTTTTTTTTTTTTTTTTTTTTTTTTTTTTTTTTTTTTTTTTTTTTTTTTTTAAATAAAATAAAAATATGCAATATAATAAAATTTGATACCCTGTTATTTTTATATTTATCCAAAAAGAATAGATGAAAAATCTAAATTGATAGAAACGTTTATCTTTTTTATCCAAATTTGCAGATTATTCCATAAAATTTATGTTTTTGGACCAAAAAAAAATGCTCCATTTACTCCTTAATGTTTTCAGAATTTCTGCAATTTTCATTCGTATATATTTTTATTTAAGTCAAATAAGAATTAAATTTTGTTTCTATAGTTATGTGGAGAATTGGAACCAACGTATTGTAGTATTCCGTGTAGTGATAAAGGGGTTTTATAAATAATCGACCACTAATGTTTGTTAAATGCAATATCATGTTCTAACCATCTTGCTTGTCAAGTTGGCAAAGAGGTCTTACTTTTTGTATAAAGTCGATATATATCTCTGCATCCTTTTGGGGATTTTAAGAGAATACTAAGATAATTGGTAATGTGACAAGATGAATATTTCATAAGAGTATTACAATGCTGGTTGGTGAATTTTCGTAAAAAGAATTTTATGGATGTTATTAGAGTATTGTTTGCTAAAAAATTTTGTATTGATATTAAACTTTTCTGAAAAGGTTTCAAAACCATATTGTTTCCCATCAGTATTAAACAGATCTGCTATAATGCTAACATCATATTTGTAGCAATAACTATAAAAAAAATAACATGATTATTTACTTCAATATCTTTGTTATAGCATATTTCAGTATTCAAAACACTATTATTATAGTTTGGGCTGATCAAATTGCAAAAAAATTGAAATGAAATAAAAACATCACACCAAAATTGATTTTTTCGATTCCCTGTCAAAGATGAAATAAACTCAGAGCCTACTTTAAAAAGTTTATCAAGTTTACCATTACATAGAATAGTTAACAGTATCTACCATTTTGAACTGAGAGCAACAAATCTTCCTATCCATGATACTTTCAATGATTTCATAAAAAATTAATATTAATTTTATTTCGCTTACACTGCTGCTAAAATGATTGACTAGAGGGCGTCTAGATTGTTACTACGAAAGGCGCCTAATTTTAATTTGTTAAAAATGAAAACTTAATATTCTTTCCCAGGAAACAGTTTATATGATAAGGGGAATAACTCGTACTATAAAAACCAAAACCGAAAGTTCAAAACGTTTTAATTGAACTGAAATGAGATATTTTCTAACTAGAAAATCAATAATATTAACCTTATACGTTCCTTCAATACGAAATACATATGAACTCTCCCACCTTCTGTTGCAATCTTTACATCTGAAAAATCCATATCGTCTTTCTAAACGTCGTCGTTGTCGTCGTCGTCTTTCATTAAATCGGTCTTGGTTTCTATTCGATCCTCGTTGCGGCATGATATCACAATTTTGTTTAAAATTGTAATTTCTAGAACTTGATTGAAAAACGCTATGGGTAATTAATCGCCCTTTATGTAAAACATATGATTAGATAATGACACAAAATTGAAACCACAAAGCTCTGACCTCAATCCAGTCACGATTTTCAGAAAATACAGGTTAAGGTTTTTTTTTTCAGGCTAGACGTAAGTATTATCATTGATCAATATGATCTACATTAAATGACGCATTAAGACTAATCATAGTCACGTAACTACAAATTAATAATGTCTGGTAGAATTTGATTGGTTATCTAGACAAACGGAACTGAGATAGAGCGCGCGGGTTTATTTTTGATTTCCGTTTGTGTACTATCATTTACTTGTTATCGAACGATAAAAGCCAAAATTAAATCACAGATGTCTATGGTGTATGGTGGCTTATTTCTGACATCGACATAATTTAAGTCGACATAAAATTATCTCAACAAGTCGACTTATTATCTTGACAAATCATTCCTACTTGGGAACTAGAAGCTTTTGATTTTAACCCGAATGACATTCTTTTAAAAGTATTGTCTAAAGAAAGGTTGAATTACAAAAGAATAAGCTATTCCCCTTTACATGTCTGCGTTATTGCCGAGGAGGCTATGGTAAAAATGTTGAATTTTTAAAATTGCCTTTTATGAATCACAATAAATTTGTTGCGGGTAATTTACATAATGATTTAGATGAATGAAAAGAACTGGAAACTTGTGATGAGGTAATGGACTAGTTAGAAATAGTCAATGTTCATAAATATATTAGACATTTTACGGTACAATTCAAGGGTAAATCTAATGATATCCAAGAAGCTACATTGCATATTTTTATAATTCTATGTTATAAGTTTACACATCTATTACAACAACGTTAGAAAGGGTTGAAAATTGCTCTTTGCTAGTATCGGGTAAGGTTGGTAATTATGAACCCCCACATTTAGCCTTATAAACCAAGGTTGTGTCATGATATCGATGTGAGATATCTCAATCTATGGGTTGTTGATTAACCTTTTAAGCTTGAAACACTTAAGGATGTCCCTTATACTTACAAAACTACAAAATTACATTAATTGACGATAAATCTGGGCATGTTCAAGTAAGACTCTAAGAAAAAAACTCGGAACAATTTTGGCATGCAATTTGTAGGAAGGTATTTCGTATATGCTACTTTACCTTTTGATTTTTAATTGAGCGCATATGTCTAACAAAACAATTGGCCTTGAGGCATCAGGGTGATGCCCAAAATTGGAAGTACCCCGCGTTCAATACATGATCGTCTTATAACTAAATGGGTACACAAAGCGGTAGTGGAAGTTCTATGCTAGCATATAGTGACCTATATATTGTTTGCCAAGTTCTTGTAAGGTTAGGATATCTTGTAACCTTGACAAAATGTAATTTTGAGCCAGCACAAATGTTGTATTTTTGGTATGTTGATAGACTCGCGAAAGTTGGTTTTTATATTACCGGCTCAAAAAAAGGAAATATATTCTTGTCTTAGAGAGAGCTAATGTTGACATTAAAACGGTTCATAGTTTTGTTGGTAAGTGTGTGCCCGTCTGTTCTTGCGGTATCAGCGGCCAGATTATATTCAAGTGAGGCCAATCGTGCCATTAGTACCTGTTAGAGGTAGGTTACGTCAAGAGATTGAGTTTTGGAAATCCCTTGATACCTGGGAGGGTTTTATTCCTCAGAAATCCGAAATGCATTTGCAATTATATTTGCCAACCGATAATTCGGGGTACAAAGGGGGAGCTTATAAAGTTAATGATTCTGGGGTTGAATACGGTGATATGTTTGATCATAAAGACTAAAGACATATTCATTTAACAGATGCTGATGCTTTGATCAATGTCATGCCCTCTTTAGGTGAACAGTTAAGGGATCACAGAGTTGACGCCTATGTGAACAATAAGGCGTCAGGTGATGTTTGGGAAAAAATGGTAGTCGTGATTGAAGTCTTACATATGCACTAAATAAATGGACACCGATTCAACGTAAGTATGGCCCGTATTAAGTTGATCTTATGACTGTTGATTCGAATGCTATGACTGACGAAAATGTTAATAAATTGAAACATTTTACATCATTTTCATGTTTTCACAGAATAAAACTAACAGGTTTGATGGCTTTTTTCTGGTCAAAAGGAGAATCTTATTACATTGTTTGGAAAGAGATGTATTGGATATTCCAACTAAGAAATGATACATTTCAGACACTAAAGGCCTTAAATGGACATTTAATGCAGGAAAATTGTGTTTGGAATTGTAGGGATTTATTGAGTTCCAAGAAATTGGAGGCCGGCGGTTAGGTGCCATTCTTGTTCATATGCTAACGACTTGACGTATAATTTTTTTCAGGAGTGCGGAATTCCGAGAACGTCTAAGACTAAGGTTTCTGTACACAAAAACAACATGGGCTACGATACTGATGTAAGGTTTTGGTACCTTTATTCTTTCATTATCAATACAAAACATGCAAATAAAGTCAGTTCATTAGAGAAGGATCTTGATATGCTTTTAAAGTAAATATGAAAAAAAGCCATTTGTTCTGCCTCCCCTGACAATTTAAAGAATTTTTTGGTTATGAAAGGTTGGTAAAACTACCGTTCATGCCATTGACTGCGTCAATCTTGACAGTGGTAAAGGTATTTCTTCCTGTGGTTTTGAAACTATCCAATCGATAAGTTGTCAGTTAATACAGATTTTTAAAAAGGTTGTCAAAGGTAGAACATGGGCTGATCTAACCAATAGTGGTAATCCCACGGCAAGTTCCAATTTTCAATCGTATCTTAAGGCTGTTAAAAAAGAACAGGCAATGTCGCATATGACGGAAAAACAATCTAAGCCACTTTTCTTGGGAAATCTCCGTATTCGCTTGCATTGCAGATTCATTAAAAGAAAATAGTTTAAATTTATTTTATTTGAGGGATCAAACATTATAATGTCTAATTGTTTGGAGGAGATAGGTCAAATAGTTTGGGCCTTGTAGTGACTGAAGAGTTGAGTTGAGTTGAAGTGAGTAATGTTGTTTAACGTCCCAGTCAAGAATATTTCACTTATATGGAGACGTCGCCAGCTATAGGCGAAAGTGCAGAAATTTTGCCTGTTCGTTGCGCTGATGGCATTATACAGCAGGGTTCTTTATCGTGCCACACCGTGACACGGGACCTCATTTATTTTAAGTTCCCATCCGAAAGAACCGTGACTTTCATTTCGTAATGCCGAGTGCTTACAGTCACTACCCACTTTCAAGTCTTGGGTAAAGACCCGGTCGGGGTTCGAACCCACAACTTTCAACTTACGGAGCGAGCACTCTACCAACTGAGCTACCGCAGTGGTCGTAGTGACTCAAAAGATAAAATCCTTACCTAAGGGCAAAGGTTTAATTTTTTTTCTCATACTGCAGGGAAAGCTTTGAACAAGGAAACTTTAACTTGTTTCCTTTATACAAAATGACATATCAGTTAAACTGCCCCGTTTACGCCCTTGAATAATATATTTACGGTTCTTGAAATTTTGGTGTAGACCTTACTAATGTGTATTTATTCAGGTCAGATAACGTGGTTCTAGACCAATCCCTTTCCTCATCTGCGGTTTATGATCAGTAAAAACATCATTTTCATTTTTTTTTTTTTTTTTTTTTTTTTTTTTTTTTTTTTTTTTGTTTTTTTTTTTTGTTTTGTTTTTTTTTTTTTTTTTTGTTGTTGTTGTTGTTGTTGTTTAACTTTAAACTGAAACTTTAACTTGTTTCCTTTATACAAAATGACATATATCAGTTAAACTGACCCGTTTACGGCCTTGAATAATATATTTACGGTTCTTGAAATTTTGGTGTAGACCTTACTAATGTGTATTTATTCAGGTCAGATAACGTGGTTCTAGACCAATCCCTTTCCTCATCTGCGGTTTATGATCAGTTAAAACATCATTTTCATTTTTTTTTTTTTTTTTTTTTGGAATAAATGAAGAAAAAACTCCTCCACATAGTCTCAGGTTTGGATGTGCAATTTCAATAACCATTTCTTGGCGGGTTAAATTGTTGACGTTGTTCTTAATCATGTGGGGTGGTTTTCATAATTTTTGTAGGATACAGTAGGGTTGGAAATTTGGTAGATAGAGGTTTTACGGGTTCGTAATTGGCCAATATTTATATTGAACGATGGTATTATAAGCAATACGCGGATAATGCTTACTTGGTCATATTTTGTTTGAATAGTTAATAAACATGGTAATTTACATTAATATATTTGTTAAAATATGTGTTATTGTTAGGTAATATACGTTGGAGAAATTGATATTAATATGACATTTGTAAAATATGTAAGGTTTTTTGGTATTTATGTGAAAACCATTTTCAATTTGTGCACTGTTTGATCCACTGATGATATCTGAACTACAGGGTGCATAAAAGTAATAAAAGTTTTTTCTTTTGAGGTTTTATTGTTTGGTTTTATTTGATGTTCTGGTGTTTGGAAATAGTAGGAATGCAGGTTCCTGTCCCCAGACACCTATGGTATTGGGTAGTAAAAAATTAAGAAAGTTCCAGATTTTGTTCATATTCATGCTTGTGAACTTATTGATAAATGTTTAAATTGATTTAAATTTTATCAAAGAAAAATCAAGGAAATTAATAGCCTACCGGGCAAAACGGAAAGGAAAATGTTTGGTAAAAATATCATTTTTTTTATATAAAATTCGTTGACTTTCAAGTTTATACCCAAAGCCGTTTTAACAAAAGCTAATGATATAGAACTTTAAGCTTATACCTTGTATTAATATAAATATATGCTAGATGAGACAACGTATTTTTTAAATGGTATCTGGATAAGACTAAATAAAGTATTGTTAGAGAGCATAAAACATTTTCCTAATACATTCTGAACCTTTGCCCTATGTAATTTCGTACAAATTTTATCAATTTCTCATCAGTGAATTTTCATTTAAACCACCTGTCGTATGGAACACATTCCAATTAAAAAATTCATTTTGCATTTTAAACATCTCGGTTTATATTTAACTAAAATAAATTTTAATTGGAATGTGTTCCATACGACAGATGGTTTAAATGAAAATTCACTGATGAGAAATTGATAAATTTTGTACGAAATTATAAAATGCAAAATGGCAATTACAGCTTTATTTACGAACTGGTTAAGTTTAAATTTTATATACAGAGAATAGATAGATAGTCATTTAACATATATGATGGGATTTTCCCTCACACTTATAATAAGCTCGTAATTAGCAACATAAGAAAATAAGCTGAAATTAATACCCAATAGTCAAAAGGAACCTTATTTGGTGTGGACGGTCCCTAAGTGGATTAGCTAAAAGTTTATACAAATCAACTTTTTGTGTCGTCCAAGATGACCGCCGTTGATATATATAGCAAAAAGTGCTAAATGGCAATTGCAGGTTTATTTATTAACTGATTTTGTTAAGATTTGATAAGAAATTGATAGATAGCCATTTAACATATATAACGGGTTTTCCCTCATATTTATAATTAGCTCGTCATCAACATGTGCAAATAAGCTGCCATAATTAGTTGATGCTTTAAAAAACTTCTCTGAACCTACTGAGCCGAATGGAATCATATTTGGTGTGGAAGAACCCTGGGCAAGACATCCAAGATGGCCCCCAGTCTTATAAGTAAAAAAAGTGCTAAATGGCATTTACTGGGTTATTTATTAACCAATCTAGTTCAAATTTGATATATAGAGAGTAGAGAGATAGCCAATGAACATATTTAAAAGGTTTTTTCCTTACATTTATAAGTAAGCCAAATATGCAAATAAGCTGCTATAAATAGTTGATTCATTCAAAATCTTCTCTTCTGAAACTATACTTGGCCAAACAACCATATCTGGCTTGGAAGGTCCATAAGTCAAGAAGTTTAAAGATTATACAAGACTTCCCGTGGCACCATCCATGATACCATTGTTATAAATAACAATAAGAACTAAATGGCCAGTACCGATTTATTTATCCGAGATAGCCACCACTGCTTTAAATAGCAAAATGTGTTAACTGTCCATTAATGGTTTATTTTGCAACTGATTTAGTTTAAATGTAATATATAGAGAGTAGAGAGATAGCTATGAAACGCATGAAACAGAAAACCAACAAAAGTAAATTCTGTTGCAATTAGTTCCGGGTTATATTATGAATGAGCAGACTATTTTAGTGATTTCGATAAATTAAATTAGGCTTGGCACGACCTTTTTTTGTGTATATCTTTTTGCCCATCGTAACTACCCGGTAGTTTTGTTCTATACCTATGTGCTTTCATTGAATTTACCTGGTATTGCAATATGTTTTGTTAAGGGTTCGAAATGACTAACTGTTTGAGTCACTGTGATTGTGAAAGTGAATTATGCAAAACATTTATTGAATATCCAATTTAATTCAATCACGTTCGGCACTTTTCACTTACTTGATTCTAGTTGTAACTGAAAATTATGATGCGCATCCGCAATAACATTAGTATCCGCAATTTGCCATTTTAACAAGCAAAATCATTGAATCAGAAACTTTTTACCGTGTGCAGAAATAATTGATGATAGTCGCGGATGGGTATAGCAATTTTAATTTTCGACTAGATTCAAGTAAGTGAAAAAAACGAACTTAAAGTTTTTTTTGGAATTTCTATGAAAATTAATCATAGTTGACTGTCACAAACAGTGACTCATATTGTAGTATGTCGTTTGTATATAAGATACGTATCCAATCTTTATTAAAATCGGCAAGATGAAGGAGTAAATTTTAATATCGCTGTACACAGTCATTTTGTTTACGTCCACAGCTTGCTTCTACATTGAACCACTTGATGCATACCCTGAAGGTAAGATCACAAAAATTATATATTTTTGTGAAATTCCGACTAAACCTTTCTCTAGACACGTTGTTAATTATTATGATTAGTTGTAGTAGTAGTAGTAGTAAATACCGCAATGCAATTTAATATATATATAATATAAGTTTTTAATGTTGAAAGAAGTAAATTCTTAATCTAGATGCGTTTATTGAATTTGTAACAAACAATTCTTTTCGAAAATTTTTAATTAAGTATCATTTGGTTAACTTTACTTCAGTTTATCATATCTTTCATATTTTCATAATTGACACTAAAATGCTAAAAACAACTTGTTTTATTTAAATTAAAATCATGATTGTACTTTTATTGTTTTTTAATTGTTGCAGCAAAGATAGTTTAACACACACACACACACACACACACACACACACACACACACACACTTTTAAGGAACACTTACTCCACTGAATTCTATAAAATTCAGTTTGTTCCCTCATGCAAAGCATTCCGTAGCTGGATTTGGATTTTCATAATTTTGAAACTTTAGATTCACTATTTTCAACTGTTTAGCTTATATTTTTTATGTATCTAACTTTTTGGTCTTAGTGTCACTTATGAGGAATGAATTTCCGAAATGTGCACATCTGGCACATCAAAATTTAACTGGTACTTGTATTATATATTTACTACCCCTGAGCGGGTACCTCTGCTGGTGGAGTAAAACTCCCCGAGGGTATCCATAACTCAGTAGGCAGTACTTTGTGCTGTCAGAAAATGTACAATTTTTCAAAATTTAAGTAGTGTAAAATTTGAAATTTATTTAAAACTAAGGTTTGTTCCCTCATGCAAAGCATTCCTTAGCTGGATTTGGATTTAAATAATTTTGAAACTTTAGATTCACTATTTTCATCTGTTTGGCTTATATTTTTTATGTATCTAACTTTTCGGTCTTAGTGTCACTGATGAGGAATGAATTTTCGAAATGTGCACATCTGGCACATCAAAATTTAACTGGTACTTGTATTATGTATTTACTTATTTTCCGTAAAATGTTTTTAGACTAAAGCATATTTGAATATTTTCAGTTGCTTTATTTGACCGCACGTAAACAAAATTTGACATCTTCTATAAATTACCCTATTTTTCAGTATTAAGAACTAGTAGGAAATCTGTATTAATTCACATACTTGAATTACTTTACCAATATTTGTAAGCTTTGGCGTACGTAAGGTATTCCTAAAGGTAACAAGTGTAGTTTATATTTGCCTATGGCTACCAATATTGCTCATGATTACCCATAGGTAGATTGAAATTGCTATCGTGTGGTGTTTAAAATTACAACTAGCAAGCAATAAAAGTTTGCAACGTTTTCCATTACTATTTGACTAGCACAACAAATCCACAAATGCTCTTTTATGGATTCAATTTCATTAAATTGTATAAAGAGGTATATACCTTAATAAAAAGTTCAACAAATATATTTACATATAAATACAATATAAGTACAATTTAGTTGACTTTCGTTCAAATTTTTTGTCTATGTTAAAGAAATGTTTTAAAACTAAAGAACTCAAAGGTATCCAAACCTGCCATATAAAGGAACATTGAAAAGAATTTTATCATCCTGCTGAAGAAGTTTTTAATTTAGAACTCGCTTTTCTAAAACAAATGTCCAAAACTTTTGAAATACGTTATTACAAATATATTAGTATAATTGGTACCGATATTACAAATAAAAATCTGACAAAGATAACCATCAGAAGTTAATTTTTACCAACGTTACCAATAGGTAGGAATTGGTACAATAGGTGAAATTCCGAACGCAAACATGATATTATCCAACATTTTATAACAAAATTACGTCATTCAAATGCCATTTTATTTATTTATTTATGTATTTATTTATTTATCTGTTCTGAAATTACATGTTTTGGTTAGATTTATATTTCAATTAAATTAAATATATTATTATTTATGCTAAGTGCACTAAGTATAGAAAGTACAAACATCCAATTTTAAGGTACCATGGAGCCAAGGCTTTGCAAGTGGTATTGCTCTGGGTTTTAGCATTGCAGAAATGATTTCGATTAAAAAGCAGTGGGATGCTGTAGCCAATCAGTTTGATCAGTAGCCGAAGAATATGTAAAGTATAAATGAAGACTTAAAGATGGCAATAGAAGATATCAAGGTTGAGAAGAACACGTTAAGCGAATATTGGGAAAATGTCACCAAAGTGTTTCCAAGTAACAATAGGGAATTTTAAAGGGGTTACAGAGGATGTTACTTATAACATTATAATCTTATTTTGAAATGTTTGGATTAAATTCAACTAATATGGACACAAGTTATGCATTTTTTCACACTGATTTTGAAACTTCAAACAGAACCCTTATCTTTGAACATCAAAAATTAGTACGTGATTGCTTAGAGAACTCGGATATTACTTTACAAAGTCTGACGTATAAATTCAGAGCCAGAGAGACAATATTCAATGTTACTGATATATATATGGCTGATGGCAAAGAGATCAAGACAATTTATGAATTGCTTAAACAAATTTATAATAGCGTTTGGAAGAGAACTCGCTGTAAAAAAAAGTGGTATGCATTGCTGCCATGCTATACTCGGATGAGGAAGGGTATGATTTCTACAATTTGCAGATAATTTTAGAAACAATATGTGAAATAAGTGACTCAGAGTTCGAAAAGATAGACAATGAAGCAATGCAAAAACGGTTGAGCAAAACGCTAAATATCGTTATGCAGAGAGGCGTTTCGAACAGTAAAAGTGTGGTGGATATTTCTAATGCTGTTAAGGAGACTTATGAGCTACATGATGACGCGGACACGAGGGAATTCGGTGCAGCTTTGAAAAAACAAGACATAGTATGTGAAATCGCTCATTCATTTCCGGATCGATCTTCATATCAAGCTTATCCACTGGACAGATTCCAACCTTCATGTAGCGACGTCACAAACGAAGAATTTAGCAAAATAGATGTCGAAGCCCAAAAGTACAGCGATTGTAAAGGATCATGGACATCGTTATGCCTAGATGAATACAGATGGTTATTCGATTTAGATGTTGCGAGTATAAAGGAGATTATTAAAGAGTACAAACCAGCAGCGAATTGTGTATACAGAGAGACACGGAACCATGTCAATTGGAATGTTAAACTCGATACGAAAATAACACAACCAGTTTTACTTTATTAATTTCTAAACAATACTATAATAAAAATATTGTCAAGATTCTTGAATTTCTGAAACCAATGTTGGTTTTTCCGTAGATAATTAATAATCGCAGGTACATAGTCGCAATTACAAAGGCTGCTTTGTTGTTAATATGCAACAAAAGAGTCCAGCCTGTGCCCCCTGCCATGTATTCAAACTCTAGAGTCGCCCGAGCTATTGGTTTCCCCTTTAGCAGTATACTTATTCTAATTTACCCGACCACTGACTAGATTCTCTGAAAGCGATTTGCTAGAATTAATCACGTGATCAACTCAATATCTTTTCGTACATAATCAAAGCACAAAAAATACTGGGTGTTTAGGGCCGAAACCGGGTTCTTAGAGTTGCATTAACGACAACAAAAATGTCGAACGTACGTAAACTTGTTTTCTTTGCCGAAAATTTTACTGTAGAAAGTCATTTAAATATCATTAGGATGACATTGTAAGCCAGAAAAGGTCGTTTAAATCCTACGACAAACTTTTATAGAAAAAAAACAAGAGATTTCAAAACAGTCAGACTGTCGTTTGTTTAAATTAGTAAAGATTTTTAAACGTCATCGGCATAAATTACCCCTTCTTTTAAACACTGCCGGATCATCGGAAGTGTATATATGGTTCTAGTATTCGGTATGGAATGAAACAGAGTCAGTGAAAAACTTGCTACGTTATCAACTGACCGGCTGCATCATTCAGTACCGGATACTTGCAAACAGTGTTACTTATATCAACCTGTATTCCAACCTTCGACGGATTCATGGTGACACTTTCAATGAACATCAATTCCCCTTTTGTTCAGTCATCAATAAAATAAACAAGTTAAATCTAAACAAATAACATTCACCGCATCTTTCATTACTTGGTATGTAATAGTGTATAAAATCACGTGCAATTCTAAACCAAAGGAATTCTCAAGCACACTACGTGGTACCTCATAGCGACTGTGAGGTAAAGTTATTTCTATTGGCAATGCAATCCAACAAAGTGAAGTTTTTCCATACAAAAAACTTTTTTCGGGAAAATTGTAACATACATATTATCCTAAACGTTAACATGTATTGATCACCTAATACACTAGAGGGTCCCAATGCCAATTTTCTAGAGGACAGTGTTGGTCAGCTGTTTCATATATTCTTTTGTCCAAATCAACACCAATTTTTTCAACCACTCTGGATTTTTTTTGTTTCAACTCTTGGTTTATTTGACATATTCACGGGTTACTTTAGTCAAAATTGAAATCAAAAATTTAAAATCCAAGTTTTTTCGTTAAAATTTCCCAATGTTTCGAAATAGATAACCAAGCAGTATCAAACACGGTTTCTCAAAGTGACAAGTAATCATTAATGAATGGTATTTCTGTGCAGGAAAAAAACAGGGTAATGATTAATTGGTTGAATTAATTAATTTAATTAATGTTTTAGATTGGCAGAAAAACAAACATAATCATATACATGTATTTAGAAATCTTTTCCTTGCATTTTTATCTTTAATTTTTAGAGAGATGTAGAGAAACTGGCTAGGGACCAGTAGATTTTAAAACAATACAGCCGAGGAGTTGTGTAAAAAGAATTTGGAATATATTCTTGCGCGACTTGACGAGAGGTTGACAGGTGATGCTAGTTTACTGAAATGTAAACATTATTCGTGTCGAACAGTTTATATAAGAAAAAAAATCAGCAATTGTAAATATTGCTTCGCAATTTATGAGAATTGCCACTTCCAAAATCTTGTTTATACCCAGTAAACCACAACAAATTGAAAGTTATTTCTTATATTTACAATATTAATGTTTGACATTTCTGCTTAGAATTTCTAACCCTATATATATATATACAGTGAAACTTGTAAAAGCCGGACCCTGGAAAAACCGGAATCCTGTGAAAACCGGACGTGTGTGCTTGTCCCGATTTACTTTCTTCTTTATTCTATATCATAGAAACCTTAATAAACCGGATCCTGTGAATTCTGAAAACCGGACGCATTTCACCGTCCGGATCATAAAAAACCTATATATTTTCACCTTTGTAAACCGGATTCGATTTTCTGATTATGAAAAAAAACCGAAACCGAAACCGAGAATTTTATTGAAATTTTTTAAACTTGCAAATTTGTAACAAAATGACTGTTATTTCCGAAATCATAAAAACATTAAGTACAAATAAAAGTAAAAGTAATTTCTGATATCATAAATAACATCATTTAACTTCTAAGTAAAACAAAACTGTAAGAAATACAAATTATTACCGTCATCAAATAGCTTTAGTATACATTAACACGTGTGAAAGGTGTCACAAATAAACAATGATTATCGGATTAAACGAAATCAACTTAAAATACACGTTACTTACCATAATAACTTTATGATATACGTCGTATTTCAAGTTTATTATCTCAATGAGACAATTATACATCATAATGATGATGTCTGATCCCACTCGTCTATCATTTCATGATAGTTTATTTGAGATAGATAAAACATCAAAATACAAGCAACCTACCCAAAGAATTTTAGATTATCTCTTTACGTTGTATTTTAAGTTTATTGTTTCCAATAAGCCACATGTACATGTGTTACCCATGGCTACACATCCCAAAGGGAGATAACAAATGAACCTGCTACTTATTATCAAGGGCAGTGAACTCTAGCGAATAACCTTAATAAACCGGATCCTGTGAAAACCGGATTTTTTTCAAGGAACGGAGCCGGTCCGGTTTTCACAAGTTTCACTGTATATATATATATATATATATATATATATATATATATATATATATATATATATATATATATATATATATATATATCAAAGTTTCTATGCACACAGATTTTTTTAGAATAAAGAAAGTAAATAATGACTGAACATTTTACATTATGTAATTTGCTAGTACTTTCATGCCTGATAGCAATCTTCAGGCAAATACAGTGTTTTAGTTAAGTAGCGTTATTATGACGGTATGCTATCGTAGTTTAGTAACACTATTATCACGTCATAATAAGAAAGGGGAAACAAGTTATATAAATTTAAATGGAGATTATAATCATATACATAAACATTACAAAAGTTAATGTCCATTTAAATTTTGGACTGTATAGATTAATAAATATATAACACAAATACCTGTTAAAGTATTCTTCTTTTGAAAGACGTTTTGTAATGTTATTTTCAAATAATTTGTGAAACGGCAATATTTTAAAATACTTGTACTTATTTCCACAGGTATCCAAGTGAGCACTAAGGAATATTTTACGTGTATTTTTTATTTCATCTGTTGCTTGTGGATTCTGACCCTCTCACAAAGCGAGTTACCCGTTGCTCTTTACAGCTTTGTGAGAGGGTCAGAATAAACAGGCAACAGATAAGAGATAAAACGGTATGTACATGTTTACATCTTGTATTACTTGCAAAGTGGCGTTGATATTGAATTTTTTGCACGCCTAAAGAAACACATCGGGTACTAGTATTTTGATTGTGGGTATTTTGATAAAGTTTATAATAAATGTTACAAATTGCATGTATAGTCAAAACTTTATATAAGCTCCTGAAATTATACTTTACTGAGTTAATTGTATATACAATATTGTAATGGTTGTGTCATATACCATTTTTTTAATGTATTTTTATGATTAAATTCAAAAAGTTGTATATGACAGTTGGAGGATTTGTCCGCCTCGTCCCGATCTGTCATTTAAATTTATATGTTCTTCAGAAAACTCTGGATCTTTGTCCTGCTTTTATATCATACATGGGACAAGTTGAATACAATCTCAACTTTATTTTCTTTAAATGATAGTATCAGACAGTGTTTGCCTCCATGTTATTTACTTATAAAATAAAACACAAACATGCCAGTCCTTTTCCAAATCAAAATCCCAAAAACAAAGCAAAAACTTTGAAAGCTGGCAAATTAAGTAATGCACAAAACTGTTTTCATTGTTATGGCGATTTAACACGAGGACAGCATTTTCGCGACCTAGAGTTGAAAAATATATCTTGCAATTGCCCAAAGACACGAATTGTGTAACTGGAGAGTTACCGTCAAGAATTACTAGTATTCAGATCTTGGGTAAAGAGGAATCTCAAGAAGATATGATGAGGCTTATACATTTTACAATTCTTTTTACTAATTCTCATTTTGTGAATTTTAAGGATGTAGACCTAAACTTTTTTTAAGATGTACAGTAATATTATTGATGTTAATAATTACGTCATTTTATGTTACTCAACAGATGACCACGTGCACTTAGTTTGCTTGATTTTACACGTGGAATTAAGGACTAAGTGCAGCAGAGGGTGGTTTTAATAATTGGCAATAAATTATTTTCATTTGTGTATATTTAGTTCATATTATATTAAGAGTTGAGTTGAGTCGAGTAATGGTGTTTAACGTCCCAGTCAAGAATTTTTCACTTATACCAATATAATTGTCTTCAAGAAAACCTTACGAGAACATCTAAATTCAAGTAAATCTTACATTATTTTTTAAGGATCAAGTCCACCACCGATAATTCCAACAACAGCGACAACATCAGTCACATAATCATCTGGAGGAATCGGGAACCATAGAGGGTTCAAACACCATACACATGAACACACAAATTACGCAGCCATTATAGGTGGGGTGGCTGGTGGTGCAATTCTGATTTTCCTTATTATTCTTCTTTTGCTTCTTTTGCGAAAAAATAAATCCAAAAGGTAAGTTATGAGTTATTTCCCCTTAGTTAATAAGCTAAGACAAGATTAGATAAGTTGGTATGTTAACTTTCTTTCATCAGTGGGTAGAGTGCTCGCTTCGTATGTGAGAAGTCATTGGTTCGAACCTCGGCCGGGTTTTACCAAGGCTTGAAAATTGGTAATGATTGTTCTTTCGCCAAGCACTCGGCATTAAGAAATGAAATTTTTAAAGTCACGGGGGTTCTTCGGATGAGACTTTAAAAAACCAATGCCCCTTCTCATGGCAGGCGTGGCACGTTTAAAACCCTCCCTACACATTGCTTAAGCGCACTGCAAAGGTAAAGATTTCTGCCACTTCACCATTAAGCTGCCACTTCACCACTAAACCTATGACGTCTATAAGCGCAATATTCTTGAATGGGGCCCAAAACCCATAAAATCAATCAATCAATCAATCGTACTTTTGTTATTATTGTTATTATTAGCCATTTGTTATGATTTACAGTGTATATCGAGACGTCGCCAGCTATAGGAAAAAGTGCAGAAATTTTGCCTGAGCGTTGCGTTGATCGTGCCACGCCTACCGTGACACGGGACCTCGTTTATTTAAGTGTCATCCGAAATAACCTTGACTTTCATTTCGTAATGCCGATGCCAAGTGCTTGTCAAAAGAACAGTCACACTACCCACTTTCAAGTCTTCGGTTATATATATATATATACGTATATATATATAAATATACATATATATAAATATATATATATATATATATATATATATATATATATATATATATATATATATATATATATATAATAAATAAGAACCATAATCTAAAGTTGTATAAAAGTTTAATAATGAGTTTAAATTGTGTAGTTTAAGATAGATGTCTTTGTCCTCATTACTGTGGTAAGTTACTGGCCAATGGAAATTGTTTTCCTGTACCTCGTATAACTACGTCATTATCTGTAAAACACAAATATAATTTTAATATAATTCTACCATAATGTAAAATTTAAATAGTACAAAATTATACATTTAAAAGTGTATAAATACAAGTGATTAGTTTGTATTCTTTATTATGTTCTTATTAATTCACACTCTACTTGATTTTTTAAATCTCGTCCAAATAGACCTAAATGTTTCAAATAACAAATATAAAATAGGCCATGTTAGCTTATGTCATGGTGCAGTGTGTGTCCGTATATCCACGTGTTTGCGTGTGTGCGTCTGTAAATTACATTTATTTTTGACATTTTCTCGGAAACTACCAAGCCAATATTGATCAAACTTCGCATGGAGGGTTATTAGAAGGGCACTTTTCAAATTTGTACTTTCATTTGTCGTAGCTCATGAAAGTAGGTCACTGTGACCTACGATTTAAAAAAATAACGCGCGTTATATTTTCATTTAACGGTTTTTTTTTTTTTTTTTTTTTTTTTTTTTTTTTTTTTTTTTTTAAATTATTTTAATGTTTTTCATCCCTAAATAATTATTCAATTGACGAGTCAGTAGTCACACAAAATAGTGTGCTGAAAATAGGAACAGAGAAAAATTTAATCAAATTAATATCATAAATCTAATTGATTTAAATAAAATGGATTTTATTTTGAAACTTCAAAGTAAATTTTTATTATTTTGGAATTTATAGTTGAGAGAATTAAGTAATTTATCAAATTTCATACTGTAGGTATGTTGTTGTAGTAAAGGGCGACCATGTCTGTTTACCTTAGTGACAGTAGTTCCGTATATTATGTATTAATGCGCCGACCTTACGTGACATTAAAAAAAGTACGTAGTTCTGTATGAAATTATGTATTCATACGCTTTAAGAGCAATTGTAATTATAGCCTATATAATTACAAATTGTCTTAAAAACAATTTTAGAAAGCGCAGCTTTTTCGCGGCCGATGGCCGCGAAAGCGAAGCTTTCTTTATAGACAACGCGTGTACATGTTTTTAGAACGAATAAAACTACGAAATTTCTATTACCACAATACCACAATCATTTACTGGTGAGTTGAAAATTTTGTGTCAAATTCACGTGAAATTTCCCGCAAAAAGCCTCCATGTTGAATCTCGAATCAAGTCACATCCACGGGATCTCGCGAGATCAAGAGAGACTTTCTTTTTTTGTGGAAATCCCGCCAATATCTGGCGCACCACTTTGAGACAGTGTATTATTACTGCAGCAACGGAAATTTAAAACTATGTGCATGTGCGGGTCCATTGGATAAAAACACCGTTAAAAGCACTATATACTGTTTATATGAATTAAAATTAGTCACAACTAAAACTACGCAAAGTGTAACAATTTCTATCTGAATAAAAAAAATAAAACTAGGCCTATATACACATGCATTACATTAAAAGTCAAGCATATTGTTAAAGGCTGATAAAAAAAAAAACTAAGCAAGGTAAGAGCACTATATTACAGAAAAGACAGTTTTAAAACTAAACTATATAAATCCAGCACTCCCTGTACGGTGTACATCACCCCATATAGAAGTCCATTTTTTCACATCTCTCTCTATGTAGGGCAAAACATAGACCATATGTTCTATCTCACGCTTTACATCATCATTTTGTAAGTAGAGTGGTATGGATGGATGTGTAACATCTATTATTAACTGTAACAATAGACTCCTATTCTTTAGTTTCTCTTCACATTCAGCAGTGTTGAGCTGCTGTATTGATGCTCTTAATGTTTCTAGAAAAGGTTGCCAAATTATATCAGACACTTTGCAGCACTGAAGTGGTTAATGTCCTCGATTTCCTCAGAGCAAAGTCTACATATTGACAACACATTGTGTAATTTACCTGGTGTGAAGTCAAAGTTCATATGCTTGAGGCTAGATTTTGTTCGGGTTTCCAGTAGTTGTCAATCCTAGACTTCAAAAAATCCTTTTAAAAGTACTCGAGACTTTCCGTTATAGATATAGAAAGATACAGTAGACATCGAACGGTTTGACATAGATCGTACGCTAATTTTTGAAGCAAAAACAAAGATTGATAGAGATTATTATGGCCCTATCCAGTACAGAGGTATACCAAAAGAAACCAAACTACATATTTTGACAGTTTGGAAATCAGTAAAAACAGAGATAACCCCTATCAAAGCTGCGCTTTCTAAACGGTCACACCGTCAGTCATATTAGAGGGTAAACAATTTAAAATTTAAAAAAAAAAACTAATAATAACGTTACGTCATTTAACCCGATTCCTTCCAACATCGATTGCTCATATACTCGGATATAAAATATGTCCTACAAAATGACGTCCGAGAACAAACGTTACCATTGGTAACGTTAAAAGACTAATTGTTACGTGGTGTCATGACGTCAGTAAACCCGGTTCATTATAACATCGATTGATCTTATACCCGGAAATAATATGACGCCACACGTTGACATTTGTTATGTTTAACAATAGATGACGGCCATTATTGTTTACCATGGAGATCGGGAAATCTTTTTTCGAAACGTATTCATCCGCCGATCAAAATGTTTGCGACAAATAGAACTTTACGTTCTATCTAACGCGGTTTCTATTTACAAAGGGTAATATCCCGCTTACAGCAAATTTTCGCTGGTCAAGTGCTGAGACTTACAGACCGCATGAGAAAAAAAGTACTCTATGTCTTGAATGACTCATCTTTGATATATTATGTAAAATAATACATAAAACCCGACCTTACCTAGTGTACTGATGCTGTCTTCCACTGTGGCACCGTTAGCTGCTGTAAGTCGAATCCTTAACGGATAATGAACTGGTCTTTCAAAGTTATGGGCATGTATGTCCATGGACCAGAAGTTGTCATGTGAATGTGCAAGTGGGAACCAGACATTTTGTCTCGGTTCGTAGATCTCGAGTTTTGTGACTGGAATTCTACATGAAAATGAGAATAAAAATTATTGATAAAATCATAGTGATATATCTGCTGCTTCTTTATAATAAATATGCTTTTCGTTTACAAAACTCCTAACTGAACTCAAATAATGTATTTTATAATGTGTTTAAACAGGGGTTGATAAAAGATGACTGTCGTCGTTGCCATACTTACAATTTCGTTTACACAGGTACATGTACGTACAGTTAAACACCATTTTCTAATTCCCCGTTCACATGCACAAAATTTATTGAGTAAATTTGAATATGTTTATATTTGCATATGTATGTAAAAGTATTCTTACTATGCGTTCACATTAAAATTAAGCAGTGTGAGTAAATAAGATTTACAGACAACATTTCCTTCAGTCTTTTCCGAGATTTTAAAATGGGCTGACTGCTTTACTATCAGAGAAGTAGTAAAAGATCACTGAAATCTATGTTCGGGACCTATTCCATCATGGGCTTATCACATGATAAACAGGCGTGGAGCAGGGAACGGACAAGCAGTTTGTAGGAATATGATGTTCTTTACACTTTTGACGATAACTAATGGACTAAAAACTTTAGAATGACCATAAGAATGTTTGAAGGCGCGTGTAGGGAACTAGGCAATATTCTGAAGCCAAGCAATAACTATGTTCGCAAGCCTGTTGGCTTTAAGAAGCAGCAAATAGCAATTGCTATATACTGCTTAGCTTCTTCTTCAGAATATCGAACATTTGGCAATCTATTTGGAGTTGCGAAATCTACCGTTTGCAATTGTGTACAAAAATTTATAATGCAAGATGGAAAATTATGTAAAGTTCCCCAAAAATGAAGAAATAAAAGATGTTTCACTTAACAACCCTCATTCTGGACAAAAATAGCTCTGATGCAACTTTTAAGTACAATCTATTGATTTTTGCTGGCAAATGCACACCTGTGTATATTTTACTATGCGTCTACATAACCAAAATTACACATAGTGCAAAAATACACGTGTGCAAATTTACATTTATATCAAGTCTCGAGTACATGCAAATTAACACTTCATGCAAATATACACACGTAACTGAGTAATTTTATGTAAATAAATGATAAGTATAATGCATTATTTACGTATCAAACGATTAAGAAATAAAATATTTATTGTAAAATCACCCTGCAATAGGGAAAAATTAATCTTGTTTTTGTAACCGTGGTAACCGTGCAATGCCTCAGTGGCAAATTGTTCTAATGGCCTAAGGCTCGCGTGCGCTCTCTCCCCGCCTAGCTCAGTTGGTAGAGTGCTCGATCCGTAAGTTGAAGGTCGTTGGTTCGAACCCCGGCCAGGTCTGACCCAAGAATTGAAAGTGGGTAGCGACTGTTCTTTCGCCAGGCACTCGGCATTACTAAATGAAAGTCACGGTTCTTTCGGATGGGAACTTAAAATAAACGAGATCCCGTGTCATGGCAGGCATGACACGATAAAGAACCCTGCTGTATAATGCCATCAGCGCAACGCACAGGAAAAATTTCTGCACTTTCGCCTATAGCTGGCGACGTCTCGATATAAGTGAAATATTCTTGACTGGGACGTTAAACGCCATTACTCAACTCAACTTTCCCCGCCTAGGTTTGAATTCCACTCGGACATATCCTAGTGTGAGAAAATTGTCAGCTCGTTGCCGAAGATTCTTGGTTTTCTCCGGGTAGGGCGGTTTCTTCAAGTATCCTTGAACTGACAACCTCGATAAAGTGAAAAAATCTTGATTGGTGTGCCAGTGTATATTATTTCTCCATGGTAACAGCTACAGAGAAAAATAAAGACAATTATCATTTGTCAGTTTTTAAATTTTAAAATAGAGTATTCAAAACTCTCTTTAAATTAGCATAATGACATAATATCGAACTAATCAAATACCTGCAACAGTCATTAATATTTCACCAATTACAGTTGTGTCAAGTTTTGAATGAGGATTAGTAAACAAAATCTCTATTTTGTCCGACTATATCTGCTTCCTGTCCATAAGCGGGGATTTTTTTTTATACGTTACCTATGTCTCAAAACCTACCTATCTATTATTTAACGATGATGATGTCACATTTTTTCAATCATATTTGTATTTTTTTATTTTATGGTACTGTACATATGTAGTGTTTGGTAAAATAAAGTATGTGTCATTATTTTAGATACTCGTTCTTTAGAACAACTTATAATTTTACTATAAAATAATTGAATTAAAATCCTGCAAAAGTTTTATATCTTTTTGTTTGTAACTTTAACAAATCACGATTGTTCTCCATCAGTTCGACTTGGTCGTTTTTGCTATTTCAATCACGAACAATAAGTTTTGTTTTATTATTATTCCAGTTGGAGCTATGTTTATAAAATAAAAAAGGCTAAAAGTTATAATAACAACAGTCCTAAACGACCACCAACAGGTCCCGGGTGTTCGAAGCTTGATTAGTTCATCTAGGATGAAAACAATGGAATTAGTGCATTATTAATACAACAGAGGCTTTACAACAATTTGCTTTTTCACAAGATATGAAATGCTTGAAGAAACAATTATACTAATTAACCGATTAAACTATACTCAAGGTTGGAGGTCTCATTAGGTTCTGTACCTTGCATTTCTCACTTGTAACTTCATATAGTACTGGTCACTCCCCTGGAATTTGTAATTTAGAGTTGCGGTTCCCACTGGACACTGGACGGCCTGAATAGTCACATTCCATATACCATCTCCAATCTTACCGAGGTCAACTGATCCTAGAATTGTCAAGAAAAGAATTATATATGTCAGAGGACAATACTACGTTCCTATATATGGTTACAAAGCTCTTAAATCTTACTTTAATAATAAAAATAATTTTATGTGTGTGTGTGTGTGTGTGTGTGTGTGCTCACATGTGTGTGTGTGTGTGTGTGTGTGTGTGTGTGTGTGTGTGTGTGTGTGAATTACCTGATGCACACTTGTTACATTTATCCTTTATAAACACAATAAAACTTCCTTTGACTGGATCGTTTCCGTGACCGACCCCTGACCCAGAAACCTAAGGAAAATATTATAAGATAACATTTATATATTTACACCAAAAAATGATTTAATTTTAAATACCATAGTTTTTACCCAGAGACACATACTGTTGTTTTAATCCTGACACACATTCCGCAGTTTTTACCCTGACACAGATACAACAGTTCTAACCCTGACACACATACCGCAGTTTTTACCCTGACACAGATACAACAGTTCTAACCCTGACACACATACCGCAGTTTTAACCCTGACACAGATACAACAGTTCTAATCCTGACACACATACCGCAGTTTTAACCCTGACACAGATACAACAGTTATAATCCTGACACACATGCCGCAGTTTTATCCCTGACACATAAACACAATTCTAATACTGACACACATACCGCAGTTCTAACCCTGACACACATACCGCAGTTCTAACCCTGACAGACATAGCGCAGTTCTAATCCTGACAAACATACTGCTGCACTTACCCTGACAGACATGCTGTAGTTTTAAACCTGACACGCATGCCGCGGTTTTAAATCTGACAGGCATAACGCAGATCTAACTCTGACAGGCCCAACGCAGTTCTAACCCTGACACACACGCCGCAGTTCTAACTCTGACACATATGATGCAGTTTTATTCCTGACACATACGCCACAATTCTTATCCAGACACATTCAGCGGTGCCATGACAAACATTCTTCGGTTCTTTCTCTGACACACTGTCAGTAGGCCAATCGTGACGCATGCCACAGTTCTTACCCTGACACACATGCCGCATGTCATTGAGTCAAACCATTCTGAATTACCAAGTGCTGCCCAATCGTCTATCAGGCTTGATTTAGCCACTTCAGGCATGTCCGGTGGAGCATAGGAGCACTGACCCTGCTGTCCCCATCCTTCAGATCCATAGTATGTTGCCTAAATATAGATTATGAGCACACACTAATATGTACATTCAAAATACATGTACGTATCAAATATCGCATCTACCTTTACCGAGAAAGTTGACATTATTTCTGTTAATTTTTCACTTTGCGTTGTCGTGTGCTAATTGGCCTAAATCATATTTCCCAAAAATATTCCTACATCTAATCACATATCGATAATCGAAAATAGTAACAAGAATCTAGCTATTTCTTAACAAATATTTTGGAATATAAGTTCGAATATCATACAGGAACAAACTTTGAAGGGTGCCTTTGTAGGGAAACTCTTCGGGGGGGGGGGGGGGGGGGGGTCAAGAAATGAATTATAATTCAATAAGATGATATATATAACATCACGGAAATAGGGATCTGTAAAAGTTTAATAGTGGGTTATATCCATTTTGTAAGTTCTGGGAATATATATTTTTAAACAAATGTGTCATGTGCAAATTCTGAATTTTTACCCCAAAAAATGTTGAAAATTCAGCATAATTCAGACGTTAGACCAAAGTTTCTAGATATGTTTATCGTGATATGCTAAAATTCAGTGGTTAGGCCAAACAACGTTTCTAGTTATGGTTATCGTGATGTGCCAAAATTCAGAGGTTAGGCCAAACAACGTTTCTACTTAAGTTTATCGTGATATGCTAAAAAACTTTTCTTTGAGCTTATCAAGGAATTACGTTTTTTGATTTGGTTATTAAGTACATTACTTTGTAAATATAACACGGAGTCCGCGATTAGAATTACGCAATGACAAATTCATATAACACGGAGTCCGCGATTAGAATTGCGCAATGACAAATTCATATAGCACGGAGTCCGCGATTAGAATTACGCAATGACAATTTCATATAACACGGAGTCCGCGATTAGAATTACGCAATGACAAATTCATATAACACGGAGTCCGCGATTAGAATTACGCAATGACAAATTCAAATAATTTTAACTTCCAATCGCAAGATTTAAGGTTTTTTCGGTGATTAAAATTACAAACAGATATAAATGTAGAAAAACAAAATTGATGACTCACCAAACCTGAAAGAGTTTGTTTATATAGGTTCAAAATCTGAACATTTGGATCACCACCAAAAGCATATCCGAACAAAAACAAGCAGAATAGTATCTCCATTTTGACTATGTCAACGTGTGCCAGTAAAGTAGTTGGGATCTAGATATCTGTAATAAGTCACGTGTGTCAATAATGGTTTCTTATCTTATCTTACCGTATTGTACCACATGTCTTTTAAGGTTAAGAGCTTTATCAAGAATTTCGCCACAACGGTAGTAGTTGACAGAGTGCTCGCTTCGTATGTGGCAGGTCAGAGTTCGAACCTCCGCTTAAAACTAGGGAAGTGACTGCTCTTTAGAAACGAAAGTTAGAGTCCTTCAGTGGAGACCTTATAACCGATTTCCAGTGTCACGGTAGATGCTGCTCTCTAAATACCCGCCCCCTGCACATTTCCCTGAATGCACTGCAGAGGTCAAAATTTCTGCCACTTCACCTATAGCTGGTGATGTCTCGATATAAGTGAAATATTATTGACTGGGACGTAAAACCCCCAATCAATCAATCAATCTGGAATCTCATTTCAAAGAGGACAAACTACATACACTAATTTTATCTATCATATTGTGTGGAATTTTGAATTTTTACCAATAAAAGAAGAGTGCATATGACCTTCCAGATTTACCAGATTATATTCACGTAAGTAAAACTTGGAAAAACAAACAATCATTATCCGTTGTTTCGCTTCTTTTCCGTTTGTTCCGAGTAGCTCATTCAAATTTCAAATTGTTTATACCCACCCAACCCCATTCTCTGTCAAGCAGCGATATTTAAAGCGTTTTAGATGTTACTGATTGAAGTTATAGGTAAAAAATGGCATATAACAATGATAGATTTGTCTTATGGAAATGTTTAAATTTTTATGAAATTTATAAAATACTGCGGCAAAAATGATAAATAACTGGATATTTTATCAGTGATGAGTAGATATCAATAATTAATGAGGTTAACAATATAATGAAAATTCTTATTTGAGACATAATATACTCTCGATCGATCTGGCTTGGAATTTGCTGTCCCTGTCATTTTGTTACCTCTTTAAGTTGATAAGAACGGTCGATTACCTTTAATGAGTAACCATGAACTATTTCTGTGTATAAATATAGGTTCTTTCGTAGTAAAAACTAGTCAAAACCCTTATTAAGTGAAAATGCGATTTTATTATTTCTCCCCAAAAATAAAATATAATAATATAGATATAGTAACCATAAATTATCAATTGAACCAGGTCGTTGGAAATATATCCCAAGACAAAATACACCATGTAATCAGAGACATATATTACATATGTCTCTGATGTAATACTTGTAATAATGATTTAAGTGATAAATACAACTATATTATGTCTTGTCCTTGATTTAATTAAGAAAGAAACATTTATATCACTTTTTATTATAGAAATACCCAAACTCTTTAAAAAAAAATTCAACTTTTCAAGTAAAAAAATCTTCAATACTCAACAATCTATGCAAATGTATAAAATGTATTAATAAGAGTATGAATATAATATTGATTTTAATTTTTATTTAGATATGGCAAGCAAATTGCACAATAATTCGAGAACCCTACATTAACGACGTAAAACTTAGTTTTGTGGTCGTTAAACCCACTTTTACGGTCGTGAAACCAGGTTTTGCACCGTTAGACCTATTTTTGCAAGCGCAAAATCCGGTTTTACGACTGCAAAAATAGGTTTTACAACGTAAATGTTTTAGATTATTATGCAATTTGCTTGCCATATATAGATGTATGTATTTATGGATTACTCATTGTTACGTATACAATGTATGTTTATATGTTTTAAGCATTGAACTGGTTTACAATTTGAGAATAAAAAGAAATTGAATTATGATATTACATTATTAAACTTAAAATAAGATCTCGGGAAGAAATTTGAAAATATTGTATGGCAGCTAAGCCTAAGTAGCATGTAACATTTTGTCTACTATTAACGGAAAGTCCCCTAGTGAATTCAGACGTTAGATAATTTTCTCGGTAATTTTTAAGAAGTTCCCCATTGTCATAAATTATGAAAGAAATACTAGTATCTTAAAATGCGGAAAAAAGTAAAGAACATGAAACAGTTTAAAGTGTTACACTTTCTATAAAAGAGTTTGTTGTATTTGTAGATTAAAATAAACACGCTTTATGTGAAAATACTGGTAAAATTAAAATTATTCTAATTTTCGAAGTAATTTTGAGGTAAGTTTCCATAAACGTTAATCTTTGAAAAACATGTCTTAAGAAGCAGAAAAAATGTAGAATATGGAACGATGTGAAATTTTTACAATTTTTATTTAAAAAATGACGTTTTTGTTGATCAAATTAAGCATATGTATGTAAATCATCACCTATCTACTATATAACTATGAGACCATACGAATTTATGCGTTATTTTAGGGTATTTTTCAAATTAATTTTGAAGAGATTTGCCATAAACGTACATATTTGAAAACCATGTCTTAAGAAGCAGAAAAAAATGTAGAATACGAAACGATGTGAAATTCTTACAATTTTAATTTAAAACACGATGTTTTTGTTGATCAAAGTAAGCATAATTATGTAAATTATCACCTATTTACTATATAACTCTATATGAGATCATACGAATATATGCGTTATTTAAGGGTGTTTTTCAAAGTAATTTTGAAGAGATTTGCCATTGTCGTAAAATTATGAAAAAAATATCATGAGATGCAGAAAAATTCGTAGAATATGAAATGATGTGAAATCGTTTAGGAATATCTATATTAAATTCACAATAAAATAAAAACTATACCAGGTACATGTCTTCCCTATATAAACACTTATATATACGTATACCGAGCTCTATAGCTGTATACAGGTGACGGATGTAAGGTGACCGTTATAGTTGGATATGAAAGAAAAAAATTAAAAACGTTACATCTTATAATCATTTTGCAATAATTTCGTTATTGAAGGAGATATAATTATGACAATAAACATGAAAATTCTTTAAGAGTAGAAGATTTTTATTTTTCTTAATTTGATTGTAATTTCCTCTAACACATTGTATGATTATTTTGTAAAAAAAAAACTGATACAAGTTATATGCGCGTAATGTACGCTTTTCTCTGGATTTTCAATAAAAAAAAAACTATTTTTTCCTTTAAAAATAAATAAATAAATAAAAAATTCTCTTTTCTCTAACTGTGACAAAAAATGCCTTATGCGAAATTATGTACAAACTCGATTAAGACTATAGGTTACGAAAAGATTCAGTTTTTATACACATAATCCAGGAACGGAGCAATCAGTAACACAACTTTTTAAAAGGTAAAAAAAAGTCTTAAAATTTATTAATTCGTTATTTTATGTAATATACAATTGAAATACCTAGGCTTTTAGCTTTCTGAGAAACCTTTGAAAACCTAACCCTTTCACTGTAAAAACTTTACGTACAGATTTAATCACAATTGATTTCAGAATGTGAACGTTTCTGGTTTCTGATTCAATCAAATAAGAATGAGTAAACAACTTTTTCCCTTGGTTATAACAGAGATTTCTATACGTCTTTGGTTATCATTAAGATTGTTTTAACGAATCATAAAATTGACTTTTTGTTCCTTGTACCAAGACATTTATCTCCCCTTTTCATGCTCTTTTGTGTTTAGATAAACACGAAACACGACGTTTTCAAAGGCGAAAATATTGTAATATGACTGGAAATTCTTAAAATCTTTTTGTGTACGTGTTTTGGAATGTGATTATGGGTAAGAAAAAGAAACGAAGGGACAGGTCATCATCAAGACACAGATCACCGGATCGAAGTAATAGCCATAAACGAAAAAAGAGCAAGAAAAGGTGAATTAAGAAAAAAAGTGGTTATACTGACTTGTTAAAAGGGGGGGGGGGCACTGTGGTGTGAGCGGTTTTAATAAATGAGAAATTGTTACAATCTCTTTTGCACTGTTTAAATAAGGTATTCTAATTCATAATTCGAAGGATTTATCTCTCTCTCTCTCTCTCTCTCTCTCTCTCTCTCTCTCTCTCTCTCTCTCTCTCTCTCTCTCTCTCTGTCTCTGATACATACACACATGATGAAATCATCAACCATGTTAATTTACTTTCACCATTATTTTACATTGTGTCATTTTCTTTCAAATATGTCACCAAATTTCATTGATTTCTTTTCTTGCTCAAGAAAAGTCATTGATAGATGTTTTGGCATCTCACTTTATTTCCCCTTTTATGATGGGTCCTCAATGGCCAAGTGGACATAAGCACTTGCTTGCCAAAGGTCAACAGCTTTCTCCAGGCACTCTGGTTTCTTCATTATACCAGAACTAACCATCTTGTTATGAGAGAACAAATCTTGACTGGTGTGTAAAACATCATTACTGCACTCCACTTCTTTTTATGTGACAATCAATTTTAGTTTGATGATAACAAATGTAAAATGATGTTGGATGGCCTAAGTTTACCTCGAACCTTTCAACGTTATCAAACTTGAAAAGAAAACGATGTGGATAAATAATTAGTAATTGGCATTCATAATTTATCTTTATAAAGTTGAATAATCATTTTATGATGTAGTACTGCCATAAATTTTTAAGCTCTTTCTATTTCTTTAATCATCAGTGACTTAATGTTAATTTTTTCCAAATATCAATGTTATTCTAGCTCTCATCATGAAGATTCTGACTCAGACTCTGACAGAAGGTCAAGGTCACCTCACAGACATAGACACAAGAAAAGAAGAACATCATCTTCCTCTTCAGATTCTGATGACTCATCTAAAAGGTCAAATTTTGCTTCCAAATTTGAAGACATAGAGAGACATAAACTTGAGAATATTGAAAAGTTAAAAGAAGAAAGAAGGTATTTACAATAATGTTGTCTTTATTTAATTACTACAAAATATAAGAGTGTCTCTGCTGGGACTTGTCTGTATATGCCCAAAAATAATTCTACTGTTTTAGTCGCTGTTTTTGTGACAGTGAATTATGCAAAACTGTCATAGAAAATCCAATGAACTTCTTGAATAAGTTTGGTATTTTTCACTTTGTTGATTCTAATTGTAACTGAAAATCACTGCACATTCGCGATTATCCTGGAATGTTTCTGTAGAAAGGAATCTGCTGCAGGGATTTTACATGTTAAAAATGGTGAAGTTTATACTAGAGGTGATGTTTTTGATATACAATATGTTGTAAGCACAAAAGAATCCATCATTTGCCTTGTTTTCAACAAGTAAAATCCCCATACAAAAACTTTTTACTGTGTGGAGAAATATTCCTTGTTAGTCAAGCATGTCAATTTCCCTTAAAAACTGGACCCAAGTAATTAAAAAAAAAAATACCATACTTAATTGAAGTTAATGAATTTATTTGATTTGATTTGATTTAATGAGGTTTTATGTCCCAGTCAAGAATATTTCAGTTTTATTGGGATATCACCAACTTTAGGTGAAATGGCAGAAATTTTGACCTTTGCAGTGTGCTTAGGGCAATATGCAGGGATGTTTCTCTAACATGCTACACCTGCCTAGACAAAGGGCAACAGTTTTTAAGGACCCTGTGACTTTCATTTCTAAGATGCCAAGTGCTTACAAGTTAATTGGATTTTTTATGAAAGTTTTGCATAATTCACTGTTACAAACACAGTGGTAAAGATAGTAATTTCCAATTTTCAAATAAAATATGCCATGCAAACCATGAGTTGTGTGAAAAAGAAGAATAAAGTTACAGTCAAATATCAAAAGGATCTCGTAACTTACTAACAGGCAGTTTAGAGTTTGGAGATTTTAATTGAATTCTTGACATTAATTTGGAAACATGTTTTATAGAGCTTTAGCTTGGAATATTTGTCATATTTTATTCATTTGATTGCTGTCAAACCTTGTTTGCATCTTTACTAAACTTAGTATAGTGGTAGTTAAGTTACAGTGGGAAATTGTTTGACAGTGGTAGACAAACCAAGACATAGATCCAGCACATTTCTAATATTAGTTGAACACTACTGGCTACCAAGTCTACTGTCAAGTTCCTACCTTACAATTATAAAACAAAACCTTGAATCAAAACTACAATTGATTGTACTTAATCATCGCTGCTTTCATTTAAGTTAATTATGGTATTTATATTATACAGGCAACAGAAAGAGTTGATAAAATCCATGGAAACGGCAGAAGAAAAGAGAGCCAGGAGATTAGCAAAGAAAGAACTTAAAGAGAGAAAAAGAAAAGAAAAAATGGGATGGGATAAAGATTATTTAGTAAGGAAAAAAATTCTACCATTCCTTATATTATCCATTATTGATAGGTGCACCGTTTATAGATAAGAAGTCAGTATCAACTATAAAGGTTTTAAACAGTTTTTTTTCTTCTCTGAACCTTTCAAAACTTGAGTTTATTTTCTGAGTTTGATTAACAGAGTCTTATGCCATGAGTTGAATATTTAATATATCTTATTATAAATGACCGTTATTTTCTCATGTTATTTTATAAAACTAAGTTTGACACTGTAAATTTAATTGTTTGTTTCCAGGGGTACACTAATGCTGATAATCCATTTGGTGATGAGCATCTACTAGATCATTTTGTTTGGGGGAAGAAAATGGAAAAGGAAGGAAAAAAGAATTTAACAGAAGAAGAAATACAAAAACACCAGAAGCAGAAGATGGAAGAAAGTAGGGTATGTATACTTGACAGCAGGCCTTCACAATTGCAGATTTTTGGTGAAAAACACCAATTCAAACTTCAAAAGGCAGATTGAAACATATCTGAATCAGCATTTTTCCCATAAATAGTAAGCAGGGCTCGACATTAACGGTTGTCCGCTTGCCCGGGGCAAGTAAAACTGACGGTCGGGCAAGTAAACTTCAGATTAAACTTGTCCGACGGGGCAAGTGAAAATTTTATCCATAGATGATTAAAATTATTGTTTTGACATAAAATTCTGAGAGATTATTTTCCCGATTTTCGATGTTAAAGTGCACACCATACTTCTGTATATTTTCTATGACTATTAAAAGTTAAAAATGGGAACCTGTCATAAATAACCGTAACATGAATAAAACGAGATATTTTATTTGTTTATTCTATTTATTATCACTCAATTTAATCCAATCGGAGCACCAAATACGTTTTTCATTGTTGACTATAGAAATTGCAAACATGACCGAATTAAAACAAAAGTCAATGTTGTTATTTTTTTTTTTTTAGAAAACATCTCTTTATAAAACTAAAGATGGTATAACTATCCATAAGACTTTTTATCACACTCTGAATTAAAAATACAGTGAGTAAAGTCAAAACAATAAGTTAACATCAATCATGAAGATTTTATTAACAGTTTAATAAAACAAGATTGATTCAAAACAGGATTAACTTGGTCTTTTCTTAGCGATTTTAAGACCTGTAATGAAATAAAACAAAAAGGCAAAATAATTGAAGGGCAAGTTAAAAATTTAGGCGGGCAAGTGAATTTCCAGTTGCACTTGCCCGACTGGGCAAGTAGGTATAAAAGTTAATGTCAAGCCCTGGTAAGACACAAGTCTGATTAAAAAATCTTTAATGTCAGCTTGTTAACAATTAAGAGTACTCAGGACATTGTCATGACTCACTGAACTTCCCTTTTCATAGGTAATTACCTTAAAAATTACAAGTTAAATGATTTCTACTAGAATATACAAACTCGGTCATACATGCGCCTTATCGATCCAGTTTATGGATAGTTAATAACTTCCCCTGGAAGGGAGGGGGGGTTGATGTACCCTTTGCTGACCGCTGATTGACCTTATCAGCGTTTGTGGAGCCCTGGCTAACAGTTGTTATTGTGATTGGAGCGTTTGGAATTTTTGGTTTTGTTACAGAATCCACATGACTAGGATATGAATCACGCTTAAGTTCAGGTCATTCCCAGCACAAGTGTAGTCAGTCAAGATTAAAATTAAAGAAAACCCCATTTTTGTCTATGCAGGTGTATCATTATTGTTTGGTTGTACTGAAATTTGTTTTGAAGTATCAAAAAATCCTTGTTAAGCAAACCAATTTTCTATACATGATGTTTTAATTTATACCATAGTTTTTGGTAGTTTATAAATTATAAAATATCCAGAAAGGTTTAATGTGGCATTAAACTATGGAGTACATTTTCAGTAAAACCTGTATCATATGGGATTATGCTGTTCCTAAGTAACTGCTCTTTAATCATGGAGGTTGTTCTAGTCGATTGATGAGCTAATTCTGTATGTTGAAGAATTCTGTATGTTTAAAATTACTTATGTTAACAAGTTAGAATGAACACAATGTTTTAATTTGAAATAAATATTTTTGTGTTGTGTTTCAGAAAGAATTGGAAAAAGTGAAGAAAAGAAGATTAGAAAGGGAACGTGAATTGGAAGAAAGAGAGAAAGAAAGGGTATATGATAAACCGTAAACATTATATGTAGATGTAAAATCTGTAAACGTAGAGAGTATTTGTTTGTCAGTTCCCAGAGACAAAATAACAGTTTGTGTCTCAAAGAAGATATAAAGTATTTAATGTGTTAACAACTAGAGTCTGTTTACAAAAAACCCCATTCACTGCCCGAAAAAAATTTAAAAATCATGGTGTTTTTTTTTTTTCGAGCCTGGCATGGCAATAAGACGGGACTTAGGTGTTGCAGCGGTGGCATGTCAAAATGTGAAAGTTTATGTTAAAGTCAAAAACTAACCAGGCGAGACATTTAATTCCATGGAATTCTTGTTGCTAACTTACGCCACTTTAACATGTATATGGCAGATTTTATAATGTAGAAAACAACAGTAGACTTTGAAACCATTTGAAATATGAAAACTCAAGAAAATAAATAAAATTTTTAATTGGTATATCCTGATTTCATTAAGTATTTAAGATGAAAATATTTTTTAAATTATGATTGTCATTGGCCTAATATGCAAAAATTTACTAGTCTTTTGACTTCAAAAAAGTCTGTTTAATTAAAAATATTCAAAATTTTTACATTATGTATTTAAATTGAGGAAAGAAATATGTTTAACATAGATAGTAAACTCTTCTATTAAACTGTAAAACTTTCATATATATTTACATGTATTATGTTATATTTGATGCTTTCATGCTGTCTTCATTGTTTCTCTTTGTATTACATGTAATTTATAAGGTATTGTTGCCATCAGTTATGTATATTTGTGGCAAAAAGCATTTGTATGCTTATTGAAATAAAGATTTTTAATTTGAAATATATCAGATGACATCTTAGAAGGTTTTCAGTGATTACTTGAGTGAGGACACATGCATGTATGTTTCATTTACATTTTCAGATAACTAGAACCATAAAAATCCTTATTTACAGTAATTTTTAACTATACATACATAGTACATGATCATTTTCATTTAATTTGAGTTGCTATTTATAGGAACGATTACAGAGAGATAAGGAAGTCGAGTACTTTAGAGAATGGGAAAAACAAGAAGATAGTGTTAGTAATTCTCTCTCTCTCTCTCTCTCTCTCTCTCTCTCTCTCTCTCTCTCTCTCTCTCTCTCTCTCTCAGTTACAAATGCTGCCTTATTTTTGACATCTGCTACCCTGAATTGTCTTTTTATCTCTGTAACTTCCATGTTTTTAATTCAAGTGAGCTTTTACGATCAAAGTTTGTCTGTTGTCATTATTGTCAAAGTCCGCAGTGTAAATTTTTAATTTTTAACTTCTCTTTCAAAAGTACTGGGCAGATTTGAATGAAACATGACCACAAGCATATATGGGTTGGTGCAATTTAATTTGTTTGTGGCAATGTCCCAAAACTAGGACATTTTTACTTATGGGTCCAAAAATCGTAAAAAATCTTCTCCAAAACAGATGTTGGGAGTTAAAACCTGATGTACATGTAATATTTGGCTTCTCTAGGGTCTTAAACTTATAAATTGTTAACTTTGTAATATTTGGTCAAAAATAAGGTTACACTTTTTTGCATTTAGGCTATTTAAACTGTAAGAGATATATAAAATCAAAACGTTTTAAAATGTTCAGTACGACAAACTTTAACAAGGTACTAAGTTTCGTAGCTGTATGATATAGCTTTATGATAATCCATATAGGAGTTGTTGTGCATTAGCTTGAAAACTATGAACTTTTTGTATAGGCATATATATTAGAATATTTTAATAGTCCATATAGGAGTTGTTGCCCGAAATGTTCCTTTTTTCTTATGAATACTAAAATTGTGCATTAGCTTGAAAACTATGAACTTTTTGTATAGGCATATATATTAGAATATTGTAGGTATTGATATAAGTTAAACAATGATTTTGATTTATGTTCAAGGTCATGCATTCAAAGGTCAAGGTCATAGCTGCAGAAGAAGACTGAAATTGTTAATTAACTTCAAAATTATTAACTTTTTTGTTTAGCATGTTTATTAGAATATTGTGGTCATTTGGATAAATGGTTCAAGGTCATACATTCAAAGTTCAAGTTAACAGCTACATTAGAAGACTGAAATTGTTATTTTTCTTGAAAATTATGAACTATTTGTATAGGCTGTATATAAGAATATTGTAGATATTGAATTGAAGATCATTTCGATACAGTTGAATCTTGCTTTCTTGAACACAGATATATCAAACTTTCGGTGAAGTTGAACTTTTTGAAAAAGTCTAGACAGAGTTGTTCTTAATTCAACTAAAATAACTCCGGTTATCTCGAACTTGGATATCGAACAATTTTCCGATCCCTTGATTGAAAATCCTGGAAAAACTACATTCGTCAACTCAAACAAGAAATTTTAAGAAAATAAATTTGTCAACTCAAACAGATTTTTAGTTGATTTAATTAATTTAAAAGTGACTGCCAGCACTGTTGATTTTAAATCAATGCAGTCATTATTATTAAACTGCACTGACCTCCCAATTTCCTTAATCTGTTAATTATTGCATAAATAATTAAACCATCAAGGAGATTATTGGGGTTTTAATTACTGCCAAGCTTGACATCGTGGTTGTGTGATATGAACATTACTCAATACAACCAGAAGCTTAGGGTGATTATAGTACACAAAGCAAAACCGGTAAGGGAACCAAAGCTGACCCCACTGTTAGTAAAATACAATAGTGCAATCAGTTATTGACAGATTTTGAGTTAATATAGAAAATTTTAAAAAACAAAATCCATGCTTCTCACATTTTAACATTGATATAGAGGCATCGGTTGATACCGAGAATTTTGTCGACATGAATTAGCCTCTCATATTGACTACCATATCAATATTTCATAGTATTGTATTTTTATGTTGAACTATGTAACAAAAAAACTTCTGATATCTATGTTGGAATATATATGACATATGATAAAAAGGTGATACAGCTTGACAAGATAAAACCGGAAATGCCTTCCGATGGGCTTGTACAAGTTATTTCCCTTTCTTCATTGTTTGTATCGAGCTCCGGATTAGTTTAACTTTTTGCATTTCCCTGTGGAGTTCGAGATAACGAGATTCAACTGTATATGGTTCAAGGTCATATGTTTAAAGGTCAAGGTCATAGCTGCAGAAGAAGACTGAAATTGTTAATTATCTTGAAAACTTTTATCTTTTTGTATATTCATATATATTACAATATCATATGTATTAATATCATTATCAATTTGATATATGGTTCAAGGTAATACATTCAAAGGTCAGGGTCATAGCTGTATAACCCTATGGTTAATGATTTGGAAAATATTCATTGTACTATAGTTCATACATGCATATTAGCAATTTATAAATGAAATGTGACTTGATATTTCTGATTATTAATTGTGGCATTTCCAAATTTGAGAAATTCTGTAAAGTTTTTGTAATTAAGTTCTTTGCAAACAATTTTGGACATATTCTCAGGTGAGCGTTGAGGTCCATGGGCCTCTTGTTTAGGTTTAATTTTAAAAATGTCCTAAAGTGGCTTCAAATTATTATAACTTGAATATTTGAGCAGATCATGACATGGTGTTTTCAGTTTTGACTTTTTCTTGAAATAACCTTCAAAAAGGGGTCAAGGTCAAAGATATATGTCATGACCTTGTAATTTGTGCAGTTTTAGGGTATTTTATTGAAAACTGTATAAAGATCCAAACCTTGTTAAATGTTCAGCATGACAGAATTTAACAAAGTACCAAGTTTTGTTACTATGTGATAAACCATATAGGAGTTGTTGCCCCTGAAATGTAACTTTTTGCTTATAAATACTTAAATTATGCATTACCTTAAAAAACTATGAAAAGACTGAAATTCTTAATTATCTTGAAAGCTATTAGCTTTTTGCATAGGCATGTATATTAGAATATTGTAGGTATTGATGCAGTGATCATTTGTTCTTTCTTTGCACTAATTTTGGTGTGAGTGTTATGACCCATGGACATTTTATTTTATTTTTATTTATTTTTTTATTTCAGTTTCATTTAAACCAAGCTAAGATGAGGTCAAAAATTAGAATACAGGATGGTAGAGGTAGTTATATAAATACATGTTATATCCCACATCTGAGACAAAAATCTCACAAGTTGATGCTACTTTTTAAAACTCAACATTAGATAGATTTTTCTGTTTTCAATAAAAAAATTTCTGAAGCTTGTTAAGTATATTTAGGCCAAAGTAATAGCAACTAAAATAGGTCACAGTGACCTAATATCTTTTAAAACACATCTGAATTTGATAATTTTAGGCATTAACAGATTTACCGGTAATACAGGTACTTACAATGTATACATGGATTCTTTAAAGACTTAAGCCTCATTTGTTTATTTATTTAAATTTCATAAAAAAATAAGTTATTTAAGTTTTTTGTTTAACTTTCATAAATTGTAAAACTTTTTAAAATTCTGTCTTGACGTAATCTATTAGTTTATGTATGTCTGTGTCTAAATTTGAGAATTTTTTAATATAAATTCAAAATATTACTCATTTTAATAATCTTGTGATTATTTTATCATATTTCAGCTAAGCCAATTGATTTATTAGGAAAATATATCAGTGCTGAAGATGATGATTTAGCTATAGAAATGCATGAACCCTACACATATCTATATGTAAGTATACTACACTAATTAACTCTTTACATATCTACATATATACATTTATATATACATGTACATACAAGAAACTACTTTTTGACCATACACCGTGCATGATAAATTTTCTGTCTGTGCTTTATTTGTGGCATAAAATTTTTTCTACAGTATTCAATGCTGATCATGTCTAAGTAGCTTACTAATTTTGATATCTTGTCAAGTCTGACCAAGCCGTGAAAACACTAATGTATAGAGTCGGTCAAATTAAATAATACTGTGTATTGATCAATTTAAGTCAGTGTTCTTTACCCTTGACCTTTAATTAACTTTGACTTTTAATTACCCTTAACCGTAAATTTCCCTTGACTTTTATTAACCCTTAACCTTTAATTATCCTTGACCTTTAATAACCCTTGAACTTTAAAGCTTGTCTCCTATGCTTTATAACATTTAAGATGTGGCATCTTAGAAAGAACTATCAAAGAACTATCAAGGCTTATTGTAATGGCACATTTCTTTGTAAGACAATTCTTGAAATTCACATTTGTTTATTAATTGTGAGTCCCAAGTTCTACTTTCAAGTGAAATTATTATGCCCCAAAAATTTGAAGTTGACACTTTTGTTCACTATTACAATTTTTATACCGATGAGTATGGTTTTATCTTTATTGGTCATGTCATTGCAAAAGTGTTAACAATCAATTTACTGTAAATCATTTTAATTTCGTGGCACTTTATTTTGCGAATCCATACCAAAACCTATTTGGCAACATGAAATTTTCGCAATTTCCCCAAAGGTAACACCTCATAAAAGAATTTTTTTTTTTTAAATATATTATATCGCGGTCCATTTATTTTTTAAACTCATACATGATTTTATAATATACACCTTCATGAGATTATAGAGCCACATGATCTTATAAGTACTCGGGTAAAAATACTATACAATGTAGGTATTGTCAATTGGTAACTTACAACATGTATGTTTGTTGATAATAAATATTGGTTTTACATAATTTCTTGATATGTGGATTAATGTAGCACAAAGTAAGTATATGTACAAATACAGTAGAACTTCGATGGCTCGAAGTCCAAGGGACTTTGACTAAATATTCGAGCCATCGGGGGGTTCGAGCGATCGAACATCGATATATGATTGGAGGTTCACATTCAAATGTTAACCGAGCGTCAAAAAATTTTTTAATTTGTTTTACATGTAAATAAACTAAAAGGCCAAATAATGCAATGACCGAATTAAAATTCCATTATTTATCACGAAATATTTTTTTAAAAAATCATAAAAGAATAAAATGTCCCAATTAAAAATACCAAATTTATTTCAAATTACATGTTGACCTGCAATCTGCCGTTTGATGTTATTTGGCTACGGGGTTAGAATATGGCACTTTATTTTAATTTTAACAGGTGATGATACAAAATAAACTTACTTTATTCTTTATTGCGCATGTACTATAATGAAAAACAACAAAACACAGTTATTACCGGTCGTTTTAATCACAGGAAATAACGATAATACACATTACTATACATATTCCAAGGGCATTTAAATTACAGATTCCCGGTGTGCAATCATAAGGCACGAGCGACTGAGGTGTTTTAAAAATAGCGATCAAACACTTCCGCGTGTCGTAATCGGATTAAGAGATTAAAGAACTAAGCATATCGACACTTTATAATTAGGTTAATAATTAATTAATTAATTAATTAATTACTGCCGAGATTAATCGTTTCGTTCCACTCTATTACGTTTGATGAAATCTGTAATATGGCTTCAGCTTGTGTTTTGTTTACAATGACCAGGATCACATGTCCTTCTGACAAAAATTGTATTCGAGCGAAAAAAGTTGAATTTTCACTAACTCTATACTTTAGAAAAATATTTATTGTTCGAGCGAGCGGGGGTATTCGAGTTAACGAAGTTCGAGCCATAGAGGTTTTTTTACATAGGATATAATAGGAAATTTGTCGGGACCAACAGATGACTTCGAGTTATCCGGGGTATTCGAGGCAACGACGTTCGAGCGATCGAAGTTTTACTGTAGATTGAAATACATGTATAATCATTATGATATGTAAATAACTTATTGCCCATGTTAGCATCTAGTTTCTTTGGTAAAAATGCATAGAAAACTTAGATTTAACTTTATCAAAAATCACTTTATTTCAACGACTCTTAATTCTCATGATTTGTTACCATGTCCCAAAAAAATTGCGAAAAGTAAGTGATTTACAAAATGTGTCTCTATTGGCCATATTCATTCTTTACGCACAAGAAATAATCTTAATTTGTCACAGAGAATAAAGTGCACATGTACCGAAGGTAAACCAACAAAGACCATTCTGACCATGGTTACTCTATAATTAAAAAATGATAATGGCATTTAAAGCTGCATTAAGTTTTCCAAAGAAAAAATTGAAACGGTGCTAATCTAATTAATGATATTCCTAATGAACAATATTACGTTAGGTTCAACGATAAAAGATCGATTAAATACAGAAATTTAATTACCCAGCGAGATGCAGCATTTGGGATCTAATTTTAGAACATGGTTACGTCATCAAATCCCGGGTCATTTAAACACAACTTTAAAACGGTGAAATACGATAAATTGAACACAGAATTTTGTTGAATTTGTCATTTGTGACTTAGTAAGGAATACATAACACCATTTCAAATACATCTGGATATTAATTAAGGAAAATTAATGCAATTTGTCATGTTTCACCTTCGATTCATGGGTTTTTTCCGTACATCCGTGCACATGCTCCAAGCTCATAATTACCATTGTTAAACATTGACCAACCGGTCAGAGGATTCTGTTTATTTACAGCTAAAAGAAATGAAATTTTAAAAAAATGAATCTCGCGGATGGTGGGTAGAAGATATCTATTTTTAAAAAAATATATATTTTTAGAAAATCAAAAAAAAATTCTGAAAATTGAAAAACTTAATGCAGCTTTAATAGGTTGTCTATTTTTTGAAATTGTTTTAAAAATTGCTAATTTTTTTTTTTTATATTAAAATAGCATAGCAAAGAAAACCTTTTAATTCAATCACATTACTATTCTATAAATTACATTAACTTGTTTATACCTGTCAAGTTCTGAAAGTCCAATATCAGGTCATGAACTTACAATAAGTTACACAAAAATCAGGTCATAATGAGCGTTTAAAATGTTTAAAATTCTTTTAAATTTATAAAAAAAAAATTATGTTTGAAGCTTCTTCAAATTTTCCTTGTTTTTAATGTATCATTGTGTATTTTATTTAGTACTTGACAATATAAGACAAAGCATCAATGTTCTATTGCATGTTTTAAATTTTTTATTATTTGAATAAAATTAAATGTTGCATTTTTAATTTTTTTTTTAGCTCACCTGACCGAAAGGTCATGTGAGCTTATGGCATGGCGCGGCGTGTGTATGTGCGTGCGTGTGTGCCTGTGTGCGTCGTTAACACCTATTTTCGACTTCTCCTCCAAAACTGCAGGAAAGATTTCAATGATACTTGGTCAGAAGCATATATGGGCAGGTGCAATTCAGATTTGTTCATGGCGTTGCCTTGGCTACCAAAACTAGGTCAAGGTGACCTAGGGGTCCAAAAATCTTAAAAAACCTTCTTCTCCGAAACCGATGATGGGAGAAAAAATCTGATGTGACATTTGGCTTCTCTAGGGTCTTAAGCCTATAGTTTGTTCATTTCGTGAAATTTGGTGGAAAAATGGGTTACGCGTTTTGCGTTTAATTTTAAAAATTTCGTAAAATGGCTTCAAATTGTTATAACTTGACTACTTGAACAGATAATGACATGGGGTTTTCAGTTTTGACTTTTTCTTAAAATAACCTTCAAAATGGGGTCAAGGTCAAAGTTCAAGGTCATGACCTAGTTTGTAATTTTGCAGTTTTAGGCTATTTTTTTCAAAAATTTTAAAGATATATAATTTTTAAACATTGTGAAAATGTTCAAAATGACAAAATTTAAAAAGATACAAAGTTTCGTAACTATATGGTAATGCATATAGGAGTTGTTGCCCCTGAAATGTTATTAATTGCTTATAAAAACTAAAATTGTGCATTAGCTTGAAAACTATTAACTTTTTGCATAGGCATATATATTAGAATATTGTAGGTATTGACATGACGATCATTTTGATATATGACTCAAGGTCATACATTCAAAGGTCAAGGTCATAGGTGCATATAAGCTGGAAATTGTTAATTATCTTGGAAACTATTAACATTTTTATAGACATATATATCAGAATATTGTAAGTATTGACATGACGATCATTTTGATATATGATTCAAGGTCATACATTCAAGGGTCAAGGTCATAGGTGCATAAAAAACCTGAAATTGTTAATTATCTTGGAAACTATTAACTTTTTGTATAGACATATATATTACAATATTGTAGGTATTGACATGACGATCATTTTGATATATGACTCAAGGTCATACGTTCAAAGGTAAAGGTTATAGGTGCATAAAAAGACTCAAATTGTTAATTATCTTGAAAACTGTTAACTTTTTTCATAGGCATATATATAAGAATATTGTAGGTATTGACTTGACGATCATTTTGATATATGACTCAAGGGCATACGAAAAGACTCAAAGTGTTAATTATCTTGAAAAGTGTTAACTTTTTGCATAGGCATATATATTAGATTATGGTAGGTATTGACATGACGATCATTTTGATATATGACTCAAGGTCATATGTTCAAAGGTCAAGGTCATATGTGCATAAAAAGCCTGAAATTGTAATTATCTTGGAAACTATTTACTTTTTGTATAGACATATATATCAGAATATTGTAGGTATTGACATGACGATCATTTTGATATATGACTCAAGGTCATATGTTCAAAGGTCAAGGTCATAGATGCATAAAAAGACTCAAATTGTTAATTATCTTGAAAACTGTTAACTTTTTTCATAGGCATATATATAGGAATATTGTAGGTATTGACATGACGATCATTTTGATATATGATTCAAGGTCATACGTTCAAAGGCCAAGGTCATAGATCCATAAAAAGCCTGAAATTGTTAATTATCTTGGAAACTATTAACTTTTTGTATAGACATATATATCAGAATATTGTAGGTTTTGACATTACATCCATTTTGATATATGACTCAAGGTCATAGATTCAAAGGTCAAGGTCATAGGTGCATAAAAAGCCTGAAATTGTTAATTATCTTGGAAACTATTTACTTTTTGTATAGACATATATATTACAATATTGTAGGTATTGACATGACAATCATTTTGATATATGACTCAAGGTCATATGTTCAAAGGCCAAGGTCATAGATCCATAAAAAGACTGAAATTGTTAATTATCTTGGAAACTATTAACTTTTTGTATAGACATATATATCAGAATATTGTAGGTTTTGACATTACGATCATTTTGATATATGACTCAAGGTCATACATTCAAAGGTCAAGGTCATAGGTGCATAAAAGCCTGAAATTGTTAATTATCTTGGAAACTATTAACTTTTGGATAGGCATATATATTGGAATATTGTAGGTATTGACATGACGATCATTTTGATATATGACTCAAGGTCATACGTTCAAAGGTCAAGGTCATAGATGCATAAAAAGACTCAAATTGTTAATTATCTTGAAAACTGTTAACTTTTTTCATAGGCATATATATAGGAATATTGTAGGTATTGACATGACGATCATTTTGATATATGACTCAAGGTCATACGTTCAAAGGTCAAGGTCATAGGTGCATAAAAAGCCTGAAATTGTTAATTATCTTGAAAACTGTTAACTTTTTGCATAGGCATATATATTAGAATATTGTAGGTATTGACACGACAATCATTTTGATATATGACTCAAGGTCATACATTCAAAGGTCAAGGTCATAGGTGCATAAAAAGCCTGAAATTGTTAGTTAATTATCTTGGAAACTATTAAATTTTTGTATAGACATATATATCAGAATATTGTAGGTTTTGACATGACGATCATTTTGATATATGACTCAAGGTCATACATTCAAAGGTCAAGGTCATAGATGCATAAAAAGCCTGAATTTGTTAATTTTCTTGGAAACTATTAACTTTTTGGATAGACATATATATATCAGAATATTGTAGGTATTGACATGACAATCATTTTGATATATGACTTAAGGTCATACGTTCAAAGGTCAAGGTCATAGATGCATAAAAAGACTCAAATTGTTAATTATCTTGAAAAGTGTTAACTTTTTGCATAGGCATTTATATTAGAATATCCTAAGTATTGACATGACGATCATTTTGATATATGACTCAAGGTCATACATTCAAAAGACAAGGTCATAGGTGCATAAAAAGCCTGAAATTGTTAATTATCTTGGAAACTATTTACTTTTTGTATAGGCATTTATAATAGAATATTGTAGGTATTGACATGACGATCATTTTGATATATGACTCAAGGTCATATGTTCAAAGGTCAAGGTCATAGATGCATAAAAAGACTCAAATTGTTAATTATCTTGAAAACTGTTAACTTTTTTCATAGGCATATATAGGAATATTGTAGGTATTGACATGACGATCATTTTGATATATGATTCAAGGTCATACGTTCAAAGGCCAAGGTCATAGATCCATAAAAAGCCTGAAATTGTTAATTATCTTGGAAACTATTAACTTTTTGTATAGACATATATATCAGAATATTGTAGGTTTTGACATTACATCCATTTTGATATATGACTCAAGGTCATACGTTCAAAGGTCAAGGTCATAGGTGCATAAAAAGCCTGAAATTGTTAATTATCTTGAAAACTGTTAACTTTTTGCATAGGCATATATATTAGAATATTGTAGGTATTGACACGACAATCATTTTGATATATGACTCAAGGTCATACATTCAAAGGTCAAGGTCATAGGTGCATAAAAAGCCTGAAATTGTTAGTTAATTATCTTGGAAACTATTAAATTTTTGTATAGACATATATATCAGAATATTGTAGGTTTTGACATGACGATCATTTTGATATATGACTCAAGGTCATACATTCAAAGGTCAAGGTCATAGATGCATAAAAAGCCTGAATTTGTTAATTTTCTTGGAAACTATTAACTTTTTGGATAGACATATATATATCAGAATATTGTAGGTATTGACATGACAATCATTTTGATATATGACTTAAGGTCATACGTTCAAAGGTCAAGGTCATAGATGCATAAAAAGACTCAAATTGTTAATTATCTTGAAAAGTGTTAACTTTTTGCATAGGCATTTATATTAGAATATCCTAAGTATTGACATGACGATCATTTTGATATATGACTCAAGGTCATACATTCAAAAGACAAGGTCATAGGTGCATAAAAAGCCTGAAATTGTTAATTATCTTGGAAACTATTTACTTTTTGTATAGGCATTTATAATAGAATATTGTAGGTATTGACATGACGATCATTTTGATATATGACTCAAGGTCATATGTTCAAAGGTCAAGGTCATAGATGCATAAAAAGACTCAAATTGTTAATTATCTTGAAAACTGTTAACTTTTTTCATAGGCATATATATAGGAATATTGTAGGTATTGACATGACGATCATTTTGATATATGATTCAAGGTCATACGTTCAAAGGCCAAGGTCATAGATCCATAAAAAGCCTGAAATTGTTAATTATCTTGGAAACTATTAACTTTTTGTATAGACATATATATCAGAATATTGTAGGTTTTGACATTACATCCATTTTGATATATGACTCAAGGTCATAGATTCAAAGGTCAAGGTCATAGGTGCATAAAAAGCCTGAAATTGTTAATTATCTTGGAAACTATTTACTTTTTGTATAGACATATATATTACAATATTGTAGGTATTGACATGACAATCATTTTGATATATGACTCAAGGTCATATGTTCAAAGGCCAAGGTCATAGATCCATAAAAAGACTGAAATTGTTAATTATCTTGGAAACTATTAACTTTTTGTATAGACATATATATCAGAATATTGTAGGTTTTGACATTACGATCATTTTGATATATGACTCAAGGTCATACATTCAAAGGTCAAGGTCATAGGTGCATAAAAAGCCTGAAATTGTTAATTATCTTGGAAACTATTAACTTTTGGATAGGCATATATATTGGAATATTGTAGGTATTGACATGACGATCATTTTGATATATGACTCAAGGTCATACGTTCAAAGGTCAAGGTCATAGATGCATAAAAAGACTCAAATTGTTAATTATCTTGAAAACTGCTAACTTTTTTCATAGGCATATATATAGGAATATTGTAGGTATTGACATGACGATCATTTTGATATATGACTCAAGGTCATACGTTCAAGGGTCAAGGTCATAGGTGCATAAAAAGCCTGAAATTGTTAATTATCTTGAAAACTGTTAACTTTTTGCATAGGCATATATATTAGAATATTGTAGGTATTGACACGACAATCATTTTGATATATGACTCAAGATCATACATTCAAAGGTCAAGGTCATAGGTGCATAAAAAGCCTGAAATTGTTAGTTAATTATCTTGGAAACTATTAAATTTTTGTATAGACATATATATCAGAATATTGTAGGTTTTGACATGACGATCATTTTGATATATGACTCAAGGTCATACATTCAAAGGTCAAGGTCATAGATGCATAAAAAGCCTGAATTTGTTAATTTTCTTGGAAACTATTAACTTTTTGGATAGACATATATATATCAGAATATTGTAGGTATTGACATGACAATCATTTTGATATATGACTTAAGGTCATACGTTCAAAGGTCAAGGTCATAGATGCATAAAAAGACTCAAATTGTTAATTATCTTGAAAAGTGTTAACTTTTTGCATAGGCATTTATATTAGAATATCCTAAGTATTGACATGACGATCATTTTGATATATGACTCAAGGTCATACATTCAAAAGTCAAGGTCATAGGTGCATAAAAAGCCTGAAATTGTTAATTATCTTGGAAACTATTTACTTTTTGTATAGACATATATATTACAATATTGTAGGTTTTGACATTACGATCATTTTGATATATGACTCAAGGTCATACATTCAAAGGTCAAGGTCATAGATGCATAAAAAGCCTGAAAGTTTTAATTATCTTGGAAACTATTAACTTTTTGCATAGGCATTTATAATAGAATATTGTAGGTATTGACATGACGATCATTTTGATATATGACTCAAGGTCATACATTCAAAAGTCAAGGTCATAGGTGCATAAAAAACCTGAAATTGTTAATTATCTTGGAAACTATTTACTTTTTGTATAGACATATATATTACAATATTGTAGGTTTTGACATTAGGATCATTTTGATATATGACTCAAGGTCATACGTTCAAAGATCAAGGTCATAGATGCATAAAAAGACTGAAATTGTTAATTATCTTGGAAACTATTTACTTTTTGTATAGACATATATATCAGAACATTGGGGGTATTGACATGACAATCATTTTGATATATGACTCAAGGTCATATGTTCAAAGGCCAAGGTCATAGATCCATAAAAAGACTGAAATTGTTAATTATCTTGGAAACTATTAACTTTTTGTATAGACATATATATCAGAATATTGTAGGTTTTGACATTACGATCATTTTGATATATGACTCAAGGTCATACATTCAAAGGTCAAGGTCATAGGTGCATAAAAAGCCTGAAATTGTTAATTATCTTGGAAACTATTAACTTTAGGATAGACATATATATCAGAATATTGTAGGTATTGACATGACGATCATTTTGATATATGACTTAAGGTCATATGTTCGAAGGTCAAGGTCATAGATGCATAAAAAGACTGAAATTGTTAATTATCTTGGAAACTATTTAACCTTTTGTATAGGCATGTATATTAGAATATTGAATGTATTTTTGCCAATAAATTTTGCCATATTCTCAGGTGAGCGTTAAGGCCCATGGGCCTCTTGTTTTTGTATAAAATCTATAAAATTATGAGCCATAATATTATTCATTATTTATAAATTGGCATAGCAACAACACTTAAGGATGTGCTTGGTTATCATTATGTCCATATATTATTTTCATATTTTCAGGATGGCCATTTCAGAGTTCAACATTTTTTGAACACCAATATTTTTTAAACCTTCAAACAAGACCATTCAGTTTCAAATAACCAAAGGGTGACTACGTATATCACTTTTTTTCAAATAAAATATTGTATATTTATTAATTTTTTTTTCAGGGTTTGACCATTACTGACTTGGAGGACTTGTTAGAAGACATTAAAGTTTATTTAGAACTTGAAGAAGGGAAAAATGCTGATTATTGGAGGGATATAATCACTGTAACCAATGATGAATTAAACAAACTTAGAAAATTAGATACAACTCAGAGAGGTACGATATACATGTTATATTATACCTGGATGTTACCAATTCTTGTAATATACAGCCATATTCAGTTGTGGTGTCTGATTATCAGTGATTTTATCCACTATCCTTCAAATTTACCACATTTAATGAAACTTTGAATAATGAAATATTTATGATGAAGGTTTGTTTGTTTGTTTTTTGTTTTTTTGTTTTTTTTTTACTAAACAGTTGTTCCAAAGTGAGAAAGTTAGTAGGTGGAGTTTTCTACACCCTGACATGATATTCACATGTTAATTGATACTCTTATTTTGATATTTTAATGCCAATGTCAAAGCATACAATAAGAAAATTTATTTATTTTTTTATTTATTATTTATTTATTTGTTTGTTTGTTTGTTTGTTTGTTTGTCTTGTATGTATCATTGATGGGAATAATTTGGTGTTGTATTTTCTGATTACGATATAAGACATGTCTTCATTTTTACAGAATTTCGAGATAGAAGAGAAGGTATCAATGAATCAGTCAGTCATGAGGTAGCTTCTATTTTTAAGGGGAAGACAACAAGTCAGCTCCTTCTACTGGAAGAACAAATAAAGAAAAAACTTAAAGGTGGAGAGGGGGTGGATGTTGGTATGTATTTTCTTTTCCTCTTCTCTGCCCTGTTAAAATGAAGGTTTTTTTGTCAAGTAAACCAAGATTTAAATATTTCAATGAATGTTAAAAATGATTCAAGAGATATTGAGATATAAATTATATTACATTTAACATTGAAATTTCATCAAAACAATTTATTGCTTTGTAATAAATTATACAAAATATTCACAAATGTCTCAAATATTTTATTACATCTTCTTAAATATAAATTCAATCCTTATAATGCTAAGTTGGGTGAATAAAGTAATTGTATTTTATGTGCCAGTCAAGATCATTTCAGAGAAATACTACTGATCTTTGACAAGCCACTTGACAAACGTTTGCACACTAGGATCTTTCCGAGTAGGATTATAACCTAGGTGGTGCGGGCACTTTTTCTGTAAGATTATCATATAGACAACTGGCCACCAAGGCCTCCCTTTGAGATTGAAGAATCAGTCAGTTGAGCTAGCAGAATCAACAAGTATTTTGCTACTCTCTTTCCAGAATTGTAGTCACAAAGAAAATTCTAAATATTATTTAAATATTAAATTTGTTAATAAAAATACCAGATGTAATATTCAAAAAGCATTGACCTAACTAATTTATTTATTTATTTATTTATTTTTTTTATTTTTTTTTTTTTTAAATCATTAAACTTTACCAGCCTTTTCTGTACATTAAGGAAATTTTGAACTTTTCACAAAATTGCAAGATATTTACTAACATATTAAACCTCATGTAATGAACCTCATGCAAAATCACATCAGGGTATTCAGAGGCATGTAAGGTAAATTGTTTTGACATGCAAATTAAGCTTCATGGCTACTGACAGTGGTTTTTTCAGGTGTGAGGGTCCCAAAAGTTGAACTTGTTACATCACATTTGATGTATGTCAATATTCGAGGTGCAGAAGGGATTATCTGAACATTGTCAGATTACTGTTTAGAAAACTTATTTAAAAATTTGCCCCATAAACAGAATAAGTTTAAGTTCTTGGTGAAGTATCATTATTTTTCCCAATTAGGTCAGGAGATATTAATCGGGTTTCATGATTTGAAATCAATATTTCAAAGCTTGATTTTTAATCCAAAATTTTCTTTGCGCCTACAATTTTTCGAAATAGAATAGTTATAGATAGTTACATGTATGGGATACATATTTTTTTGTAGATATACATTTATAACTTGTATTTTAAACAATAATCTTTAAACATCAAACATATCATATTCTTGATGATTAACAGGATATTGGGAGTCTCTTTTACAACAACTTAAAGCACACATGGCAAGAACAAGATTAAGAGAACGTCATCAAGAAGTACTCCGACAGAAACTGTTTAAACTCAAACAAGAGGTATGTAAAAATAAATTGTACAATGAAAATAAAATAATTTATGTCAAGCCTGGCATTGCCATAAAGAGAGACTTAATTGTTACTTTTCTGTTGTCGTCGTAGGTGGCGTCAGCATGTCAAAATAGGAAAGTTTAAGTTAATTGATTTCTACTTATTCAGAACCTAACCAAGGGAGACATTTAATTTTGGGGGAATTCATTTAATGTTATTTAATATCAATATCCCAACAGTTTAAGTATTGACCACCTCATATTTCTTATTAGATACTTGTTCTGTGCATGTATAGAAAGATTTAATCACTGGTTTGAGACATCTGTGGTATACTAGAATGTATCACAACTAACCAATACCTGAATTTTAATCCTCAGATAACTATTTCATTATTGATATTTACTGGTATGAGATATCTGTAACACACAAGTGTATACCACAAATAACATGATCATATAGATTTTTATCCTCAGATAACTATTTCATTACTGATATTTACTGGTATGAGATATCTGTAACACACGAGCGTATACCACAAATAACATGATCATATAGATTTTTATCCTCAGATAACTATTTCATTATTGATATTTACTGGTATGAGATATCTGTAACACACGAGCGTATACCACAAATAACGTGATCATATAGATTTTTATCCTCAGATAACTATTTCATTACTGATATTTACTGGTATGAGATATCTGTAACACACGAGCGTATACCACAAATAACGTGATCATATAGATTTTTATCCTCAGATAACTATTTCATTATTGATATTTACTGGTATGAGATATCTGTAACACACAAGTGTATACCACAAATAACATGATCATATAGATTTTTATCCTCAGATAACTATTTCATTATTGATATTTACTGGTATGAGATATCTGTAACACACAAGTGTATACCACAAATAACATGATCATATAGATTTTTATCCTCAGATAACTATTTCATTACTGATATTTACTGGTATGAGATATCTGTAACACACAAGTGTATACCACAAATAACATGATCATATAGATTTTTATCCTCAGATAACTATTTCATTACTGATATTTACTGGTATGAGATATCTGTAACACACGAGCGTATACCACAAATAACGTGATCATATAGATTTTTATCCTCAGATAACTATTTCATTATTGATATTTACTGGTATGAGATATCTGTAACACACAAGTGTATACCACAAATAACATGATCATATAGATTTTTATCTTCAGATAACTATTTCATTACTGATATTTACTGGTATGAGATATCTGTAACACACAAGTGTATACCACAAATAACATGATCATATAGATTTTTATCTTCAGATAACTATTTCATTACTGATATTTACTGGTATGAGATATCTGTAACACACAAGTGTATACCACAAATAACATGATCATATAGATTTTTATCCTCAGATAACTATTTCATTACTGATATTTACTGGTATGAGATATCTGTAACACACGAGCGTATACCACAAATAACGTGATCATATAGATTTTTATCCTCAGATAACTATTTCATTATTGATATTTACTGGTATGAGATATCTGTAACACACAAGTGTATACCACAAATAACATGATCATATAGATTTTTATCCTCAGATAACTATTTCATTACTGATATTTACTGGTATGAGATATCTGTAACACACGAGCGTATACCACAAATAACGTGATCATATAGATTTTTATCCTCAGATAACTATTTCATTATTGATATTTACTGGTATGAGATATCTGTAACACACAAGTGTATACCACAAATAACATGATCATATAGATTTTTGTCTTCAGATAACTATTTCATTATTGATATTTACTGGTATGAGATATCTGTAACACACGAGTGTATACCACAAATAACATGATCATATAGATTTTTATCCTCAGATAACTATTTCATTACTGATATTTACTGGTATGAGATATCTGTAACACACGAGCGTATACCACAAATAACATGATCATATAGATTTTTATCCTCAGATAACTATTTCATTATTGATATTTACTGGTATGAGATATCTGTAACACACGAGCGTATACCACAAATAACATGATCATATAGATTTTTATCCTCAGATAACTATTTCATTATTGATATTTACTGGTATGAGATATCTGTAACACACAAGTGTATACCACAAATAACATGATCATATAGATTTTTATCCTCAGATAACTATTTCATTATTGATATTTACTGGTATGAGATATCTGTAACACACGAGCGTATACCACAAATAACGTGATCATATAGATTTTTATCCTCAGATAACTATTTCATTATTGATATTTACTGGTATGAGATATCTGTAACACACGAGCGTATACCACAAATAACGTGATCATATAGATTTTTATCCTCAGATAACTATTTCATTATTGATATTTACTGGTATGAGATATCTGTAACACACGAGCGTATACCACAAATAACGTGATCATATAGATTTTTATCCTCAGATAACTGTTTCTTTATTAATAATTTCTTTTAAGTTTTGTTACTTAGTTCCTTTTTGATACAAAAAACAAACATCAATGTATCATTCAACGGACATTTTTTAAAGAAAAAAACTAATTTGTTTTAGATTAAAATATTTTATTTATTTTTGTTTATAAAAATTTCACAAAGAGAAATGATACTTCGGGGATTAGGTATTTCCTAATCCTGGTGTTCATAATTCTGTTTCTGTTTTATAAAATATATACATTTTCTTACAATAAACTTTCTAATGGACACTTTTTAGTAACAAAATTTTAAAAAAGAAGAATTTCAGCAAATGAAAATAATTGAAGATATTTTGGGGATTTGTTAATTTTAGTAATTATGAGAGATTTTAAAAAACACAAATGTCATTTTGATGAAAATTTTTCCTTTATTTAAACAGCAAGGTATAGAATCTGATCCTTTGTTTCCTGCTGGTGTATATAAGGAAGATACAGAACAGGAACAAGAAGAAGTAAAACAGGAAACACCAGGTCCTGAAGAAGACTCGGAACCACAGGCTGGAACTAGCGCCGAAGATGACAGGTAACTTAGATATTTGTTGTTGACAATTTTTTAGTGTCAAGACACATACAGATTTACATCACAAGCCATTTTATACTACTGACACCAACACACTAAATAAAGGCTGTTAGGTTAAGGGAACCAATTTTCCACATGCTTCCTATCACAGTCTGTTTACAATGTTGAGATATCTTGGGTGTTTGGACATTTACTTCTTTCACACCACTGAGCCAAGGCAACCATTTTGTACATATAAATAATGACCTAAAAGAAAACAGATTTTACTTGCCTATGATATTGTGATGAAATAGTAGCCATGTCTTTACAATTTTTTCAACCATACATGGTTTGTCCAAGTTATAAACGTTTTCTGGGCTTATTTAAAGCAGCTTTTAGTGAATGGTAATGATGTGGAGTTAAAGCAAGGCAGCATATTAAAAAGGACAGTGTTCATGCTGGAACACAAATAAGTTGTTGTTCTCAACTTTAAGATTAAATATGAATTTCACTGTGAAATAACTGAAATAAAAAATCTTTGTATTTTGCAGTGGTGAAGCTGTTATAACAGAAGAAGATATAGAGGACCAGGCATATGTAGATTATGAAGCAGGTGGTTATTCACCAAAGTTGTTACGAACAACTGACCTTGACATTGATGCTGTGATTTATGATCCAGTAGATGATATGAAGAAATTGGAATTAGCTAGGCTACAAGTTAAAACATCAGGCCGTGTTAGAGTAAGTATTTGTAATGTACATTTTAGTTGTTTTAGTAGCTTCGAGTCTTTATCTGTTGAAGTTGTCCTTATTTAAATTGATTTTCTGTCTTGTCTGACCTAAAAGGTGTACTTATTCAAGCTGATAACTGAACATTTTTATTTATTGACTGAAGTTAGTTAAATCTTCTGTATGGATTATAGTTTTTACTGTACTAAATTTCAAATTAAAGCTGCATTAACTTTACCCATTATTAAATGAAAACAATTCTAAAAGATATTTTTTTATCAATATAAATTGGTTGTAATTAGGATCTGTCCAGTTCATTTTATTAAGTTCACTCTTATTAGCCCCTTATAAATGGAAATCCTAAAAGCTTGGGCCAACTCAATAATATGTTAATTATCAGCTTGAAGCATGCATAGAAGTTTTACATGTCTTACATGTAAGTAATCAATGGCATTGACAGAAAGGAAATCTGTTCGTGCGAGAACAAGAATGGTGAATTGCATCTACAAAAAATAACTAAATTCATTTATAATAATGTTAATTATCCCTTCACACAGTCATAATTGATATACTAGTATTTAATAAGCTTGTTTGTTTATTTATCATGTCGCTGCTTCAATTGTCAGAAATCTTGTTTCTTTGTTTTTTTTACATAACGTCATTTTTGATAAAGAATCACTTGATCAATGTTCAGAATAAGTTTTTTTGAAGATCAAACTAGCGGAGCTTCCCCGGGGATTTCACTGTTTAGTAAAGGTTTTATCATGGAACCAAGTATTACATTTTTCATGAGTGGCATAGTTAAGAAAAAATGTGCCATTTATAAATTATACATAGGAAAAATTAATGCAGCTTTAAAACAAATTGGTAAATATCTCAAAATTAAGATGATTTAAAAAGTAACTAAGTGAAGCTAATAAAGTTGTAAGGCCATATCATTGTTCTAGAAGCAAGGAGAAAATGTGTAGGTTACCTCTGTTGGTTAAATTAACATCATGATGATAAAAATATTTCTGCAATGAGGAAGAATGTAACATGGCTATCTGTATTAGTTGTTAAATTCAAGTACAAATAATATTTGGTATGTTCTGTGCAGTCATGTTCATGTAAATCATTTCATGTAACACATGTTTAATTATGGTAATCATTTATTTGTAATACATTTCCTGTAATATTTATATAATAGTAATCATTTTTCAATGTGGTCACCTTTACAGCTTGATGGTGAGACAGAATTTGAGAAGAAGGCCAGAGAAGGGATGAATGATGATGAAGCTACATTCAGTGTAGAATTCCAGTTAGATCAACAAGCCTTTTTATGGTCGGATAAATATAGACCAAGGAAACCAAGATTTTTCAATAGAGTCCATACAGTAAGTAAAATCTCTTGTTGCAAATTTCTGTAAGATTGACAAGATTTCACACATTTTTGTCATTGCCATAAGGACGAGACTTAGGTGTTACTTTTCTGGTGTCGTCGTTGGCGGTGGCATGTCAAAATGTGAAAGTTTATATTAAAGTAATGCACTTTCTACTCAATCAAAAACTAGCCAGGTGAGACATTTAAATCCGTGGAATTCTTGTCAATCTACATGTTTTAAATTTTATTCTTGTCCATCATTTCATGGTCTGTTTTTGCTCTTGTTGACATAATGATATTGATTTTTTGTCAGTAGAAAAAAATTGAGAGTAAAGTTCAAATGTTTATCAGTATAACATAAGATATATCTTTTTAGTAAAAGCTAAATAAGGTTGCAAAACTTAAAGGGTTTCAATAGAGTACTGATTTGATAACGATTAAAAGATGAGATTTTTCTGAATACTAAAATCACTCTTTTTATATGGTTGCCCTATTGTTGTATAGAACCTTGTTCAAACCTACATGTATGTCATAAAACAGTAAAGTTGTATAGGGATGCCTTTTCTAGCATATCTAAACTGAACGAGTGCTCTCTCTAATTTTGTGAGACTTCAAAGAGTTTTTTATGATTTATATTAATTCTATGAAGGCATCAAATTTAAGACATCTTTTTATCAAACACCCTTGTATGAAATTTTTAACTGCTGATGCCACTATGAATCAATAAGCATGTGTTGTAAATAATTCTGTTAGAATGCTTGGTGTGTCATTTCTCAAATTGCAGAATATATTTCTTACTAAAAGTATTAGAATTTGTTTTTTTTTACCAGAAGAGAATATATCTATGGATCTATTAGTATAAGAGTTGTTGTCATTTATTCTTGATATTGTCGATATTCTGATATCCAAAAAATGACACTTTTAGTCATATAGTTGTTTTACTTATGATAAAAATTTTATTGATAAAATCATAAATTGTTTGAATGAATGCAAGATAATGCTTTAAACATTTGAAATTTGTCATTTGATCTGCAGTAATTATTTACAGATCACATTTGCCTCCACTGCCTAGCATAAGTTTGAATCCCAGATCAAGCCGATCCTAATGGCAAAAGTTGGTCAGCTTTCTTGAGGAAGATTGTTGTTTTCCTCTTACTGACTCCCTTGTTATCAGTAGAAGAATCTTGTCTTTAACCACTTTTACTCTATTCCACTCGAAGCAGCGATTAGTTTATCTCTACAAAATACAGAGAAGCCTTAAACATATCATCTTCCTGTCAAAATTTTGATCAGAGATTCTGTGTATAGTTTTTACGACTGTCACATTGTTAAAATACATGTACATTTATTGACAAAATTTGTGTTTTTCTGGCTGCTCTTTTTTAATTTTCATTCTGTTTTTTTTGTAAAATATTAACCTATTACCTTTTTTATTTTGGACTGCATTATGTATATTCAATGATGAACATCTTACAGTTTCATATACAACTGTAGAAAATATTGTTTTCTTGACCTATAGTCATGTTATAAGTAAAAATAGCTGTCAGGGACATAATTTTTCATAACAGGAGACAGCTCATGCCATTTTAATTGCAAAAATAAAAAAGTTTAATAAACTTCTTAAATTTATACTTTTTATTTGTAATTAAAACTGCTTTCAAATGTCTCTAAAGTCTTAAAGAATGTAAATTTTATCACTTTACAAACAAATGTTCAGCGATCAGGTTCAGTTTTAGTTGTCTTTTTCACATCTTGTGTATTTGTTATAACAAATGAAAATCGCTACTAGTAATATCTAATAAAAGTAATATCTATTCTTTATTTCATTTAAAATTGTAAGAATTTGTTCTTTTGAAGGAAGAAATTGCTTTGTATATGTTTAAACATTTTTGCAAACTGGAAGTAAAATTGTGATGTCATAAAAGTATAGATAAGCGCTCTAAAAGTTCGTAGCTTTGTGTTTTGACCATATTTAGTAAATAACATAAATTTGAATTGTATATATGTTAATTACGAAAAAGATTTTCAAAAAGAAGTTTCTTTACAAAAATATAATAAATCTTATATGACCTTTTTTTTTTTTTATTTTTTTTTTTGAGAATTACAAGTTTTTAGAGTTTCAAAATTACAAAAGTTTTGTGCCTTGACTGAACGAGTTTTAAAAAGGGACAAATTTTGTAACATCTGACCCTAGGTGTACAACATGTATGTTGAATTGACTAATTGATGCAATTTTACTGAGTTTTATATATTTTATTATTGTAGGGATTTGAGTGGAATAAATATAATCAGACCCATTATGATATAGATAATCCTCCTCCAAAAATTGTACAGGGATACAAGTTTAATGTAAGTGGTTTATTTATTTATTTATTTATTTATTTATTTATTTATTTATTTATTTAATCATTTTGTAAAAGACTCATAGTTACATATATGTTTATTATATGCCTGTCAATATTATGTTATGGCACTGTCCGTCTGGATGGGCGGGTGTCCAGGTGGGTTGCTGTCTGTTAACAATTTTGTTTCTGTCTGTTTGATCTCAAACTTTAATACTTATTTCCTGTCACAAGACAATGCATGGAATTGCAAATCAGGTCACTAGGTCATAGGTCAAGGTGACGGTTACTATAAATATAAATTCAGTTTCTATGCATTTAAAGATGCACTGTTTGTCTGATTGATCTGAATCTACTACTTCCTATTATCTGTGACAAGATAATGCATAGAATTGCAAATCAGGTTACTAGGTCAAAGGTGAAGTTTACAATTACTATCAGTAGAAATTAAGTTTCCCTGCATTTAAAGACGGACTATTTTTGACTGATTGTTTGGAAATTTGGCTTGTTTTCAGGAACATATTAAAATATGTATATCTAAGATGAAGTTTTGAATGAAATTCTACAGGAGTTATGGCCCTTTGAGTGCCCAAAAAGGACATAATGTAGAAAATGCAAGAACTTTTTTATTTTTAATCTAATCCTTTCAAACTTAGTATGGATTACAAAAGGTAACAATGTTTAACATATAGAATGTAATTTTGTGTCACTTTTCAACTTTGCACAAAATTGAAGTTCTTTGCATCCAGTTGATCATATCTTGTCAATTTTCTTTTGGGTTTAACTAGTTCCACAATTTATGGGGGCAAGTTTTTTTGCTGGTCTTCTAACAGCTCTTGTTATAATTGCATGTTTTATTACTCAAATATATGATCTTGACTATCACCAGTAATTGGGGATAATAATAATAATAATAATAATAATAATAATGTCACCTCTTATTATTGTCACTTACATTTTAGACATTTAGAGGCATATATTGCCCCACTCAGCCATGCTCTTGTTTAATTGTCTTATCTGGTTATCACCAAAAAAGAAATCATTTGTAACTGAATCTACACTGCGATAATACATGTATATTTTGATATTTTGAGATTATTGTATTGTGACAAAAACATAAGTAATATTACATTGGCTTTATCTTGTAAAATGATGGATCTTATCTGCAAAGAAACCATGTTATTTCAAATAAAGTCATTCACTTGCCAGAAATGCAGATTCGATCTTTATACATTTGTCATAAAATTGTCATTAGCACAGTTAAAACCCTGAAAACCGATCCATATGAAAATCAAAATGCTGTAAAAACCAACCGATTGTGTCTGTCCCGAATTTTTCTTTCTTTATTCTTTGTTAATTGAACCTTGATAAACCAAATCCTGTGAATTTTGAATACCGCCCACTTTTTCAGTGAAATATGAACAAATTCTTAATAAAATTACCTGAGAAAACCGATTATTATAATTTCACTTTGAAAAAAAAAACTGTTAATCTTGATTGTTCTTCCATCTTTCAAACAATACGATTACACACTTGAGTAAACATTTGTTGATAATCCACTTGACATTTGTATCACCAAGAATTCATAAAAAAAAACAATGAGTACAACTGTGTGTATATTGTGAACGGATAATACTAGTTAAAGAGCACCTGTTTTTGTTCGATGTTGTTGTAGAAATAACAGAAGATCATAGGGACTCTTCCAAAGTTATTGAAGCATGTGCAATAATGAAATAAAATAAAAAACAAATTTCTATACCTAGAAAGTCTTACATATTGACATATTGATTTTTGAAAAAATTAATAAATTTGAATGAAAATATTTGCATGTGTTTGTTCAAGTCAATGTTGAACTCGGGTAACCAAGGTGTACCTTTAAATCTCATGTTTTGTCAATAGAACAATATTTCCGGAAATTGGGTCAACTTCAAAGTTATCATCTAGTTATGAGTTTCTGAAATCCGTATGTCGTATTAGAAATAGTCACAATGTGATCTGTTTCCAACTACATGTATCTTAGTACTTTTGTATTAAAAGAATGGTGTTAATTTTCTATGCATCACATTATTTTGTAAAGGTGAAAGATGGTAGCCAGTATTATCACTATATAACTGACTAGATCTATCACATACGTCTCCCTGATTGATATTTCAGTGTTGATAAAAAGATACTTATCTGTGTAAGATGCATTTTATTTTATTATTTATTATTTATTTTTCAATATAAAATACATGTATTACAAACATTCATACATGTACAATTAAATACATATAAATTAATATCAATTTCTCCAACAACGTTGTTCACACATTCGCGGGAAGTAACTCGTAAATCTGAAGTCAAGGACAATTAACTCTGAATAACCACTCTAGAAACCAAATCCCTGTCAATACAGAATTTTTCTTCATGTCCGGGAGGCAATCGGTATTCACAGGTTTTACTGTATTTGTTATTTTTTGTGTTATCTTTGTAGATATTTTATCCTGATTTGATAGATAAGACAAGTACACCAGAGTACACACTGGTAAGTCATATTACATTGAATATAATTACTATCACAGTGTTCTAGGATTCCCATTTCCCATCTCCGATACAAAGTGAGTTTTGAACACGGAAAGGTGAAAATCTTGGCATTGTTCTCCATGGGCAAGTGAAAATAATGACCAAAATGCATTATATAAATTTCATTACATTTTCTACTGGTGATCATTTAATGGTTCCTAACGTCATGTTTGAGAGCTTAATCACTTTCTTAAAATAAAATTGTGTTTGCCATTTACCATTAAAGGGAGATAACACATGTAGTAACTGTAGTAACTGTAGTTTCGTATTTGGGTTTAGATTTGTATCACATAATGATGTTGTTTGTCTGAACATCTAATTTCTTTCTGAATGAAAACACCTGCTTGGTTCTTCATTTACTTGCAATCTATATTTTTCTTGCAAAGATGTGGGGAAAGTAAAATTGTTCTGTTGGAAAGTAGATTTTTGTCATGACTTTCCCTTGGAAAGTAAGTGACAAGGAAAAATCCTGGAGCACTGTTATCAGTTTAAATTATGTAATTTAATTTGACAGATTCTGTTATATTTTTTGTATAAACAGTGAAAATATGGTTAGTTTATTATTAAGCATGCTCATTAACCCGAAGGTGAAACTGCCATGCCTTTTCACAGGTTGAATGACATAAATTTATTATGAGATCATTGAGGACATAATGGATTTATACTGATATTGGCTGTGTTGAGTTGATTGGTATGAGTTGAGTCGACTAATGATGTTTAATGTCCCAGTCAAGAATATTTCATTTATATAGAGACATCTCCAGCTATAGGTGAAAGTGCAGAAATTTTGCCTGTGCAATGCTCTGATGGCATTATACAGCAGGGTTCTTTATCATGCCATGTCAACAGTGACATGGGACCTTGTTTATTTTAGGTTACCAACAGAAAGAACCGTGACTTTCATTTCGAAATGCAGAGTGCTTGGCAGTCACTACCCACTTTTTAGTCTTGGGTAAGACCTGGCCAGGGTTCGAAACCACAACTTCCCATTTACGTAGCGAGCACTCTTCCAATTGAGCTACCACAGTGGTTTGAGTGGTATGGCATTCATATTGATACTTGTTTAGTGTTGTATTTGGGTGAAGCAGTATAAGTATCCCTACATTAATATTTTGGTATTTTAAAAAATAATGATTTAATTTGTCAAAATGATAAAAAATATTACATTTTTTGTCTTAAATTTAATTATAGGCATTGAATCAAATTTCCATTCAGTTCATTGAGAAATAACGTTCTGTAAAATTAATTTGTAGTTCCTGGCTTTGAATTTTAAACTACTTTTTTAATATTAGGCTAAAAAAATGTCACCTATTAAAAACAACTCAATATATATATATATATATATAATAGAGTAATAGCTATATGTGATGAAAAAAAGATAAGCTAAAACAAAATCTCTTATGAATAAAACTTTTTGTAATGTATTTTTGATGCACGTGTATTTAAATTATATAATCTTAAAATTTTCCTATCCAGAAAGGAGCATTAAGAAATGTAACATAGTTATAAAGTGAATATGTACTAAAATTTTATGTGTAATATATATTGTAATAATTTCTTTTATATGTTGATTTTTTTTTGTAAAATTTAAAAATATGATATAAAAAAGATTGATTTCCAATATAAAAAGAGTTTTATAGCAGATGTAAGTCTTATTAATGATTCATCAGCACTGTTTGTTCACTCAACTTTTTGCATCATGAAAGGGTTTGAAGAGCAATCAAGGGAGACTTAAAAAGGAAACCGTAAACAAGATATATCAAGTTGGGAATAGTCATTATAAAATCATCATACAGTTTATGGGTCATTTAGTGAAGTTATACTCTGTATTTAAGTAAGTGTCTTGATAAAGTTAGAATGTTACACTTAAACTTTAAAACTAGTGGTTGTTCTGCTTTCTCTGATAATTTTAACCATTGTTACTAAAAATAGTTTTTTTTATCCCCCACTCCAACAAAGTTGGCAGGGATTTAAAAATGGGTTCCTTCTGTTCGTTTAGTTAATATGTTAAGTTAATGTCAAGTTTTTCCATTAAAGTTTTTTAAACAGTTGAAAATTTATCATTTTTGCAGAAGTTTTTTATTCTTATTTTAAAACAATTCTGAGCTCACCTGAGCTGAAAGCTTATAAAGTGGTCTGGACTTGGTGTTGGATGACCTTGAATATATTTTTTTTTTTCAAAACCACGGTAACCTTGTATATTAAACTCTTATTAATTGTCCTTATTGTCGTCATCTATAAAAAAGCAGGTAGAAACTAAGCATTAGTAAATAAGAAGCTACCTTATTCCCCCATTCTTATGTGTAGGATATAGTTGACCTTGACTTTCATTAAGTAATTTTGCCATGTTATGTGAAATCAAACATTTATTCTTGATCTATTGACCTTATACTAGTATATTAAATCCTTTAATCAGCCTTTTATTCATGGACCAAAAAAAAAGCCCTACAGCTCTACAAGTGACTAGTCAAAGTTCTTGTTCTGTTGATCATTTTGACTTTCATTCAAGGTCAGAGTCAAAAAAGTCTGTTTGTGGTTATATGTATTCAGGTGACCTTTAGATAATCTTAGCTGTAACATGATATATCAATCCAAGTTTTATTTGAGGATTAAACACACATAAAATAAATTCATACTAAATTTTAGCTACATATTAGAAATGTAACAATATGCCTGTCTAAAAATACTATGCATCTTACAAATTACATACTTTAATTAAATATTTCAAAGCAAACCATCAAAGAAGTTACATAACTTTTCATAATTAATATGGAATTAAAAAAAGCAATTAACTTTACAGAACATCCAGAATACAGTAATATTACATCACTAAAACCTAAAATGTTATTACCATGCTGGCAGGTTTTTTTTAAGGCATTGGTTCCTGTGATGTTATTGTTTAATGTGATAGCAATTACTATAATTCTAAATTCTAAATGATGTGAAACAGTCCCCAGTGTACTTGGTTAAAGTTTGTGCCATGGGCCCCATTAAGCATCTAAGATTGTTGTTGTAGTTGCTATAAATACTAAAAATGCAAAAATTGCCACTGTATGTTTATATACGGTTATGTATCCTGCTTTAAATGCTTGATATTGAACATTTCCAATAGAAAATGAAATTTTGCAACTGAAAAATCATGTACCCTGCAAGAACCGAGAACATCAAACAAACCCAAATAACATAAATTAAATAGAAAACACAAACACATATTGAAATAAAGTAATATTAGGTAACAAGGTCAAGAGTCAAGAACATAAAACAACCCAAGAAAACATAAAACATATTGAAACCAAGGAACAAGGGCAAGAGCAAAACACATGAATTAACACAAGTAAATGACAAACCAGAAGGCAAGATGCAGAAAACACAAAAACAAATTGTAACCAAGCAACATTTAGTAACAAAGGCAAGAGCCAGAAACATGAAACACAAAAGTAAGTGGCAAACCAGAACCAAAAAGCAAAATGCAGAAAAAACAAATTAAAACCAATTAAGATTAAGCAACAAAGACAAGAGCCAAAAAACATGAAACAACACAGGTAAATGGCAAACCAGAATGAACCAGAAAGCAAAATGCAGAAAAAAACAATTTAAAACCAATTAAGATTAAGCAACAAAGACAAGAGCCAAAAAACATGAAACAACACAGGTAAATGGCAAACCAGAATGAACCAAAAAAGCAAAATGCAGAAAAAACAAATTAAAACCAATTAAGATTAAGCAACAAAGACAAGAGCCAAAAAACATGAAACAACACAGGTAAATGGCAAACCAGAATGAACCAGAAAGCAAAATGCAGAAAACACAAAACAAATTGGAACCAATTAACATGTAGCAACAAAGACAAGAGCCAAAGAACATGAAACAACACAAGTAAATGACAAACCAGAAAACAAGATGAGAAAACACAAAAACATATTGAAACAAGTAACATTAAGTAAAAGACAAGAGCCATCAACATAAAACAACACAAGTAAACACAACCAGAACCAGAAAACAAGATGCAGAAAACACATACACACATGGGAACCTAGTAACACTTAGTTACAAAGATAACAGTCTGCAAAACTAATGCAAACTAATGTGTGGTCCCAGTAATTAGGATAAATTGGATTTTTTGTAAAAATGATAATGATAGTAGCATTTGTGTAAACTTGAGATGATAAATAATAAATTGGTAAATTTTTGACAGAACAAAAAGTGAATCATTTTAAACATGATAATGTTATTAACATGTATAAAGGATATTAATTACATCATGATTAAGTTTTCCTGTCTTTTTTATCATGTATAGCCCTTAATTAATATTGGTTTTGTTACTAAACAAAAACTTAAAACATTTTTCAATGTGTGATGTCTTATCACTAGTTGATAAAAATGCTATAAATAACTATAAAGACTTTAAAAAAATGAATGGGAGTTCTTTTATTTAACCCCTACCCATTTAATTCCTTGTTGAATATTTGAAAAGTCCTTTTTTCCACTGAAATGTCTAAATTGATTTTGTCAATTATAAGGATAGTTTTCTTTAAATTTAAAATTTTATTGGAGGTTATGTATCTAAGTCCTTCCAAATGACTCTGTAAGTCAGTTTATAACAGTCCAAATTTCTTCTTATGGTCAACATCTTTTGGCATGAGCTTATATCAAAAAAAATTTAGGAGACCTCATCATAAGATTGTCAATTAGTTTGCAGATTTGGCCTTATAGTTTTTCATAATTTTACCAACCAAAACTTGAGATTTCAAGAAAAGAAATAGGCATGATAAGGTTAATGTTTAGTAAAAAAAAAAAAAAAAATAAGGCTTAACTTTATAACTAATTTAAAACACATAAGTTTATACAATTATATTCTAATTAAAGAAGAATATGATAGAAAAAATGATATGCTTCAACCAAAGTGTCCTAAAGATAAAGAAGAGACCTCAGTGGCCAAGTGGCCTAAAGGCTAGATCTACAGACCACATTGCCTCTCATCAACTATGTTGGAACCCTGCTTGGGCAGATCCTTGCCTTTCATCACCTATGCTTGAACCCTGCTCGGGCAGATCCTTGCCTCTTATCATCTATGTTTGAAACCGCCTGGGCAGTTCTTTGCCTCACATCACCTGTGTTTGAACCCTGCCTGGGCATATTCTTGTCTCTCATCACATATGCTTGAACCCTGCCTGGGCAGATCCTTGCCTCTTATCACCCTACCTTGACAGATCCTTGCCTTTAATCACCTATGCTTGAACCCTGCCTTGGCAGATCCTTGCCTTTATCACCTTTGTTTAAACCCTGTCTGGGCATATCACTGCCTCCTCTCACATATATTTGAACACATCCTAGGCAGATCCTTGCCCCTTATCACCTTTGTTAAAACCCTGCCTGGGCAGATCCTTGTCTCTTATCACTTTTGTTTAAACCTTGTCTGGGCAGTTCCTTGCCTCTCATCACATATATTTGAACCATCCTAGGCAGATCCTTGCCTCTTATCACCCTTGTTTGAACCCTGCTTAGGCGGATCACTGCCTCTTTTCGGTTATGTTTGAACCCTGCCTGGGCAGAACTTTGCCTCTCAACACCTATGCTTGAACCATGCTTGTGCCGATCCTTGCCAACATTGGCTATGTTTTAACCCTGCCTGGGCAGATCCTAGTGTGAGAAATTTTGTCAGTTCACTTACTGGAGATTTGTGGGTTTTTTATTTATTTTTTTATTCTTCTTCAAGGTACTCTATACTAGTTTTCTTCTTATTCCAAAACTGACCATCTTGATGTCAGTGAATGAATTGTGACATTGGTGTATTTAAAACACAATGATTCCTGTGAAACAAAATTCCTTGAGATAAAGAATAACATTGAATTTGACATTTTATTACACATGAGCATGTTTTTTTACACACATTTTGGCCTGATACAGAGCAGGAGACTTTATATTTAAACAACTTAACATGTATTACTAAAATACATTTTTCTGTGAAATATTTAGTGGAATATTTAGAGCATTTGTTTTATGCACTTATAATTTCCACTGTCAGTAAAAATCAAAATTGTTTTAAAATTATGTAATACAAACATAAAATAACATCAAATTTTTATAGAAAACAAATTACCATTATAAAGTTGTTTTGTTTTTTTTTTCCCTCACTTACTTGAGTTTAAACAGGCAATAGCATAATGCACATGTAAGATTACGACAGAATTATAATCTCTAAGTAAAGTAAAATTCTGTTGTTATGGTGATTTTACATGTTAGACACACATTGTTTTATGTGTCACCATAGACATCACTTCTTGTACAAGCAATATGTGTGTCACCATGGACATCACTTCCTGTACAAGCAATATGTGTGTCACCATGGACATCACTTCCTGTACAAACAATATGTGTGTCACCATAGACATTACTTCCTGTACAAACAATATGTGTGTCACCATAGACATCACTTCTTGTACAAACAACATGTGTGTCACCATGGACATCACTTCCTGTTCAAACAAAATGTGTGTTATCATTGACATCACTTCCTGTACAAGCGAATATGTGTGTCACCATGGACATCACTTCATGTACAAACAATATGTTTTTCACCATGGACAACACTTAATGTACAAACAATATGTGTGTCACCATAGACATCACTTCATGAACAAACAATATGTATGTCACCATGGACATCACTTCCTGTATAAACAATATCATATGTGTTTCACCATAGAAATCACTTCCTGTACAAACAATATGTGTGTCTCCATGGATATCACTTCATGTACAAACAATATGTGTGTCACCATGGACATCACTTCATGTACAAACAATATGTGTGTCACCATGGACATCACTTCATGAACAAAAAATATGTATGTCACCATGGACATCACTTCCTGTATAAACAATATGTGTGTCACCATTGACATCACTTCCTGTACAAACAATATGTGTGTCACCATGGACATCACCTTCTGTACAAACAATATGTATGTCACCATGGACATTACTTCCTGTATAAACAATATGTATGTTACCATGGACATCACTTCCTGTATAAACAATATGTATGTCACCATGAACATCACTTTCTGTATAAACAGTATCATTTTTAACATGCACATTATGTAAAATCAACAACATATTTCTTTTTACAGAAAATATTTTGTGGAAATCACAAATGCATAATTTATGCATAATTTGAACATAATTATGATTTCCAGTTACAAGTAGGTCAAAGTAGATGAAAGATATCAGATTTTTTATGAGAATTTTGAATAATTCACTCTTACAAAAGTAGTGCCTACCTTTTGTTATTTAATACTTAAACAAAAGTTTGCCAATATGTTCTAAATCTGCAGGAAGAGACATTTGCAGAGGTTAAATTTTAGTGAATATAAAAGGTCAAGAGAAAGAGAATTTCTATTTCACAGCTTCCTAATGATTCTGTTTAAACAAAAGAGAAAATCCATTTTTAGCTTTAATTAATTGTGGTTATATGGGAAATCATCATTGTTATGAAAGCCTGAAAAAATCATCATGTTAATGACAAGACTGAAATACAAGACATCATGATACAAACAACGGTAAAAAAAATCGTCATTCTAGTAACAAGACTGAAAAAATCATCATCATAATATTATGACAAGACTGTAAAAAAAAATCAAGATGATAATACCAGCTGTGAAAAAATCATCTTGATAAAAACAAGATTGAAAACAAAACATCATGATAATTACATAATAATAAGATTGAATAATGATGATAATGACACGACTGAAAAAAAAAATTATGATAAAATTGACAATAATGTGAAAAAATCATCATGAAAATGGCATGACCAGAAAAAAAATCAGCATGATAAGGACAAGACTGTGAAAAAGAATAATCTTGATAATAACAAGACTAAAAGGATTCATCATGACAATGACAAACTGTGAGAAAGTCATCATGATAATGTCAAAACTGTGAAGAAAAAAACATAATGAAAAACTGAAAAAGTTATCATGATAATGTCAAGACTGTAAAAAAAGTCATGATAATGTCAAGACTGTGAAAAAATCACCATGATAATGACAAAACTGAAAAAAATCAGCATGATAATGTCAAGACTGAAAAAATCATCATGATAAGGACAAGACAGAAAAAAAATCATCTGGATTATGTCAAGACTGAAAAAATTATCATGATAAGGACAGGACAGAAAAAAATCAGCATGATAATGTCAAGACTGTGAAAAAATCACCATGATAATGACAAAACTCAAAAAAATCAGCATGATAATGTCAAGACTGAAAAAATCATCATGATAAGGACAAGACAGAAAAAAATCATCATGATAAGGACAAGACAGAAAAAAAATCAGCATGATAATGTCAAGACTGTGAAAAAATCATCATGATAAGGACAAGACAGAAAAAAAATCAGCATGATAATGTCAAGACTGTGAAAAAATCATCATGATAATGACAAGACTGAAAAAAATTGTCAGGATAATGTCAAGACTGTGATAAAATCATCATGATAATGACAAGACTGAAAAAAAATCAGCATGATAAGGACAAGAATGTGAAAAAAAATCATCATGATAATGACAAGACTGAAAAAAAAATCAGCATGATAATGTCAAGACTGTGAAAAAATCATCATGATAAAGACAAGACAGAAAAAAAAATCATCATGATAAGGACAAGACTGTGAAAAAATCATCATGATAATGTCAAGACTGTGAAAAAAAAATTATCATGATAATTACAAGACTGTGAAAAAAAATCATCATGATAATGACAAGACTGTGAAAAAAATCATGAAAATTACAAGTCTGAAAAAAAAAATTATCATGATTATGACAAGACTTTGAAAAAAAAAATTATCATGATAATGACAAGACTGTGAAAAAAAATCATCATGATAATTACAAGACTGAAAAAAAATCATGATAATTACAAGACTGTGAAAAAAAATCATCATGATAATGACAAGACTGTGAAAAAAATCATGATAATGTCAAGACTGTGAAAAAAAAATTATCATGATAATGACAAGACTGTGAAAAAAAATCATGATAATGACAAGACTGTGAAAAAAAATCATCATGATATTGACAAGACTGTGAAAAAAATCATGATAATTACAAGACTATGAAAAAAAAATTATCATGATAATGACAAGACTGTGAAAAAATCATGATAATTACAAGACTATGAAAAAAAAATTATCATGATAATGACAAGACTGTGAAAAAAAAAATTATCATGATAATGACAAGACTGTGAAAAAATCATGATAATTACAAGACTATGAAAAAAAAAATTATCATGATAATGACAAGACTGTGAAAAAAAATCATGATAATTACAAGACTGTGAAAAAAAAAATTATCATGATAATGACAAGACTGTGAAAAAAAATCATGATAATTACAAGACTGTGAAAAAAAAATCATCATGATAATGACAAGACTGTGAAAAAAATCATGATAATTACAAGACTATGAAAAAAAAATCAGCATGATAATGTCAAGACTGTGAAAAAATCATCATGATAAAGACAAGACAGAAAAAAAAATCATCATGATAAGGACAAGACTGTGAAAAAATCATCATGATAATGTCAAGACTGTGAAAAAAAAAATTATCATGATAATTACAAGACTGTGAAAAAAATCATCATGATAATGACAAGACTGTGAAAAAAATCATGAAAATTACAAGTCTGAAAAAAAAAATTATCATGATTATGACAAGACTTTGAAAAAAAAAATTATCATGATAATGACAAGACTGTGAAAAAAAATCATCATGATAATTACAAGACTGAAAAAAAATCATGATAATTACAAGACTGTGAAAAAAAATCATCATGATAATGACAAGACTGTGAAAAAAATCATGATAATTACAAGACTGTGAAAAAAAAATTATCATGATAATGACAAGACTGTGAAAAAAAATCATGATAATGACAAGACTGTGAAAAAAAATCATCATGATATTGACAAGACTGTGAAAAAAATCATGATAATTACAAGACTATGAAAAAAAAATTATCATGATAATGACAAGACTGTGAAAAAATCATGATAATTACAAGACTATGAAAAAAAAATTATCATGATAATGACAAGACTGTGAAAAAAAAATTATCATGATAATGACAAGACTGTGAAAAAATCATGATAATTACAAGACTATGAAAAAAAAAATTATCATGATAATGACAAGACTGTGAAAAAAAATCATGATAATTACAAGACTGTGAAAAAAAAAATTATCATGATAATGACAAGACTGTGAAAAAAAATCATGATAATTACAAGACTGTGAAAAAAAATCATCATGATAATGACAAGACTGTGAAAAAAATCATGATAATTACAAGACTATGAAAAAAAAATTATCATGATAATGACAAGACTGTGAAAAAAAATCATGATAATTACAAGACTGTGAAAAAAACATGAAAATTACAAGACTGAAAAAAAAAATCATTATGATAATGACAAGACTGTGAAAAAAAAATCATCATGATAATAACAGGACTGTTAAATCTCTAACTTGTACTTTGAAGTCATTTGGCACTTAAAGCAGAAATCAACTTGATGAATTAAAATGCTTTTATCTCCAGAACAGGTTATAACATTAAACTCTTTGTAGATATAAATATGATATAAGATTTAGAAATTGAAAGTGAAATTAAAACACAGAATTGGACATACATAAAAATTTATTCAAAGCACAAAGCACTCAGACAAGTTGCATTAAACATGGTAATAAGAAAGACTGAATAAGAATAAAATAAACCATTACATATTCATCTTCAACTTGATCTAAAAGAATATCTCAATAAAACTTATAGACATAACCAGTTATATATTTGATGTTTATTGTATTTTATTTCATAACACAAACAGACATACATTTGTAATGATTTATACAGTGGTATAACATTTAAATTAAAGTAGAGGTAATGGGAATGGCTACAGGAAGAACTCTAGTTATTATAGGTGACAGATGTGTGTTAATTACCTTTATTTTATTTTCGGATGATTTATCCATTATACTCGTTTGTTTATTCGTGTATTTGTAATGATTTTAAGCTGTGTTTATTTTTTGATTTTGAAGTCTTCATTTAGATAAAGAATAAGATTTCTGTTCTGGTAATATTAAACTTTTCCCACACATGAAGGAGGAGAACTTTTGACTTTTATTGATATGTTTTCAATTATTTGTATGTTTTAGACTCCTATAGAAGATAATAAAGATTTTGCTATTTTGAGATTTAAAGCAGGACCTCCGTATGAGGTAAGGTTGGTTTATTACCACACAAATATAAAGATCCATAAAAATTGATAAAAATGTTTCTACATTATATATATATATATATATATATATATATATATATTGTGTGTGTGTGTGTGTGTGTGTGAGAGAGAGAGAGAGAGAGAGAGAGAGAGAGAGAGAGAGAGAGCTAAATGTAAAATAGACAATACATATCCCAAAAGCGATAATGCTGGGGGGTGGGGGTTGTGCACTACATCAGTTGTGTAGAGGATTGGAATCAAAATTATCTCATCTGTTAAAAAAGGTGCAATATGAATAAACTCTTGGGAAGAGCCACATCAAATCCTCTGTCTTGTTGTAGAAAGACATTGTTGGTAAATTGACCTAAAAATGACTCCACTCTTTTTTTGCATCTGCTGATGCATGATAAATTGGTTGCATTGCAAAATAATTTTCATTCCTTTGTATTATTTGAATTGGTTCTTTTCCAAATTCATTCAAATAAAACAAATATTGTTTTTTCTTTAGTCAGTTGCTGTGTTTTACATTTAATTAAAAACATGTTTGATGAAATAATATTTTCTTCTAAATCTTCTCACCAATTAACCCTAAAATTAAAAAAAAAAAGATATTTTTCATTTCAAACTTTCTCTAGAATGCTAATTGACCTTGAATTTCTCTTGTAAATATACATCCATTTACATTTCCAAAAAAAACTGTAGTAGGTATGTGCTCTGTTTAATGTTTTACATCAGCTGGTGCCAGAATAATTATCTTTGATTAACATTTTTAGAAAAAAAATTATGTTCATGTGTAGTGTGAAAGATTATGAATAATCAAAATTCAAACACCAGGCCCCAGTTTCACAATCATTCACTCAAATGAGTGTACACTTAACTCAAATTTTGAATATTTCAATATCACTTTCTAAGACATTACGAAGTTAAAATTGAATATTTAATGTAATATTTAAATTGTTTAGTGTAGTTTTGCTGAACAAAAACAAAATATTGTTTCATAAAACTTAAACTTTTTGAAATATTGATGAGAGAAAAATGGGAATATTTGAGTTCAGTGTACACCTGGTTGAGTGAATGTTTGTGAAACTGAGGCCAGGTACACAAAGTAACAACTCCAAACAATTTCCATAAAATCCTCAATGTAAAAAATTCACAGCAATGTTATTGTAACATTAACTTAGACATGATATGAAGTGTTCATCTATCAGCCCCAGATCTCTCTGCTCATGCTGCCGAGTTTTAACCCTGATGAAATAGGTGTGAAATACTGTAGACCTATTTTTGGCTGAGTGTAACATGACTGATGGGTAACATGATCATTGAACTTTATGTGCAATGTTGTCATTACTCTCTTGGAAGTCTCTATAGATTATACAACAATGATTATTGGATATATGAGTTCATGCACTACATGATCATAATTAGCTTTGCTGTCAAACACAAGCATGATTAAGATAACAAGCTTATATAAAAATGTCTGATGTAATGATACTGCAGGTAGAATATAATTTTACTTAATTCAAGTGAAGCAAGAACAAAAACTGACATTGCAGACTCATATAAACTTAGACTATCAGCAAGCTAAACGTTTCTCATCAAGTTTGCAAAAAAAAAAAAATTTTTGACCATTCATATGTACAGTTTCAGAACATATTTAAATAAATCATGTTAAACATTAATTATAATCAAGAAAGAGAAAATAATGTTGATAGGATCACAGTATATAGGTAAAACCAAATAAAATTCAGTCCATTTAGGTTAATTAATACTAATTGTCTATGTTGCTATGTTACAAATTGGTCAGTTTAGATAGAGTTCATTATTATACCCCGATACCTTCTTAAACCCCCAAAATTCACGATTTAAAAAATCATGGAGCCTGCCTGACATCAAGGAAATAATATTGTTATAGGTGCTTAATCAACATTAAGGTCATGATTGTAGATTGAGTGCAACCACTGTAATATGTAACCCATTGTATGTAGAATGACACATTGTAAATATTTTAATAAGATTGTTTTAAACATTTTTTCAGGATATTGCATTTAAAATAGTTAATCGCGAATGGGAGTACTCTTACAAACATGGATTCCGATGTCAGTTCCAAAACAACATATTTCAATTGTGGTTCCACTTCAAAAGATATAGATACAGGAGATAACACCACAAAATCCACTTTTACAGAAATTGTGACTGAATGTTGAACCATGTGACCTGATTCAGTGGCCCTGCCACATGACCTGTGTGATTTGTAGAGCTGTAAGATACAAGAATAAACAGAAAGATGAATGCAAATCAACCAAATTAAAACTGAGATATTTTGTATTTGTCTCTTGATGTCATATTATAGTGAACATTCATATTTGTGAACATTCATATTTCTGCTCAGAAATATTTTTTAAAAATCTGAAAAAACAACTTGCTGATCTTATTGTACCAGAAAAACTTTACTACCAACAATCATCTGTTTAACATTTCCTATACAAAAAGAACATTTGGTAATTTTATTTGGTACTCATCTGGTGTTGGGTTGTGGGTCAATCTTGTAGTTTATAAATGTGTGAAAAACACTCTATGCCACCTGTGTCTGGTTTTATAATGTGTAGTGTTATGTAATTAAAGAAATAAGATCAGTGTGATTATTTATCCCTTCAGGTATATAAATGGTTGGTTCTAGTATATAGTTTCTGACATAACAGTGACAGATGTTAGGGGCAATAAGTTGAACTAAATCAAGTCATAGATAACAAACTCATTGTGTTTACATCATCTGTAATGTGCATTTCTGAGACTATAATTACCTTAGAATATGAAAAACTACAGATGAGAGAACAAGAAGAAAAAATATGTTGAAGAGTACCATCTGAAGTGTAAAAATACAAGTTACTATAAATAGTTTGTTATCAGTTAAAGATTCATCTTAGATGTCTGTTGATGCACATGTTGGTAATCTTTTGATGCTAATTCGAAAAATTTATACAAATGTATTAAAACATTTTTAACATAGTGGAATTCATCATGTGAAATATGTTCATTTTTCATTTGTAAATAGCTTTTTTTTCCTATTAAATCCTTATTATATAAATAGCCTTGTGCTAAGCTGTAAGAGAAAATTGTGTTCATTGAATTCTTGAAGAATCATTATAAATCATGCATTTTTATAATACATGTATTCTTATATGTCAATTTCAATCTATGAAATAAAGAAAAAATACTTTTTGTGAAAAATATTGAACAAATCACTTTTAATATTGTAAGATGTATGTACAATTATTTCACAATTACTACAATGTATACATTTTAAAAGTGATACAATTAAATTGGAAGTTTCTACTACTCGTTAGTTCTTGTATTTTTTTATAGTCAACTTTCTGTCCTTTTACAGATAGACTTTGATATTATGAAACCTGTCAAGCTTTATGCTATACTAGAACGTTTTAACTGTTATAGGCTGATTATTAACACCATTAACTGTGTCATTAATAGATAAAATAGGTATTTATTTTTCTGCCAAGAATAGAAAGATTATCTTAGATTTAATTTGCATCTCCACAGTCACCTGATGCAGATTAGTCTTGGTCTTTAATTAAGTCAACTAATTAATTTAGCCAGTGTATTTAAAATAACTGATAATTTAACAATGTTCATATTTTGTTTCATAATAATTCTGCTATATTTATAGTTTCATCCTTAGTTGGCATTGTATATTAAGTCTATATATATATATATAGTAGTTCGAATACCTGAAGTTTGACTGTACATAAATTAAGTACCGGTTTTAATTAGTGTAACAGGTCCTTTTGTCCTTTTTTGTTAGAGTATCTCTGAAACTCATTAATGAGAATTACAATATTAATTTACATCAAAAGCAACAAATTGAAAATTTTAAAAGAAAAGCACTATATTAATCATATGCTCAAAGGAATTGCTTTGTTATAAAAATTTCTGTGGTTTTGAAAACTAGATGAAATAAGACTGAAATTGAAAAAAATAGCACCATGAATAAAATGGAAAAATTATGCTATAATGCCATTTCCGGTAATACAAATACAATACAATATTCAGATTGTATTTAGTTTTAGCTCACCTGAGCTGAAAGCTATGATATGATGATCATTTGGGTATGTTGAAGGTCATACATTCAAAAGTCAATGTCACAGCTGCTTATGAATTCAAAAATTTTGAATTATCCTAAAACTAATTACTTTTTGTAAAGAATTTATAATAGGTATTGATATGATGATCATTTTGACGTCATAAATTAAAGGTAAGTTCAAAGCTCAATAGATATATACTGAAATCATTTATCATCTGAAAATTTTATGTTGTACTTAAGTTAATACATGCAATGAACTTAAGTAACTAAATGCATTGTAGGAATTTATAAATGAAATGTGATTAGATATTTCTGATTAAGTATTGTGGTTGTTTCAAACTGGGGAAAACTTGGAAAGTTTCTGTAATTACAGTTATTGTCTTGTAGTTTTCAAATGATTTTGGGCATATCCTCAGATGAACATAAAGGCCCATATGCTTCTTGCTTTAAATCTTATACATTTAGTTATTAAAACTAAAAAATAAGGGATATTTGATAAACTTCACTCATGCTATTTTAATTTCTCTGGTACCTTCTAAAAAAAAAGGGGGGGTGATTTATATAAAAGTTTAAACAAATGAGTAGCTTCTTTTTTTTTTTTTTTTTTTTTTTTTTTATTTTGTTTGTTTTTTTTTTTTTTATATCATATTCTCATAACATGTAAAATTTGTTCAGGAAAATACCTTCTTTTATATGCTAATGCATTTTTATTAGATATAACCTTTTTTTTTTTTTTTTTTTTTTTTTTTTTTTTTTTTTTTTTTTTTTTTAATTGACCGGGAATTAATGATCATTAAGATCCTTAAAATTATAGGAAAATGTAATTGGATCATTTTTCAAAAAATAAAAATCTTTATCTTTAACAAATTACAAATCTAAGACTCATTTCAATAACAAAGACTTGGATATTTAAAACAAAATTTGAATTTTTAGGACATTTTAGAATATTTCAATAATACATGTATTATTATTGCGTCTGGAATCGTAGGGATAATGTTTCTTCATTTCCAAATGTATGATATAATTATGGGTCATTATGCAAAATAGCCCACAATCATTTTATAAATTTCCTTATAATTTCAGTCATTTTGTTTTGGATAAAGTGACATGTGTCACACAAAAAAATGACTAAAATCTGTAAATTAACAGTATTAATTTCTTTAAGATGTATCATGTTGTATAAATTATTCTCGTATTCTAATTGACAGTCTTATTTCTACTCTTAACAAATGGTCCTAACAGTATCAAGAATCAGTACTATACAATTTTGACACTCTAGTATATAGACATCTAAATATGGATTTGCAGTACGTCATTTATTGCAAAAGTAGAAATATAATTATTCTTTAGAATGCAGAGACGTAAGTTAAACAACTTTATTAAAACTTATGAGTTTTAACCACACCACTGGACTATTGCAGAGTGTTGTTCTAGAGGCTTTTTAATTACTGGTTCTGACATGGGTTTGTGATTTCTGCTAGGAAGACAGGGGGTGCTTACCCTTCCAGAGCACCTGACCTTATTTTCCTGGTAAAAATGTTTGCCTGTTAAACTTTATTTGCCAGTTATCATAGTTTGGTATTGTAATTTGATTGGGAACCAGTCTGTTCGTGTTGGATTTTTTACTTTTTCCGTTAAGTCTAGTACATAGTTTTAGCATATACATGTATATGCGTATTTAGTTAATTGTACAAGATAAACGCCATCCAAAACAATCGGGTGATTTTTAAGCCAAAAAAAAAATATTCAAAGACATATTTAAATTATATTTAGGCTTGAGACAATATAATTTGCACAATAAGTGAAAGAACAAAAAATCATGACGGAATATATCGAAGTCTGATAATAATATCAAAGTCTAATTATTGTATCAAAGTCTTATAAATACATATATCAAAGTGAAATAATTATATTGAAGTCTAATAATTATTATGATGGATCTTTAACTCAGAAATCTAGAATTAGGTATTGTATACTTTGTAGCTGTCAAAGACTGAGTAGAGTGAAATATAGCGCAAATTGCACAATAAATCGTTAAACCAGGTTTTACGATCGCAAAAGTAGGTTAAGATCACAAAACCTGGTTTTATAGCACAAAACCTAGTTTTACGATCGTAAAACCAGGTTTTACGTATTACGGCGTTAATGTTGGTTTCTTGAATTATTGTGCAATTTGCTTGCCATACTTGTAATTTGTTATAGTAACTGGAAGTATTGATATGATAGGTATCTGAATAAACTCAACACAGTATTATTAGCTGTATATAATAAACAAAATAAAATACATGTATACATTTGTAATTTGGTTAAATAATAACCAGCACGTTTAATTGTTTTTATTTAGTAAATTGTTAATGTCTTTCGGATTGCCTGGCTCGGAGTTGATTACGGCTTAACTGTTTATTATGTGTAAAAACACAATGCACTTGCTTTGAAATGCATCAGATTGTGAAATATTTTCTGTATGTTATGTCAAAAAATTACCAAATGATTACCTCAGATTTGTGTTTTCTGTCATATGTAAGCAGTTGAACTCTATAATTATCTTTTTATGTGTACTGTGATAATTAATCTTAATAATATTAACATCAGTTTCATGGGCGATAGATCACAGTTTAATTTTTACAAATGACAAATGGTGAGTAATTGTATGGAACCGTGAACAAGTGTGTGTGTGTGTGTGTGTGTGTGTGTGTGTGTGTTTTGTCCCCTGCTTTCACTGAAAGGGGGGACATTAAGATGGGTTTGTCCATCTGTCCTTCTGTCCATCATACCGTCCGTCACGTTTGGTTTCTGTGCAATAACTTCAGTTACAACTAAAGGTTTTTAATGAAACTTGGCACAGAGGTAGCTTATGACAAGAGCTCGCATGGGATTGATTTTCGGGTCTCTAGGTCAAAGTCACTGTGACTATAAATAGAAAATCGATTTCTTGTAATTTAAAGTTTAACCATTCAAGACTTTTAATGAAACTTGGCACAGACGTAGCTTATGATAAGAGCTCGCTTTGGATCTATTTTTGGGTCACTAGACCAAAGGTCAAAGTCACTGATTATAAATAGAATATCAGTTTCCGGTCATTTAAAAGTTAACCGTTCAAGATTTCTGAATAAAACTTGGCACAGAGGTAGCTAATGACAAGAGCTGGCTTGGGATTGATTTTCGTGTCACTAGGCCGAAAGTCGAGGTCACTGTGACTATTAATAGAAAATCGGTTTCCGGTCATTTAAAAGTAAACCGTTCAAGATTTTTGTCCCCCGCTTTCACCGAAAGGGAGACATACAAACGAAACACCATAGTTCCAATTTCCATCTTTGCATTTATGCTATGATTGTCCATATTACCCATCATATATCATTACAATTACAGAAGTCTATTTTATTTGAAAGCGGGGGACATTAATCCTATGAATTTGCTTGTTTTTTTTTTCTTGAAGAGTAGAATGGATTAATTCATATTATGTTTGCTTATGTCCCACAGTGGAACTCTGCAGATCACATCACAATGAGAACTGTTCAAAATCTATACCAGCGTATATATATAGAATTCAATGCAGACTTAGATAGGTAGGAACTCACTCAAAATACCCCTGCATTGCTACCAATAAGGATTAGAGGGACTGCATCAGAAAGGATATCGGGAAGGAGATAGAAAGCGAATCAAAAAATAAACAGGTGATATATTTTATAAATAAGTTTTGTTTTATGGTAATTAAGATTGGAGGAAGTGCGTGCTAGAAATTAGATTTTGTTTTGTATTCAAACAATTTTAAGTTTTTAACGGCTTATCTGACTCTTAGTGACTTACTTTGCAGACATAGTGTATAATGAGGTGCATATGACCAAGAACAGATCCACAGACAAATATATCCTTAATAGTATACAAACATGACATTTAGAGAGAGAGAGAGAGAGAGAGAGTAGGATCTAAAAGAGAGAGAGACAGAGAGAGAGAGAGAGACGGCCTCGATGAGTGGTCAAAAGCACCGGCGGAAGGATTAAAATTTTCTCATTTGAATTGGCAGATCTATCTAAATAGGAGCACATTTTTTAGTTTGGTCATTGAAGGTAGTTAGTTTCCTCCACCATCCAAAATTTGACTTCGATTTACTAGAAATGCACTTGACAGGCGTAATACAGAATTTCTTCAATCCAACACGAAAATACCGAGTAGAAGTCCCGAACACAACCTAATGTATACTACAATGTACAAACATCTTGTTCTATAAAAATCACCCAGCCTTTAATATCCATTGTGGTCTTGGATTTTATTGGGTGTATAGTATTATGGTTTGTTTTGGTGACACCGTCTACATGCTTTGTAAAAAGATAAAGGTTAAGGTTTTTTCAAGAACCATACGAATAGTAAGTGTTCCAAAATGCCTTACAATCTCAATCTATTGTCTTAGACCAGATGTAGTGGTATAGACTGTAACGTTAACATTTTTATTGCAACCTAGTGTATTTTAAGGTAAGTTAGTAGCTCAACTACCCCTAGCATGTAAGTGGAACTAAGTCTTCAGTGAAAATATCAGCCTGAAACTTTTATTCACACTTCCGTTTAATAATTTAAAAACAAATGAGAAACATTTCAGGTACACTGACAGTGGTTGTACAAGTTCAAATAAATTAGACAAAAATATAGGAAAAATGAAGTGTGATTAGATATAGCACTAATTAACAAAACCAACAGTGGTTGTATAGAACCAAATGAATTGTGCAACCCTATAGGTCAAATGGAATATGATCAGATATAGCGCTAATTAACAAAATCAACACTGGTTGTATAGAACCAAATGAATTGTGCAACCCGATAGGTCAAATGGAATATGATCAGATATAGCGCTAATTAACAAAATCAACACTGGTTGTATAGAACCAAATGAATTGTGCAACCCGATAGGTCAAAAGGAATAAGATCAGATATAGCGCTAATTAACAAAATCAACACTTGTTGTATAGAACCAAATGTATTGTGCACCCCGATAGGTCAAATGGAATATGGTCAGATATAGCGCTAATTAACAAACCAACACTGGTTGTATAGAACCAAATGTATTATACAACCCGATAGGTCAAATGGAATATGGTCAGATATAGCGCTAATTAACAAACCAACACTGGTTGTATAGAACCAAATGTATTGTACAACCCGATAGGTCAAATGGAATATGGTCAGATATAGCGCTAATTAACAAACCAACACTGGTTGTATAGAACCAATTGTATTGTACAGCCCGATAGGTCAAATGGAATATGATCAGATATAGCGCTAATTAACAAAACTAACCAAATGCATTGTTTAAAAAATAAAATGTTAATGGGTGACGTCTAACTGATATACAAATATAAACTGCAAATCATATTTTTAACAAATTTATTTTTGGCAGAAAAAAAGAAAAAAGAAAAAATGTTTTTAAATAAATAAATGCCATTTTAAAGCCCCTTTTTACATAGTTATATATTCAATAAATAATGTTGAAAATACTGTTTTAGCCTGGACGGTAGACATATATACGTTTCTACGGTTCTGTCGGCTTTCTACAAGTATTTAATCTGCATCACGAAAAAAAAAAATCTCGTTGTGCATTCCTTAATACTAGATACACCATTACTTTGATGTTCCAAGCCGCTAAAATCTTGACTGGAAATTACAAATGTGATTCAGACGCATTTTATCTAACTTTAAAGGAAACCATATATCGATTTGATTGAACACCTAAAGAACCAAGTGCCAAATTTCTTCTAATTATATTCTTAATTTATGAATTATATTCAATCAGAAGTGACATATTTTTATTGTTAAGATATAAAGTATAAAAGCCATCTTGCAACAATTATGGTTTCGGGTTCAAATAGCGAACATCAAGCTAAAATGATAGTTATAATGTGGTAAAATTTGAGCAATACATGAATGTTTTATGAAGCTTCATGTTTTTATATGATAGAAAGAGATGGGGAATAGTTGATAACATACAATTTAAGGCATGTGTGTTCATAAATTCTTCAAATTAAAACTACTCTCAGCGGACATCTGATGTACATTTGCGATTTAATTGCAAATTAGCGCAATAGAATAAAAAGAATCATTTCATGTTGGATTAATTATGCATTTACTTTTCAATTTTGTCTTTTTTTTCATATTTTTATATATTTTATGATTTATTTGTCTACAAACCTTTTTTTAATATTTTTGTTTAAAAAATCTTAAATATTTGGGTTTCTGCTTTTTTAAAACAACCAATTTGTTTAGCTCACCACAGAAAGAGAAATGTTCTAACAACATCATCATCATTATCATCATCGTCATCTTTCTCTATAAAAGCTAATGTAAAGATGACATAGTATCTTCAGTCTTCATTTATCTTTTTTAAAAAGCCCCCAACCCGACCCCCACCCCAAAATCGATGACAAATATATGAGTAAGAAATAAAATATGGAAAAAAATATTTGCACGGATTTGAGCCTGAGCTTGATTTTTGATATCGCATGTATGCGGCGTCTAACGAATCTAGATCATGACGTCAAATGTCTGCTGACTTCATAATTAAACAATCTTTATCTGTCTGTCATCTAAAAGACAGGTTAGGTACTTTACAGGGTATTTGTGCAAGATTTTGTTGCATTTATAAACGGAATTTGTATTATACAAAACGATTTTAGTTTGACTAGTTTTAGCATATGTACATGTACATGCTGATTGTAACATGTGGAACATGCGTGGATATACAGTATGTTGGTTTGATAGATGTTAATCTCGACAATCGCTAGGTAATCTTTGAAACACATATATATATTCCAAAGTTATCGTCTGATGCACCCTATCCTTGCAAGTTAACCGTCAATATCACGCCATATAAGGTGATTTACACGTTGTTCAAAGGTAATATCCTACTGATTTTAGTAAGAAACATTTAAATACAGTTTCAATTCGTGTACACATGGACTTGTTATAGTTTAGGGTACCGTCGTTTTGTGTAATAAAATAATGATTTTTTTAATTTACTATCAATTTCCGTTAAACAAAGTAGGTATACTGTTGTTCTAAGAATACTATTTTGTTTCATCACAACACATCTTTGCTACAAAATAAAAGGTAAAATAGATAACAAATTTCTTCAGCATTAACTTCTGCCTGTCATCGTTATACATATTAAAGTAAATGCATACATTTAAAGCTGCAATAAGTTTTTCAATAATCTGATTTTTTTTTTTCTTTTTTCTTTTTTTAAAAGTAGATATCCTCTAACCACGATCCGTGAGATTCATTTTCTAAAATTTCATTTCTTTTAGCTGTAAATAAACGGAATCCTCTAACCGGTTGGTCGATGTTTAACGATGATTATTATGAGCTTGGAGCATGCGCACGGATGTACGGAAAACCCAATGTATTGAAGGTGAAACATGACAAATTGCATTAATTGTCCGTCATTAATATCCAGATGTATTTGAAATGGTGTTATGTATCCCTAACTAAGTCACAAATGACAAAATCAACGAAGTTCTGTGTTTGATTTATCGTATTTCACCGTTTTGAAAGTTGTGTTCAAATGACCCTGTTTTTTATGACGTAAACATATTCTAATTTTAGATCCCACATGCTACATCTTGCTGAAAAATTACTATTATTTTTGTGTTTATTCGAGCTTTTATCGTTGAACCAAATGTAATATTGTTCATTAGGAACATCATTAATTAGAAAACTTAATGCAGCTTTAATGTGTGTGTGTGTATTTGTGTTTCGATACTGGATGTTGTTAGTTTTATAAAGTCGTTTCAGTCATTTTATTATTATTATGTAACATTGTATACATGTATTTAACTAGACATGTAAAACACTACAAAGTCCTTAGTTATATACCGTATAAGTTAACATTTCTTAGAAAAAATGTAAAATAATAATACATTTGTAATAATAATAATAATAATAAATAAATAATTTTAAAAAAAAACCAGATACATCGAAGTTAAAAATATTTTAGTGGGTTTTATCTTTAAACAAAATTCAATGTTTTTATTATAGGGGCGAACTTATCAATTGAAAGGCGGTTTATTTTGGTAATATCATTTTCAGGATAAATTTCTAAAAATCATCACGCTTTTCTTGAATTTTGTATAATCAAGGCCTGTATAAATGATCACGCCTTTCTTGAATTTTGTATAATCTAGGCCTGTATAAATTATCAAGCTTTTCTTGAATTTTGTATAATCAAGTCCTGTATAAATGATCAAGCTTTTCTTGAATTTTGTATAAACTAGGCCTGTATAAATGATCAAGCTTTTCTTGAATTTTGTATAATCATGGCCTGTATAAATGATCAAGCTTTTCTTGAATTTTGTATAATCTAGGCCTGTATAAATGATCACGCTTTTCTTGAATTTTGTATAATCAAGGCCTGTACAAATGATCACGTTTTTCTTGAATTTTGTATAATCAAGGCCTGTATAAATGATCGCGCTTTTCTTGAATTTTGTATAATCTAGGCCTGTATAAATGATCACGCTTTTCTTGAATTTTGTATAATCAAGGCCTGTAAAAATGATCAAGCTTTTCTTGAATTTTGTATAATCTAGGCCTGTATAAATGATCACGCTTTTCTTGAATTTTGTATAATCTAGACCTGTATAAATGATCACGCTTTTTCTTGAATTTTGTATAATCAAGGCCTGTACAAATGATCACGTTTTTCTTGAATTATGTATAATCAAGGCCTGTATAAATGATCACGCTTTTCTTGAATTTTGTATAATCAAGGCCTGTATAAATGGTCACGCTACTCTAGAACTTTGTATAATCAAGGCCTGTATAAATGATCACGTTTTTCTTGAATTTTGTATACTCTTGATCTGTTAACATATGCGACCACTTCGGTAGCTCAAATGCTAGAGTGCTCGCTCCGCAAGTGGAAGGTCGTGGGTCCGACCCAAGACTTGAAAATGGTTAGTGGCTGTTCTTTCGCCAAGCACTCGGCCTTACGAAAAGAAAGCCACGGTTCTTTCGGACGGGAACTTAAAATAAACGAGGTCCCGTGTCACGGTAGGCATGGCACGATAAAGAACCCTGCTCTGTAATGCCAACAGCGCAACGCACATGCAAAATTTCTGCACCTTTGCCTATAACTGGTGATGTCTCGATAAAAGTGAAATATTCTTGAGTGGGACGTTAAACGCCATTACTCAATTCATCCTACTCATTCTGTATACATTCGTCCACATAGCCTATAATTGGCAAAGCAGTTTCTGGATAAGTCAGTCATTACAGGTTGAACATAATTGCCCTATAGTTACCACAGACAGACTAATAAGACTTTTGGCAAGTGAAAGCCTTAATAAGTGGTTTGCACTGGTTGGAAAGGTAATACTTCCGTTTTTCTATTTCTAATCCATTATGTTTTCGACTGCCAAAATTTAAAGACTAAACTATCTTATCATGATTAGAAATGTCGTCTGCTTATAATCCGTTCAATTATTTCAAAGACAATGTTAAATTTTACTGATAATAAAAACAAGTTTGCAACGGCTTCAGAATACATTTGTTGTTAAATTATTTTCTAAATCAAAGATTGGGCGTTTTGTATTGAAATGTGTTCACATTTTTTTTTTCCGGATAATTTAACTTTTGGTACTTTTGATCGTTTTTTGAGTAAATATTTACCCCGTGTAATTGCACTATAATCAGCTCAATCTGACATACGTAATGATGTTTACGTGTTATTTATATCTAGTATCTGCAATATTTAATATTGATAAGTCACATTAACTGACAGGAATTGTAATTCATTAAAACATACAGGTACCAGTTTTACAACTTACAAAGAAATATATATAATTTTTTAGACTGTAAAATTAGTTTTATAGTAAATAATGCACAAATATTAGATTTTATTTCATCGCATCATTACGATTTTCTCAGTAGTTCTCTGCTTGATGGGAGTGATTAAAACATTTCAACTACGATGTAGAATTCTTCTACTATTAAAGAATGGTCTTGTGCACAGCATAAAGTCTAATCAAATTGAATATACAGATTGGTAAAAGATTTGATTTTATATTATAACCATATAATACATCATTGCATGTAGTTTTATTTTATAATATCGAAACTGGTTAACGTATTATAATAATAAATATCCAGAACCACTAAAATCACATAGCAACAGTGGACGAGTAGTCTAAAACAGTGTCTTTCAGCGCCATTAAGAACACATAGCAACAGTGGACAAGTAGTCTTAAACAGTGCCTTTCAGAGCCATTAAGTACAGATAGCCACAGTGGACGAGAAGTCTAAAACAGTGTCTCTCAGAGCCATTAAGTACAGATAGCCACAGTGGACGAGAAGTCTAAAACAGTGTCTCTCAGAGCCATTCAGAACACATAGCCACGGTGGACGAGTTGTCTAAAACAGTGTCTTTCAGAGCCATTGAGAACACATAGCCACAGTGGACGAGTTGTCTAAAACAGTGTCTCTCAGAGCCATTGAGAACACATAGCCACAGTGGACGAGTTGTCTAAAACAGTGTTTCTCAGAACCACTAAGAACACATAGCCACAGAAGACGACTAGTCTAAAACAGCGTCTCTCAGAGCCATTAAGTACAGAAAGCCACAGTGGACGAGAAGTCTAAAACAGTGTCTCTCAGAGCCATTCAGAACACATAGCCACAGTGGACGAGTTGTCTAAAACAATGTCTTTCACAGCCATTAAGTACACATAGTTACAGTGGACGAGTAATCTAAAACAGTGTCTTTTAGAGCCATTAAGTACACATAGCCACAGTGGACGAGTAATCTAAACAGTGTCTCTCGGAGCCATTTAGTACATATTGCCTCAGTGGACGAGTAGTCTAAAACCGTGTCTTTCAGAGCCATTAAGTACACATAGCCACAGTTAACGAGTAGTTCAAAACAGTGTCTCTCAGATCCATTGAGAACACATAGCCACAGTGGACGAGAAGTCTCAAACAGTGTTTCTCAGAACCACTAAGAACACATAGCAACAATGGACAACTAGTCTAAAACAGCGTCTCTCAGAGCAATTAAGTACACTTAGCCACAGTGGACGAGTAGTCTAAAACAGTGTCTCTCAGAGCCATTAAGTACAGATAGCCACAGTTGACGAGAAGTCTAGTGTCTTTCAGAGCCATTAAGTACACATAGCCACAGTTAACGAGTAGTTCAAAACAGTGTCTCTCAGATCCAATGAGAACACATAGCCACAGTGGACGAGTTGTCTAAAACAGTGTTTCTCAGAACCACTAAGAACACATAGCAACAATGGACGACTAGTCTAAAACAGCGTCTCTCAGAGCAATTAAGTACACATAGCCACAGTGGACGAGTTGTCTAAAACAGTGTTTCTCAGAACCATTAAGGACACATAGCCACAGTTGTCAAGTAGCCTAAAACAGTGTTTCTCAGAGCCATTAAGGACACATAGCCACAGTGGACGAGTAATCTAAAACAGTGTCTTTCAGAGCCATTAAGAACACTTTGCCACGGTGGACGAGTAGTATAAAACAGTGTCTCTCAGAGCCATTAAGTACAGATAGCCACAGTGGACGAGAAGTCTAAAACAGTGTCTCTCAGAGCCATTCAGAACACATAGCCACGGTGGACGAGTTGTCTAAAACGGTGTCTCTCAGAGCCATTTAGAACACATAGTCACAGTGGGTTAGAAATCTAAAACAGTATCTCCCAAAGCCATTAAGAACACATTGCCAAAGTGGACGAGAAGTCTAAAACAGTGTCTCTCCGAGCCATTGAGAACACATAGCCACAGTGGACGAGTTGTCTAAAACAGTGTTTCTCGGAACCACTAAGAACACATAGCCACAGAAGACGACTAGTCTAAAATAGCGTCTCTCAGAGCATAAAATCTACTATCAACACATCTTTGTACGAGAAAATTTTTCAGTTTGCTTAGCGAAGTTTCTCCACAGTCCCCGGAATAATACTCTCGATAAAAATCATTGGATCTTATTGGGACGTTAAAGCACCATTATTCCATTCCATTTCAGTTCCGATATAAATGAGAGGATCATTATTGGGACGTTAAGACACCATTATTTCACTCCATTTCATCGTCCATGTAAATGAGTGGATCATGGTTGGGACGTGAAAGCACCATTATTTCACTCCATTTCATCGTCGATGTAAATTAGAGGATCATGATTCGGCCGTAAAGCACCATTATTCCACACCATTTCATCGTCGATGTAAATGAGTGGATCATGATTTGGACGTAAAAGCACCATTATTTCACTCCATTTCATCGTCGATGTAAATGAGTGGATCATGATTTGGACGTAAAAGCACCATTATTTCACTCCATTTCATCGTCCATGTAAATGAGTGGATCATGATTTGGAAGTAAAAGCACCATTATTTCACTCTATTTCATCGTCGATGTAAATGAGTGGATCATGGTTGGGACGTAAAAGCACCATTATTTCACTCCATTTCATCGTCGATGTAAATGAGTGGATCATGGTTGGGACGTAAAAGCACCATTATTTCACTCCATTTCATCGTCGATGTAAATGAGTGGATCATGGTTTGGACGTAAAAGCACCATTATTTCACCCCATTTCATCGTCCATGTAAATGAGTGGATCATGGTTGGGACGTTAAAGCACCATTATTTCACTCCATTTCATCGTCCATGTAAATGAGTGGATCATGATTTGGAAGTAAAAGCACCATTATTTCACTCTATTTCATCGTCGATGTAAATGAGTGGATCATGGTTGGGACGTAAAAGCACCATTATTTCACTCCATTTCATCGTCGATGTAAATGAGTGGATCATGGTTGGGACGTAAAAGCACCATTATTTCACTCCATTTCATCGTCGATGTAAATGAGTGGATCATGGTTTGGACGTAAAAGCACCATTATTTCACCCCATTTCATCGTCCATGTAAATGAGTGGATCATGGTTGGGACGCAAAAGCACCATTATTTCACTCCGTTTCATCGTCGATGTAAATGGGTGGATCATGGTTGGGACGTAAAAGCACCATTATTTCACTCCATTTCATCGTCCATGTAAATGAGTGGATCATTTTTTTTTTTTTTTTTTTTTTTTTTTTTTTTTTTTTTTTTATTTTAAGTTTTTTTTTTTTTTTTTTTTTTTTTTTGTATTTGTAGTTTTCATTCTATCTTCCACATAGTACAATATTACAAAAACATATGGTTGGTGATAGCAGAAAAAATTACATGCAAAAATATGTCACTCAGTTTCGTCCTTTTCTAATAGAGATTTAATTGAATTCCATAATTTCCGTATATTATTTGCTTTTTGGGGGCTGAACAAAAATAAAGAAGATAATTCAATATTTCTGTACTGTTTTACTGACTCTAATGCAGTTTTGTAATTTGGAATGGTCTTTTTGAATCTACAGAGATATATGTAATTTTTAATTATAAGAAAACAGAGGTTTATAATGTATTTTTGAGGGTGGCTCATTACACCAAAAATGAAGTATTCTGCTCTTTTGTCTATATGTTTGTCACATTTGTTATGTAGATCGTCCAAAAGACCATACCAAACTGAACGAGTAAAACAGCATTCATAAAATAAGTGCAAAAGTGTTTCTTTTGTTTCAAAACAGAAAGTGCATAATTGTGTATCAGACATGTTGCACTTGAAAAGTTTGTCATTAGTAAATATTATATTGTGGTTTATCTTGAACTGTAAAGACTGCAATTTTGAATCAGTAGTAATTATGAAAGGCGATTTATATATTTGTTTCCAAAGATTTTCATTCATTTCGCTTTCAAGTTTCTTATTGAAGGTTTTCTGAATTTTAAAGGGTTTTTCTGCAACTATTTTCAAAAACAAGCTATAGCAAAATTTTGTAACTTTTTCATGTGTTTTTAGGTACTGAATATTACCATGTTTAACTTCTTTTTTATGAAAGTCAACCTTCAAAGTGTTTTTCCAAGTTTTTGGTATCGCATGGATTAAACTCTTGTAATGAAAAGGATTAATTGCTGTGTTGTATTTTTCGTTGCAGTCTTTACAGCTTAAGCTATCCCCATTTTCATCAATAATGTCATTGATGAAATAAATACCATTATTTGCCATTTTCTTTCATCATTTCATTGCCAATTGTAATATATGGGTTGTACCAGAGAGTCTGAGAAATGATGTCAGTTGGGGATGCGGCTAGGGATGTATTCAATCTTGACCAGTTCAACAATACATCTTTCCAAAATGAGTTGAAGTGCTTAGCACATTTTTCAATACCTTCTTTTTGTAAATACAAAATTTTATCTCCTCCAAATTTTTCTAATGAGTCTAATAATAAACATTTCCATGCTGAGTTATTAAGAGGATCAATAATTTTTTTTATCCATGTAATCTTAAGCGCACGACAAAAAGACTCGATATGTGGGACACGAAGGCCCCCGTCTGCATGATCATTGTACATAATAGCTCGTTTTATCTTGTCAACTTTTCCATTCCAAATGAATTTAAAAACAGTAGCTTGTATATCATCAATTATATTTTTTGGAGGATCTGGAAGAGTCATAAATGTTTGTATTAATATTGGCAATGCTATTGTCTTCACAACTGTTACTTTTCCAATTAGCGACAAATTTCGATAGGACCAATGGCTTAGACTATTTTTAAAGGATACTATTTTTTCAGTATAGTTATCCATGTAAAATAATTTGGACTGTAAATTATACTTAATTCCCAAAAGTTTAAAAGTTCCGGTGTGATTCCATTTTAGATCCTTATACGTTTGTAGTTCCTCGCCGCATCCCCTTTTTGCCCCAATCCATACAACTTCTGTTTTATCAAAATTTGCTCTTAGACCAGAACAGTCGCCGAAATCGTCTATTATTTTAATTACTGCATTAAGGGATTCTGAGTCATCATCAAGTGTAAGGCTAGTATCATCGGCATATTGACTTACGAGATGTTCAGAGTCATTTATTTTAACGCCCTTAATTTTTTGATCTTGTTTGATCGCTGCGCTGAGTAATTCTGCAGAAATAATAAAGAGGTAGGGTGATAATGGATCCCCTTGTCTAACCCCCCTTTGGATTGGAAAGAAAGTAGAACAGTGTCCATTATATTGAGTACAACTTGTTATATCAGAATAAAAAGTGAAAAACCACTTAATAATCGAGTCGCAAAAGCCAAAGAATTTAAGCGATTTTTCAATAAATGACCACTCTATGGAATCAAACGCTTTTTCAAAATCAAGAAGTAAAAGAATGCCAGGAATATTGTCTTCTTCTGTTTTTTCTATAATATCATATACCAAACGAGTTGTTTCCCCTATAAATCTACTTTTAATAAATCCTGTTTGTGTTTCACTTATAATTAAGTTTAAGATCGGTTTTATTCTGTTAGCAATAGCTGCTGATGCAATTTTATAATCAACATTGAGTAACGAGATCGGGCGCCAATTTTTCAAATAAAATTTTGATTTTCCCTCTTTTGGAATGCATGTGATAACCCCTTGTCTTTGTGTTATAGATAGTTTCCCATGTCTATATCCGTAATTCAATGATTTACTTACATATTCTCGAATATCAGTCCAAAAATATTTATAAAATTCAGTAGTAAATCCGTCAAGCCCTGGTGATTTTCCATTTTTCATATGATGTAACGCATTAGAACATTCATGATCTTTAAGTTCTCCCCCAAGAGCCCCTGAAACTGTTTCTTTAAGCCGAGTTAAGAAAATATTATCACTATCAAAAAAAGTCTTTTCTTTATCGCCACCCTGTAAATTTTGAGATGTATATAAATTTTGATAGAAATCTTTTTGAGCGTTCATAATATCACCTTGATTCTCTATTTCTGTTCCGTCATTTAAAATTAATTTTGACATTGTTTTCTCAACATAATGTCTTTTTTCTAAATTACAAAAAAAATTACTACTTTTATCCCCCTCCACCAACCATTTTGCCTTTGACTTCATAATAAGACCCCTAATTTTTTCATCTCTTAAATTCTTTAATTCTTTTTCCACATTTTCAATTTCATTTCGTGATAGTTCACTTTCATCATTATATAGCGTTTTAAGTTTATTTTCTAGATTTTTTCCTTTTCCATACTCATTTTCTTTTTATATGATGAATATGAAATTGTTTTTCCTCTCAAATTTAATTTAATTGTTTCCCAGAGAAGTTGGTCATTTATTGAATATTTCGGATCTAATTCATTATCAGAGTCTATCAAATATTGTTCAACTGTTTCATTAATACATTGTTTTACTATATCGATATATTTTTTATCATAGAGTAATCCATTATTAAATTTCCAGGTACCCCGTCCTTTTTGGTGGTCTAAAAATTTAAATTCTATTTTAACAGGAGAATGGTCGGATCTGTAGCATATATCAATGTCCGCGTTTTTTAAAAAAGGTACTAAATCTACAGATATCAAAAAGTAGTCTAGCCTGCTCATTTTTTGACGTTTTTCTTTTGGGCCTCGCCAAGTGTACCTTCTTTTGTCAGGATTTAATTCTCTCCAAATATCTATAAGGTCGAATTCGTTCATGATGTCGAGAAGTTTTTGTTGAGATTTTGGGTTATTCTTATTAATATAATTGATCGTGTCCAAATCATAATTCAGTGCTATATTAAAGTCTCCGCCTATAACTATCGAAGTATTATTAAAAATATTTATGTTTTTCATAAGACGTTGATAGAAAATTGGTTGGTCAGTATTTGGTCCATAAATTGCAGCAAGAGTAAGTTTTCTATTTTGTGTTTCCAAATTCAAAAGTAAAAAGTTGCCCTGCGGATCACTAATTTCCTCGATTATTTTAAACTGGAACGAGTTTCTAAAGAGAATAGCAACTCCGCGACTGTTGCTGGTGAAAGAGCAAAACCTTACAGTACCACCCCATTCGTTTTTCCAGTAAGATTCTATTTCCTTAGTAGAATGAGTATCGATGAGAAAAGTAATATCATAATTATTAAAAATATCACGTCTCTTACTGCTATCGGAAAAAAGCCCCCTACAATTTAAACTACCTATTTTCAAATTGTTTTCCATCAGAAATATAAATAGCAAAGCATGTTGAACCATAAAGGACGACTGACGGTTTAGATAGAGGAAGATAGTTTTTTATATTTTGACCCCCCATATTTCCCCACAAGAAGTTAATCTGGCGAACTTCCGCTATTATCTATCAATTCAGTAAGGCTGCGAAGCTCATACTATATGTAAGACCTTTAACGAAATATGATGCCAAAAAATATACACACATATTTACACATATATACATACATACATCCATCCAATACACGCACGTACATCACATCTATATGGCCAAAAATTCCAGATAGACGGACAGACGGCCACACTTGCGTTAATTATACATTGATCCGCATGCATTATAGCACTAAACACAGTGGAGCTCCAAGTTGGTTCCATGTTTCGTCATCGATATAGGCGATCGGACAATAGATCATCAATTCTATTTACAATTAGAAATTACAGTGAAAAATAAATTATATCTTGTCTGTATGGCCAACTTGCATTATAATCACAGGAATGTAAGCACACACATACACCCACACACACGTCGTCTATTATCTTTAAACGTCTATAATTTATAAATGCGTGCGGGGCGAGACTGTATTTAATTATCTTTATTTCATTCAAACTTTTCATTTCTAACGTGCATTAACAGTTTTCCAAACTGATTTGCTCCTAATTCATTTTTTCCTGTTCCCCAATATTCATGCGGTACTGGGTGTACAATATTATAGTTTTTTGTATCGTGCAAGGCTTTACGGAATTCTGGTACTTGTTCAAATTTTATGTATAGGATATGTTTCATAATATTAAACTTCTGTTTGTACCATTCCAATGATATGTGTGATTTCGGTATAAATTTAGATAAATACTTTGCATCTTTTGCTATCCGTGCATATAAAATGTCTTTCGCTAATTGATGATATTTAAAGAATGATGCCTTTTTAAACTGGTATAAATGCTCAGCACTTTTATATATTATTCCGTTTTCCGTAAGCTTACATTGATAAAAAATCGACAGAATACATTCTTTTCCTTTTACAATTACACATTTATGTTTGGGATCTGAAAGAGCAAAAAAGGTAAATTAGATAAAGTCTCGCTCCAAACGCCAAAAGTTATATCATACAAATTACAAAATTGTTATTGTTACAAAATATGTGGTCAACTATTTGATGACAGTGTGCATGATGGTGTGAATATCGTTTATTTTCACCCGTGCTTGTACACATTTTTTCAGTGGATCATGATTTGGACGTAACAGCACCATTATTTCACTCCATTTCATCGTTGATGTAAATGAGTGGATCATGGTTGGGACGTTAAAGTACCATTATTTCACTCCATTTCATCGTCGATGTAAATGAGTGGATCATGGTTGGGACATTAAAGCACCATTATTTCACTCCATTTCATCGTCGATGTAAATGAGAGGATCATGGTTGGGACGTAAAAGCACTATTATTTCACTCCGTTTCACCGTCGATGTAAATGGGTGGATCATGATTGGGACGTTAAAGCACCATTATTTTACTCCATTTCATCGTCGATGTAAATGAGTGGATCATGGTTGGGACGTAAAAGCACCATTATTTCACTCCATTTCATCGTCGATGTAAATGGGTGGATCATGGTTGGGACGTAAAAGCACCATTATTTCACTCCATTTCATCGTCCATGTAAATGGGTGGATCATGGTTGGGACGTAAAAGCACCATTATTTCACTCCATTTCATCGTCCATGTAAATGGGTGGATCATGATTGGGACGTTAAAGCACCATTATTTCACTCCATTTCATCGTCCATGTAAATGAGTGGATCATGGTTGGGACGTAAAAGCACCATTATTTCACTCCATTTCATCGTCCATGTAAATAGGTGGATCATGGTTGGGACGTAAAAGCACCATTATTTCACTCCATTTCATCGTCCATGTAAATGGGTGGATCATGGTTGGGACGTAAAAGCACCAATATTTCACTCCATTTCATCGTCCATGTAAATGGGTGGATCATGGTTGGGACGTAAAAGCACCATTATCTCACTCCATTTCATCGTCCATGTAAATGGGTGGATCATGGTTGGGACGTAAAAGCACCATTATTTCACTCCATTTCATCGTCCATGTAAATGGGTGGATCATGATTGGGACGTTAAAGCACCATTATTTCACTCCATTTCATCGTCGATGTAAATTAGAGGATCATGATTCGGCCGTAAAGCACCATTATTTCACTCCATTTTATCGTCGGTGTAAATGAGAGGATCATGATTGGGACGTGAAAGCACCATTATTTCACTCCATTTCACCAGTAACACGCCACAACAGACCACGGTTAGTTAACACATCTGCATTTTAGTATATTAAAGTCCTGACTTTTCACGAGTACCTTACATTTTAATGTTGTATGATCAACCGATACGGCAAGGAAAGTTAGATGTTGCTTTTAAATTAATTATTAACCGTATACTGAGATTTTTAAGGGAGATTTTGTTACATTTTTATTTTTTATTAGAAATTCATTTATATTATTCTTATTTTATTATTATTACTTCACTAATAAATACATTTTTGTGCGCTAACAGAGACAAAAAGACATTGAGTGTCTTAATCTGTCAATGATAACTATATAATATGAAGTTTTAACTTAAAAATTTTAGTCAATTTTATAGATCACAAGTTCTATATCATTAAGCGAAACAAAAACTTTAGAGAAAAAGAAACAAAATTGAATGGAAAAACCAGGAAAGAAAAGAAAATGGAAAAACTTTGTACTTAAATAAGCGAGAAAACTACAAATTAGTAAAATACGATGTTCAGTTATGACACTTATATTTCTAAAACCTGCAAGCACGTTATAAACCTCTAAATAGTAATAATCAAGACAATTATTTACAGATACGGAATTTTAAAAAGATACATAATAAATTAAAAATTTAGTACCCATGGTAACACAATTAAAATAAGTTTTCCATTATTGAAAATTTAATGATGTTTGGTAGTTTATATATAAGTCATTAGTTTGAACAGACCTATCAGGAGGTAATTGATATCTTTAATAACATAGACTCGTATTATATACACATTCACACCATTTTACGGACTTTTAATATCGAACACTGGAATATATTCTATAGAAAAGACATACATGTATTTTTTAAGTTAAAATGTTTTCTCTTTTTAACAGATTTAGACATGCCATTAATTTGTTATCTCATATACAGCGACATGAATTGCAATTGAATAAAATTATATAATATACATCGTATCCATATTTAACAAAAGCAGTATAAAACGTGCCTAATGGTAAATTACAGAAAATAAAAATAGAAGATTAAACTAGTCTAAACTGCTGTAAAGTGCTACTTTTGAAAAATTTCAAAAGAACATGACATTGCTGTTTCATATACAGGTTTCATTTGAAAGACTGTTGCATAAATAGATAGATAGATAGATAGATAACAAGCAAACAGTTTCGACCAATGAAACGAAGCAAATACCATATCTCAAGCAAAGTGGTTTGCTCTGCTCTTCAAAACTTTTGTTTCTCTTATGACAAATTTGTATCCAGTGTTGTGGAAATTATACTGTATCATGCCATTAGTTACAAAATTTTGGACAGACACGGGACGGAAACTTGATCAGCATGGAGTCCTATCCTAGCGGTGCCGATGGAGTCCTATCCTGGCGGTGCCGATGGAGTCCTGTGCTGGCGGTGCCGATGGAGTCCTATCCTGACGGTGCCGATGGAGTCCTGTGCTGGCGGTGCCGATGGAGTCCTATCCTGGCGGTGTCGATGGAGTCCTGTGCTGGCGGTGCCGATGGAGTCCTATCCTGGCGGTGCCAATGGAGTCCTATCCTGGCAGTGTCGATGGAGTCCTGTGCTGGCGGTGCCGATGGAGTCCTATCCTGGCGGTGCCGATGGAGTCCTGTGCTGGCGGTGCCGATGGAGTCCTATCCTGGCGGTGCCGATGGAGGCCTGTGCTGGCGGTGCCGATGGAGTCCTATCCTGGCAGTGCCGATGGAGTCCTGTGCTGGCGGTGCCGATGGAGTCCTATCCTAGCGGTGTCGATGGAGTCCTATCCTGGCAGTGTCGATAGAGTCCTATCGTAGAGGTGCCGATGAAGTCCTATCCTAGCGGTGTCGATGGAGTCCTATCCTAGCGGTGCCGATGGAGTCCTATCCTAGCGGTGTCGATAGAGTCCTATCCTAGCGGTGTCGATGGAGTCCTATCCTAGCGGTGCCGCGGTGTCGATGGAGTTATATCCTAGCGTTGCCGATGTTGTTTTACCAGTTCTATTTAACACAAAAAGAAATTTATAAGCTAATATTTGAAAAAAATAATAGATAAACCTTCAACTCCAGAAATCTGATTGATTGTGCTAATTTATTATCTCAAAAGGCTGGAAAATTAATGCCGTTCGAATAAAAAATAACAGTATAGAAAATAGTAAAGATCATTTAAACTATTCAGAAAAACAAAGTGTATTTATTTAAAAAGTTTTCATCTTTTATGATGAGTAGTCGCAAATTTAACGATTTCCATTTTTCAAACTGCTTGTGGTTAAGATAAGAAGATAACTAGCATATATCTATTGATTAATGATTTATAAATTCTTACTTTAAAAACCCCTAACATTGGAATGTAGAAGGAACCAACTGTAACAGCATTGAACTAGAGACATGAAAGACAACGTTAACATTAATTTGGAAAAACTCTCTCCAAGAAAATAAGTGATGTGTATGCGGGATATCCGACCGATGTCTACATGTAATTCGTTTTGACTACATACTTACTAACGGCGACTATGTGATCTATAAGATAAACTTATATATTGTTATTTGTAATACACAGATCATATCAAAGACACTTTCATAAAAACACATTCTTACATGTTTTAAAAAATGAATAAGTAATTAAGCTTATCAAATTGGTGTTTTTCCCGAGCATTTAATGTCGTATCCTTGCACTTTTTAATTGTAATTACCAAAACGCCAATTACCAAAAATACATAATAAGATTTATTGTTCCCTTAAATTTTACTTGGTATTTCATCAATTCCAACTGATTTATTTAATTTCGCTCGAAACACCGCCTTTTCAACTTCATTTGGCGTAATGTCAGATAAAACCTCTGGCTCCGTGTTTTGTATGTTGTTAGATTCCCTGATCAGCGTTAGGAAGTCAACGACAACGTCATATACGCCGGGTTGCTCCTGTTCATTGTACAACTGTTCATATTTCTCCTCCCAGATTTTTCAAAACTGCTTCCGGTGCATATACAGCTGTCCCCTCCACTTTGTAAACTTCTCATGTAATAGTTGATTTACGGTTGTTTGAAATTCCTAGTTTCCCAATTCTTTTTTTCAAAACTCCTTGATATTATAGTCCTTGGATAGGTAACACAAATTCTGTTGTTGTTCGAATTGATAGTTCTTTTTTGTTCTCCGGTTAAGTTTGACGAAAGCTCTCTTTTTACTGAAAACTCTGGTTTTAACGAATTTTTATTTCTATTTGTTAATTATACAACTTTTTTTCGGATTAGCATACAATATTCCATTGTCGCTGTAGTACTTCATTCCAGTACGGTTTTTGCATAGATCGATTCCAATTTCCGCCTTGATTAGAAATAAGACTAATTTCAACTAATTTGTTACCCATTTCTGCTTTTATGAACTCCAAGAATTCATTATAAATCTCATCAACATTCTTTTTTCCTCACATAAAGCATTTTCGATTTTTTTCACATTACTTGTATAATTTAATTCGCTGTCTGCACTCATAAGAAATTGCGGAAATATATTTTTGGAATATAAAATATAAATGATAAACGAATCGGAACTTTTGGTAACAATTGAATTGTGCTCAGAAATATCAAAAAAAACATATTGGTAAAAAAGGATACTCGCTAATGTTTGAAATGTGATTCTCAATCATACTTTTATCATTTATTGAACATAACCATAAATCACCGTGAGCGTAGCCTGATATTAGTATTCATAGCGAAAACCAAAATAAATAATAGCAAGAAAAGTGTCTATAAAAAAGGTTCAGGCCAAAATGTTTGCTCATTTGCGAGGTAAAAAAAACTTGGGACATTTCAAGGTAAGCAAATAAGATATATCAATACAGCATTGCATTGTTATTCATTTTCAGCCTTGTATTGTATCGTATTACAAGTTTACAATGCGATCATGTACGGTGTATATGTAATCACAGACAGACAGACATGAAGAAATAACTATCTATATCGTATATCAGACAAAAGGCAAATATACATGAATAACAATTGTCTCATTTTCTTTGTGATTATCTGTTTTTATCTGTTAATTCAAAAGTTATTCATTCATTCATTCTTTCTTTCATTCATGATAACAACAAAGAGGTTGTGTTCAGTTTTTAATATAAAAATTATTCATTGGCCTCTCTTTGTGTCTGTCTGTTTTATTTGTTAATTCCAAATTTGTTACTTTCATTATTGCAACAAAAACCTTGTGTTTATTTTGAATAAAAACAATAATTCAATGGCCGTTTTTCTTTGTGGGTATATGTTTCATTTATTAATCAATGATTATTCAATTTATCATAATAACAACAAAGCATTTGTTTTTAATTTCAAATAAAAAAAAATAAAACCAAAAGTGTCTGTATTCCTGCAGCACCCATGCATATTGGTGTATATGTATGTCTTGTACAATTCATTGTGTTGCATGTTTTTGGTGTATATATATTGTACGATACATTATGTTGCATGTTCCTTCCTGTTAATTTTAATTAATATGTGTTGGTTTGTTTCCAAATATCAAAGATAATTAGATCTATATGTTATGTCGATTGTAATTCGGTTATATCACTGAAACACACAAAAAGCAATTCTAGGCTAATTTTTTTGAATTATTGAATCGTGATTATTGATGTTTATAAGAGTTTATAGTCTTTGATAATGTTACTTTTTATTTGTTTAACCTATTTTATTTGTTTCAGGAAGAGAGAAAGCATTTCCTTTGCAAACAACATGAAGGAATCTGGTCTATGAATTTATTGTTTTTATACATACGTCCATAGTTTTCTTTTCTTGTCTTTGCTAGAAAATGAATTTTGGGTTTATTTTTAAATAGCGTAATCTTAGTAATAAGGTATTAATGTTTCTAAGGTAAGCAGAACTCTTATTTTTAATCGTGTAAACAGTTAATAAAGGATATGATAATTTGTAAATACAGCAGTAATATGCTCACTTATTATAAAATGTACGAAAATACCTGTTTAATTTTGATGTGCCATATGTGCATATTTCGGAATTTCATTTCTCATCAGAGACACTAGGCGCCGAAGATGTTGATATAATAAATTCTTCTTTATATAGGTTTAAATCATATCTGAATAGAAATAAGTTAAATATTTCGAAGTTTTTTGCTAGCTAAAGGCAGCCGATGGGGGCAAGTTTTTCAAGAAAGCCTAAAAATTGTAGATCATTAAATAGTCATCTGTTCCAGAAATTGATTCTTCCAACTGTCTCTGGCTGAAACCATCAAACACTATCTGTTCGATTGCACAAATTTTACTCGTCAAAGATCTGAACTATATAATTCCCAAAAACACCAAAAATATAAATTTAGATAATCTGTTATATGGTAGTCCAAACTAAATGGATGTTGAAAACAGCTCAAAAATATATAATTAATACATGTACTAAAAGATTCAAATAAGTTACCCACCTTGCATTTTTTCAGAATTTAGTTTTACAATCAGTTAGTAACACTGTTATTTCATATTTATAACAATGTAAAGAATTTTTTCCAAACCAGTTACGGGTTTTTTAATTACATAAGTGCATACCATATAGATTTCGGTATTTCTATTTATGGCGGTAGCTCAGTTGGTAGAGTGCTCGCTCCGTAAGTGGAAGGTCGTGGGTTCGAATATTTATTTATTTATTTATTTATATTTGCTACTGTTTTTTAATTTAATGAATAAAATATTGTTTACACTAAGATAAAAAAGATAAGCCAAAATTAATTCAAAGTTCCATAATAAAACGAATCCAAACCCAGTTAAGGAATTATTTGTGTGTGGGAACAAACCTTAGTGTTAAATATGAGAGACAGAACTTATCTATTTTTGTTAATCTCATTCTTGTTTTATTTATTTATTTATTTATTTATTTATTTATTTATTTATTTATTTATTTATTTATTTATTTTATATTTGGTAGCATTAATTTCTTCTTTCTTAAATTCCTGTATTATTTTTCTGGTAGTATTTATCCGGTCTGTCTTATCCTATATAAGTGTCTAATCTGTAATTTTTTTTAACAAGATGCTCAGAAAAAAACACGTATAAATATTTGTCTGTTTTTTACTTACAATTTTGCTATATATCATCCATAGTTTAGGTTTTCTAATCGCTAATTGTCTATTTATTTAAGAAAGAAGGGGCCTACATGCAAAAAATTAATAATATTTTAAGATATAGCATTTTTATTAGATAAGTATTCAGACTTTTCTGGTCAATTTAACAAACTTCGATGTTTTCTTATTCAACATTACGCAATATTCATGTATACTCATCGGTATCGGCTTACAGCTTCTGGAAATATCAGATGTTAAGCCAAAGAAATCGTCCAAATTTCTTTTTGTAAAAAAGAAAGAAAATATAGACAGTAAAATATTTAAAGTTCACCAGTTTTGATGTTTACCATTATTACTGATTGGGTAGAAAAATATTGACAATACAACAAAGAAGTAATCAATATTGGCATTGTATAATAATATCATATGGCTTCGAATTCATTTTTTAGCAGTTATATAATGCCAGTCTGTATATATCACTTCATCATAATCCAAACTTGACCATTCTCTTCATTTTTATTATAAAATATATGATATATTAAATGTCAAAAAGTGAAAAAGGTTGGCAGAGACAAATTGAGATTTTCAGACTAATAAATTGATTTAATGCAGAAAGGTAAGTTTTCGCTTTAAATTGATTATTTTCATGATATGAAAAAAGTTCATACAAAATGTATATTCAAAACATTTCAAGAATGAATATATATATATATATATATATATATATATATATATATATATATATATATTCAATATTTTCGTTAAAGTGACTTAAACTGTTTAAAAGATTGCTTGTCTTATTTTTAATTTTTTTTAGAAAAAATTCACTGCAAATGGGAATCTTTTATCTTTCAAAATAACTCGTAATCAATTTTAAAACAAATTAGTTTTGTTCAAATAAGTAGTGATTTGTATAAAGCACTGCAACCCAAGCATTCATAAGGAAATGTTTGCCAATAAAGAGTAAAATTAAATAAATTTATTACTAAATGACCCGTCAAAGATCAAGAGTTTTATTAATCCTAGACTCAATAACGTTTGTCTTGTTTTGAATATGTTTATCATTATCCCGTAATCTGTCGTCTTCTTGGCTGCAGTTAGTTTTTTTAGAAGTATAGATTTCACAGTTACATGCTCCTTTCTTATTTTTAAACATAAAAAATTCTTTTTGGACGATGATTTTCAATTACTTTCATTTATTTATTTATTTATTTATTATCTATTTATTAAATTTAATATTGCCATTTGTTACTTTGGTATTTTATGAAACAATACATTTATAAGTATAACATCATCATTATTATTATTATTATTACAAGATATATGCCAACTACTTTTTATTTGCTAAAATACATTTATTCCAAAGAAATTCCACTAGAATAATATTCATAACAAAAGAAATCTAGAAACTCTGACATGACATTTCTGAGAATATCCCACCACGTGTTCAGAATTCGTACAATGTTTGGATGGTGTATCATATTAAGATAAGATTGACTCTGATAAACCGACATGCACTTTGACTGAATTCAAAACCTAGTTTTTGTAATAATCTTTCCAGAGAATTATGTTAAATGCATTCTTTGATGATTATGATGATGATGATGATGATGATGATGATGAAAATAAAAATAGCAAAGATAGTTCTTTGTTTCGGATTTAGAAAACCTCACTATGTTAAATAACACTGACAAAAATTAATTATGAAGAATAGAGTGAATCAAAACAGAAATGATAAAACCGAAGCTGATTATAAATTGTGCTTTATAATGATCTAAAAGTGTCACCTATTTATTTATTTATTTATTTATTTATTTATTTATTTATTTTTAACAGGATCAGTTAACTGTTATTTTCAAAAAAAACAGTATGGAGAGGCTAGATGGTGATTTTACATCGAAGGTTTCGTCTAAAAGTTTTGTGACGACACATTTTAACAATTATTGATTCTAAAAACTAATGTATTGTATAAAATTATTCCAAAAAAAATTAAATCAACCAACCATGCATTTCTGTTTCCCGGTGTTTTTCATCAGCAAAGAGAAATAGGTTTTTTTTAATTTCGGAAATACACACAAAACGTCCTGGGTTTAGCAAAATAATCAGATCGTATTGTTCTAAATCTAGACTTCATAGTTAATAGTTCATTCACTGCTTACGCCCGAGTTCATTAGCTATAAATAAACTTGATTTCCCGATGACTTTCATCTCTCTAAACACCTCACAATGACATAAGGTATTATCATTATTTTATTATCATAGCTTCAATCTAATCTATCCCTCAGCTCCAATCCCTGTAGGTTCACTGTCACGCTTTACGCAGTCAAGGGAAATGTCAAAGGCGCTAAAACTAGTTAAAATTTGAAACATAATTCATTTATCATATGTTGTAGAGAAACTTTACTTGTTAGACGAGCTTCGTGGGCAATCCAAAAAGATAAAAGGTTTCTTACTTTAACATATCAGTTCAATTTTGTATACTTTGAAATCCATCATTCAAATAAATTTAGCAAAGGTAATTTTGCATAACATTTCTGAAACACCCATCATAAAAGAGTTTCTGCATGGTGGTAATCTGAAGATAAATACAAGTGTTGGAGAGAGAGAGAGAGAGAGAGAGAGAGAGAGAGAGAGAGAGAGAGAGAGAGAGAGATATTTTTTTTCTGCACTTGTTTGTGAGAGTGATTTTCTGATAGACGAATGGCAAATATTCGGACAGAATCATGTTAAATAGATAAATTATGACTTTAAGTATTTGCCCATCATTCTATCAACTGGCTTATCTAATCTCGCCGTGGCGGCTATATACATTTATATATAGTTCTCATCCTCCGTTCCGCGGTGGCAGATACAGTGCATGTCTTCTTAGAATTCATGGTACAAGGTAAATTTCTGAGTTTTACTTTTTCTTTAAAAACGGAAATTTTTCCGACGATATTTTAACTAGTAAGTAAAAGATCTATATATGTATCCCACGTGATTTTATATTCGATATTATGATTATTGACGTATGATTCTTTCTTCATTTGTTTTCATTGTGTGTCGATATCTCGATTTATACTTACAAAGTAAGCATTCAATATGATTTTATTATTATACATACGTCCGATTTCTGTATTGTTATATATTGTGGGAGTCACGTGTTTTTATTTAAGATGCACCGAGAGATCAGAGTAACTGTAAAATGGAACAGTTTTATGTATTTTTCAGATCTTTAAACTCACGCGTAGATATGGTTTAATTTATCAGTAAGAAGTTTTACTTTGGAAACTTTATCTAATTAAAGGTAAGTGCTTTGTTTAAGTTATCCGTATAAATACATGTCCTATGTAGTTTTATTTTATAATCAATAAGATTTTTTATTAAAAAATTCATAAATTCATTGTAGTAACCACTACAAATACATGACACATCAAAATATTAAATGTATCCACAATGTTAAATAGCAAAAAATAGCAAAGAATCCGTTCAATCGTTCAATCAATTAGTTTTTAAAATGTTTGGGAAAAACTTTATATATATATATATAACTTATAACAGTACATACCGCCTTTGATACCCCTAGTATAGCGAATAGTAGCGTCATTTTTCCAATAGATAAACTATTTTCTCAATTTTTAAATCTGTTTTTCTTCCATTCCAGTTTTTTTGTCCTAGTTTTTTTCTTTTTGAAGCAAATCAATACATAAAATTGTTTTTTGTCAAAGTTATTATTTTACGAATTTTCATTGCTTTGTGAATATGTTTTTGGTTTCAAAGTGGTGGAAAACAAATATAGATTTAAATTTTGGGTTATTTTTTTCATATTTCTTATTTAGACTGAACTTTAGAGGTGTAAGAAATCTGTAGATTTAAAACGGTAAAATTATTTAAAGTATTCTATATACTCTGCACTGTGGAAAAGTTGGGGTTTTTTAATTGTAAAAAAACATCAAAACTGGTGGCTATGTTGGTCGACTTTTCATAAATCAAGCTATTTCTAGTAGTTACGTACTTGCATACTTTATAATTAGTACATGGATCATTAATAAAAACAATTAACAGTTTTATTATTATTTTGTTTGATGAGTAAAAAAAAAGAAATTCTATAAACTGTTAACTTACGTGTGTGTGCAAACCAAAGACTTTGTTCTTTTTTAGAATCTTGTTAAATAATCCGAGATTTCCTGCAATAATTGGAAATGTCAAAATATATTATGATTGCTCTTATGAAAAAAGCAACTTCAATTGACCATGCCTGCTAAAAGACTTGATGATGTTATGGTGCTATCTTACAAAGTATCTAATTCTTGTTGTAGAAAGTGTGAAAACTAATCGGAAAACTGTTTTTATGTTAAATGTCTGAAAATTATGTGTTTGGAAAAGAAAATCGATTTTGTTGATTCCTTCTTTCAGATTGTTAAATATATTTTAGCAAAAACTTTTGGTAATCATAGTTTTTATAAAATCACGCTAACCCTCTCGCATTCTGTTTTTTGTATGAAGTTGTAAACATATTATGCTAGATTTGGGTAATTAAAAAAACCAAAAACCTTAAGATGTGTTAGAATTGAAACTTTTCTGATATACTGCAATCTCACTGCAGTATTAAGTAAAAGAATAAGCTCAATTCTTTTTAGTGTATTTTTACTATTTTTTCAACAGCTTTTTACTTCGATTTGTTTCGGAAAGAAAAGAAATTACTGCACGTATGTTTAAACTTCACTACCTTTTCCCAAAAAGACTTTTTTTAAAACTTACCATTATCATTTTGTTTGTTCATACTTTATTATTGTTAATTTGATTCATGGATCGGAAGGAATGAAGAAGGAATGTCCTGAATGTTAATACAAACAATTGAGAGCAATTGTAGAATGTCCGACTTTTGAACCTCAAACTGAATAAGAAATAATCGTCTATATACCACACCTACTGCTTTGTTACACCTAATGCTCCAAACAATAGACCATTACATGTTCCATACAATATACTGTAACACCTGCTCTGTTGCTTAAGAACATTTATTTGAAGTAAAGGTAGTACCATATCTTTATTATTTTCTAAATGCTTCATACACAGCTGTTGTCTAGTAAATCACACTGAACAAAACTTCTTCTTCACATTACACATTATTCTTACTTTAAATAATGTTTGTATTTTCATTTGTAATAAAGTTAAGTTAAATAACCTTACAATTGTTCAAACAAATACGTGGTGTGTATTCAATACTTGCGTCATGTGCTAATTTTGAATTTCTATATAAAATGAGACAATCAAATTAAGGACATGACAATAGGATATACAGTAAAATTTCAGAGAGCGTAATCTCGGCTGAACATATGACCGACTGACACAGACACAGACTGACCGCTGACCACTGGTTTAATCGTGAAGATGTGGATTACAATATAAGCTGACTCAGACGAACAATTCTGATAAATTATATCTGAAATTGACAATTTATTGACCACTAGTTCCCATTGTCCGATATTACAGTATGTTCAATGAAATCCTTAACTATGTGATAATTTATTTATAACTTGTAGGTAAGTAAATAAACAGTCAAATTATCACTGTAGTATACCAAATAATAGTACAAAAACAGTGACAGAATGGGTATCTTTTATTATTATTATTATTATTATTATTATTATTATTATTATTATTATTACTACTACTACTACTACTTCTATTATTATTATTATTATTATTATTATTATTATTATTATTATTATTATTATTATTATTATTATTATTAACCAATACTTGTCTACAAGTGATTAACAACCATCGTTAAGAAAATCCCAGCAAAACAGATGGAACAAAAATATAGGTTTTAGTTCAAGGCCAGAGCAGCCATATGGGACCGGATGTCAGCTGACAAGTATTCTTGTCGTTAAGTAATCAAAAGGGATTCTGTGTCACATTAGACATAACTTGTGTATCTCTTCATTAACTAAAGTGACATTGTTTTAACTTTGATGTGCCTGACGTTACCATGGAAACGTCATTAAATTTATTCTTACTTGTCATTTTGATGTTTCCGCGTTTTCTCGTTTCCTGTATAAGCCATTCTGCACGCATGTCTATCAGGTCCCAGTATTTCAAAGCTGCGTAGAATTAAGTTAATGATTAGTGAAATTTAAATATGTTGTTAAAAGGTGAATTACTGTTGTAAAATTAACTTTGAACTTCAATCACTTCTTTTGATAATATCAATTTTATGCATTAATTTTCAACTTAAGTTCAAATATTGTGCAATACCTGAGATGCAATTTTTTGTCAACGGACCGGTTAGGCTAGCAAAGTTTTGAACAGCTGTTCCAAGATCAACTGTTTGCGTAATAGTTCTGATGCTTGTGTATTACATTTGTAGCTTGACCATAGCATTTATAGTTTGACCGTTGGTTTTTGCACAATGTTGGACAAAAAGTATAGATACCTGATGAAATCGGACACTGTCTAAAACATTATTTTAAAATCTTTTAAAATCCTTATTCAAAACTTTTTTTTTAAAAAAATTATTCCGTGTCAAAATTGTGTGAAAAATGTAAAATAAATAAATAAATAAATAAAATAAAAAGTTTGTAACCAGAATTGATATAGATAACGGTTTTTCGCGAGTGGTTAGGTTTTTGTTGCAGTATTGCTTAAACAGCAAATAAAATCAAAGGAAGGTTAAGCTGTTCAAGGAACCCGTTAGTTAAAGTACCTCAAAACATCATATGTTAAAGTAATTGGCTCATTTACTCACAAAACTTGTATATTTTTATTTTTAATTATGCTAATAAATTTTTGAATATTACATCACAAATAGTATATCTATATTTGTACAAAAACAAACATCGAAATTTTGCTACAGTTACTGAATAAATTTTGGTGATCCTTGACAAGTACCTGCTATTCTTAAGAAAAATAAAACAGTTAAAAAGACGACTGTTTATGATTCATCATTATCATCACTTCATTATTAATATTATTATTATTATTATTATTATTATTATTATTATTATTATTATTATTAAACTTGAGGACGACTGCCAATTTTCTATAATTCGTCATCATCAACACCAATAATAATCACAATAATAATATTAATAATAACATTTTTTGTAAATATTTTTGGCAAAATTCCATTACTTACTGGAATTATACATGTTTTATTTACTGTTTATGGGGAATGTATATGAAATCTAATTGATTACTCATCCTGACATAATATGTTGAAAAACTGATTTTATAACAAACGTCTTTACTTACTCCGATATTAATCATGGTACCAGAAGTACATTTATGTGATATAGAAGTTACATCAAGGACTGCTGACAAACCATGCTATGAGTAACAACTTCATTAGGGCATACAACGAACCATTCTACTACATTTGAAGTATGTAATGACATTCTGAGATATTTTTCCTAGTTTTGTTTATTTTTTAAACTTAGAAATGTATTCGTTGATAGTGAGGTTTCTGCCTCTGTAGATTTAACGTTCCATGTTTATACAGCTGTTTTTCGTGGATAAGGAGAAGCTAACTTACTTATCACCCTCGATGTCTAAAATATATGGTTAAATTATTTACAAGATTTATTTTAACTGTAATTGCAGTTCTAATTTTAACTGTGTTTACCCTACAATTTGTCTTAAGTCTCGCCCGTAGAAGATGTTTAATTACGCGTAGAGATTCCATATTTCGATGCTAGAGAGCGTCATGCACAAAGCTAATCACTATTAGTTATTCAATACCACGGAACAGATAATTTAGAATTTTAGTTCCGTTACATAAATCGGAAGAATTTTGACCTTGTTAAGTGCATCATGTATTTTTTTTTTAAGCAACATTGGAGTGACAAAATTCTAAGCGTGTTCATTACTCAATCAAACAAGCAGAAACAAAAGGTTTTCATTTAACCAATTTAACCAATGAACTCTCTACAAATGACGTTTATAGGGCAATAACACCAACTGTCATGCAAAGAACCTACGATTATTTTGCTCTGCATGGCAATGGAAGATTTATCACTATAAAAATCATTTACGGACATTTTAACGATTATACATGTACATGTATTTACATTTCGCAATTTTTCTTGTATTTTTGCTGTATCTTTAACAGCATTTGTGTGTCAAGTTACGGGAACAGCCAGATAAATGATGTCATATATAAATCACGAGAACAGGTAAATAAATGACGAAACATATAAGTCACGGGAACAACCAAATAAATAACGTCACATTTAAGTCACTTGAACAGCTAGATAAATGGCGTCACATTTAAGTCACGTGAACAGCCAGATAAATGACGTCACATATATGTCACGTGAACAGCCAGATAAATTACGTTTCATTTTTAAGTCACTGAAACAGCCCAATAAATGACGTCACATATAAATCACGGGAACAGGTAAATAATTGACAAAACATTTAGGTTTCGAGAACAGCCAGATAAATGACGTCAAATATAAGTCACGGGAACAGCCAGATAAATAACGTCACATTTAAGTCACTGGAACAGCTAGATAAATGAAGTCACAATTAAGTCACGTGAACAGCTAAATAAATGACGTCACATATATGTCACGTGAACAGCCAGATAAAAGAACGTCTCATTTTTAAGTCACTGGAACAGCCAGATAAATGACGTCACATATAAATCACGGGAACACGTAAATAAATGACGAAACATGTAAGTCACTAGAACAGCCAGATACACGACGTCACATATAAATCACGGGAACAACCAGATAAATGACGTCACATATATGTCACGTGAACAACCAGATAAATGACGTCTCATTTTTAAGTCACTAGAACAGACAGATAAATGAATTTACATATAAATCACGGAAGCAGCTTAACAAATGACGTTAGATATAAGTCGTGGGAAAAGCCAAATAAATGACGTCACATTTTAGTCAAAGAAACAGCCAGATAAATGGCGTCATATGTAAATCACGGGAATAGCTCGATAAATGGCGTTACATACTTAAGCAAGTTATCTGTCCGATTAGATTTATCATTGGAAATATTCAATATTAGCATTAGACATGAGTATCACATTGTAGATGATTTTCAGTCCGAATCATTGATATACCAGAACATAAATTTGCTTTAGATAGACAAAATTAATCAATAGTTAATATAGGCACAGATGATGAAATATTTAAAAAAAAACTCAATCCAAATTTTATATAACAGAATTCAATAAAATAGAGCAGTTGAGAACCGCTCGCCTCGGAACAAATCTCACTCACGATTGAACCAAATCTCTCTTAGGAATGCATGTGCTTACTCATATCATATAAAATCTGAATGAGGCATATTGATGCATACAACACTTGAATAATAATCATTCCAGTCGGAAAATTTGAGTACATTTTAAATGGATATTACTCTTAAGGATAAAAACAGTGTGTAGGTATATGTAAACTATTGTTTATATATATATATATATATATATATATACGAACTGACAAACTGTCTCACATTAGGAACAGTCCCGTCGGGTTTCAAACCCAGGCAATGTGAGACACTGTGATCCGTGATTCCAATTAGATTTAAGGGACAGTTCGACTCTAGTTTTATTTATATTGCGTTACTGTTTATCAGGTATTGGGCAGACCTCTAGCCTAGGTCGAGGTTTGTGTCAAGATAAACATATTTCATTATAACTCGGAAATCGGACGGAATTCAGTATAGTTTTTTTACGTCCGACTTGACTCGGTCCTAAAAGAAACAATTCAGTCGAGTAAATTTGATCTTTGATTGAAATGATCCGAGTTCCATTCCGTTGTTTTTAATTTCAGTGATTACATACTTTTGAAATGAGCTTTTAGCTAATAGAAGATGTCAGATTTAATTGATTTTGTGATAAATAAGTTCAAAATTTGTGCAACCATCCTGAAGATTCTTTTTTCTGTTCATCATAAGGTTTTATTATGATTTTCTTCCTCTAGAATAGCAACAGTTCCGGGGTTGTTATTGAAAGAAAATAAGTTCCGGGTTTTATTGAAAGAAAATATAGTACAAAATTAGACGTCAAAAACTTTTACAAAAAAGAAAAATGTTTAAAAGAAAACAACGGAAAGCGCTGCTTTTCGTTCTGTGGTTAGATGGTTTTAAAAGAATTTAATTAATATTTCAGCCACAAAATCTAACACTGAAGCCAATTGGGCGGCCTTAGTCTTACCCTGAGAATTTTCATCAGTATGAACAATTCAGTAAATTCTTTTAATAAACATAGATTATCGTTATGACAAAAATTAAAAAATTATTGAATTTATATTTCTTTAATGTGCGTTTAAGTAGGCGCCTTGAAGTCCAGCATAAAGAATGGTTTTTGCGGTTATTGCTTCAAAATGAACCTCACAACTAATTTAGAATTCAGAACACGTCCAATTCTGAATTATAAACCTATTTACGACAAGATTATGCTAGGAAGCTTAATGTGTTTATTCTCGGACCTAATTTGATCAGATTAGTAGGCTCTAGTATTGATTAGATATATATATTGAACAATTTTTGGACAAGACGATGATTTCTAAACTGTAGCTTATTTAAGGCATGACGAACCGTCCATTAACTCCAAGCCAGTCCCAAAACAAATGTCTGTGAGTTTTTTACATTACTCTGTTCAATAGTTTGATAAGATACAAAGCTTTTTTATTAGACGAAAATGTTGTAAATTTTTATTATGCAAACTGATTATCTACTGTTCCTTTACAATACGTTATCTGTACAAGTCGTTCATTCTGTGTGCAATCTGTACAATATTTGTTTTAAAATACACTAATTTGGTTTTTTTTTATTATTTCACTTTATATCTGTAACGTCGTTTCATAATATGGTAAGTGCAGTTATGTCAACCGATTAATTCAGTAGTTACCTCCCCTTGATGTGAAAGTTCTGTTTTGAGAAAGTATATTGCGGTGGGTACAAAGACAGCGGAAAAGGATTTTTCTGCAACTATTTTTGTCCAAATGTTAAATAGACTATGAACTTGCTTTGAAAAAAGCTTGAATTAGTAGTGTGACACTGGCTTGCGAGTGTTAGAAACACTTAAAACGATACACCGAATATAGCCTGTTTATGAGAAAGTATACTGCGAGAACATTTGTGTGATATGAAATTGAATAAATGTAAAACCTGCAACGGTACCGACAATATAACAACTGCCTCATGACAAATGTATGTACCTTTAGCGAAAAACTTGATTTTATATTAGATAGACGTAAAATCCTTACAAGTACGTGTTAATGTCACATTTTTCAACACGAGGCGTATCGTGTCACCTGCGTTAGTTACTTAAGCCACGTCTGGAGGGAATTTGAAACTCTTATATAACGCCGTAATTTTAACTTGTTTAATATGAACATAGATAGCATGGCGTGTGTAAATAAATTTAATTATCTTTTAAATCAAACAGCTTCAGATGTCGAATTCACGATCGGAAATCGTGGTTTAGGGATAGATATAGTAAGTAACAACACAATGTCACAAACTTTTAAAGTACATATCTGTAGGTTTTCAGCTATGTATAATTGTATACGTACAAAAGTCGTTAATCTCAATATGTAATGTGAAAATGTAGCGTCTTATTTGAATACTTAAATCATATTATTCGATATATACATGTAGAAGTTTTCTTGGTTAGGTGATCAGTTCAATAATGGTGTTTTACACCCATGTCAAAAAAATTGTAACTTTTATCGAGACAGTCAATTCTGACATATCAGAGAAAACTGGAGTGCACAGAGGAAACCATCCATCTTCGGCAAACGAACTGACAACTTTCTCGCACTAGAATCTGCCCGAGTGGAATTCGAACCCTGGTGGTGAGAGGTACTGTGATACGGAAGCTGTTCTAGGTTGGCCTGGGTTTTGTTAAGTGTATGTTTTCAAACTCATAATTTCTTATTTTATTGTAATTATATCTTTTTGTAAGCAAAAAAACGACTTCTATCATAACAACCTTTAATGGCGCGTGCATTTTGCTTATGATTAAAAGTAACATGTTGCTATGTTAATTTATCGTGATGACACGTATTAGTAACGGCTAACTAGAAATGATAATTAACTTGATCCATTCCGATAAAAAATTTACTTTTTCACGACAGTTAGGCACGAAAACTAATCTAAAACACACGTTTATTTATTATTTATTTAGTATTATCTTGTATTTGTTTTTATTAACATGATTGCGTTTTCGACTATAGAAATACAAATTGTTACTTTCTGTAATCACATTGTAGTATGGTAAAACTATTTACAGATTTTCTCCACTACAAGTCGGCGGATGTGCTGATCTTTTTTATCCTAACGGACTTTATCGTTATTGTTGTTGTTTTTCACGCACAATAATTGGCCTAAGCATTCCTACCTATTTTTCTACTTTATTTCTATATTAATCAAACTTCAGCGTCATGTTTCCATGGTGATTAAGCTTTTGGTCAGTACAAGACAGGCCACGCAGTAACCCATCACTATGTAATATGTTTACGCAGGTGCTTGGTTTATAATGGATATGGTTGATGTAACTGTTATCTTAGGTTTGTGCTTTGTCATTGAAATGATTAACTCGTATTAGTGATGATATGTTCAGATTTTCTGCTGGACGTTTGTCATTGAAATGTAACTTTTACAAGTGATAATAGATCTAATTTTTCTGCGGACGGATACAAATGTTTTAGAGTTTTAACGGAATCACATTTTTCATATATTTTAACAAAACTGTTGAAGTTTTAGGTGAGTTACATGGTATTATTATTGATATAATACACAATATATATATATATATATATATATATATATATATATATATATATATATATATATATATATATATATATATATATAATCAATTATTTCTTAAGTGACTAAAAACATATTCGATGTTGTTGGAAACTCTTGAGTAAAGGATTATAAATATTGATTTATTAATTGAACACTTTTCAGATTTTCAAATGGATAAAGCTGCATGCATTGTCCTCGTATGCATTCTCAAAAAATCAAGATCGTTTATTATAAAAAAAAGTAATTTTTTATCCTATCAATCGAAAACGTCGAACACTAGTACTATATTGTTTTAACTAAAATTTCCACCTGCTTTTGAGAATGCAGAGACGGAAGTTGAAGTTCAGGATCTAAGATAGTTAGCAGACTGTGTACTGATTACTCCCTGTTATATGTATGGTATTTTGTCAGATACTTTAAATTCACAATAACTTAACATTAAAACATCAATATTTCAATGAAGCCGTTGAAATTTCAGTTATAACATTTCTGTATAAAAACAAAATAAATGGGGAATATTATTACAATTGAATTAATGGCTATATGGCTTTTTTATCTTTTTTTTATTATTATTATTTTTTTTTTTGTCTGATTTTGCTTTAAAATTACTTAAGAGGAGACGAATCAAAGCTTTTAAATCACACATATTCAGTATCTCTCCATATTGACAAAGAGTCACATAGAACAGTACGGTACTGGTGTTACTAGATATTTTATGCCGAATGATTGGTTAATATAAAATAAATAATGCATGTTATTCATATATTGTTTAATAGCCTTCCTGAGAGCAATCCTGCCTTCTAACGACAAATCATACCAATAATCATGTACATATCGGTAATTGGGTAAGGTCAATTATTCTATAAATCACTGTGATCATGTGACAAAATGCAAGATCAGAAATATCTTATTGCAGGAAATGCTTCCAGATCTAATAATTTTCGAAAAGAATAAATATGATATGTATCGGAGAGTTGTAGCTATGTTACATACTTTGGCAATATAAACAAGACCATCTCATAACCTGCCAAAACAAAAAATGTATGAAAAAAAGGAATGTAAAATTTAGGGAAAACCTACATAAGAAATATCAGAACAAGAAGTAAAGTATTATTATGATAAACGTTATATGACGCATGCCAATTGTTTCTTTTGTTTACAAATATGTTAATACATTCTTGTTACAACCTCGGCTTTTAATAAACAAATAAATATTTACAATCTGCAAATACTAAAAACATTGCCAAAAAATGAATGAATGAATTAATTAATTAATAGATAAATAAATAAATAAATATAAAAATTTTAAAAAATGTCTATGAAAACTTGAAACCATTTTTGTGTTGCCCGAATTCACAAAACACCATAAAATTTTTTGTTTTTTTATAAAATCACAAAAGAAGTGGAAAATTCATATTAGATATGTTCTACAACCGTTTTATGTACTACATTTTTAACAACACCATGACATTCACGTCATTTTTGTATAAGAAAAATATTAGGAGAAGACAAGCGCTGTAAAAAGACAATTAAGTTTGACATGTCAGATTGATGCTTAATGAAAAAGTCAGTACAACGTTGCCTTGTTGTTCATAATCAAGAAACTTTAACTCCAGAGGGAGAGCATTGAAATCAAATGTGACTTGAAATTGATATTGGAGTTACACAATCAAGTAATTTTAATTTCAAAATTTCGATTTTTTCAGTCAGAAGTAATTATAAGTGTTCTGAGTATTGACGTGCACATTTTAACACAAGTAAAACAAAACATTATAGAAGAAACTAATGATGCCAAATTTCTTATATCTGTTGTTAGTTCGCACAAATATTCTGTGTGTGTGTGTGTGTGTGTGTGTGTGTGTGTGTGTGTGTGTGTGTGTGTGTAAACTTTGTAAACATGTGGGTTTTGGGTCAAATTTACTTAAAGTAAAAAAAAAACTAAGTGTTAGAAAATAGTTTAAAATTTATGTTAAGTATTCCACAATTTTTTTTTATGATTCATGCTCAAATGCAAACAAACAGTTGTTCAAAAGATGTTTTGTTGCAGTGATAAACAGGTGCTTTTGATAACCAATAATAAAAACTTACTAAATCATTTAACTATTTTGATACCGATACCTTTATTTATATGTTCGGGATGTATTGGACCCATACATCTTGATTAAAGTTATTGAGATTCTTTTTTTCTATATGGATGTATGTAAATTGGATACATATTTTGTATCATTGTTATTTAGATACACTTCATATAATATTTTTTTGAATTTTCTGAATGAAATGCCCAGTAAATATTTTTTGATTTTTTTTGCTTTAAATTAAAAACAAATTGTGTCATACATAAATATCTGTATCAATGTAATCAGGATACGTATATCTTTATTATTAGGATACATATATCTTTATAAATGGCATTAGGATACATATCTGTATCAGTATTATAGGGATACATATATCTTTATCATTAGGATACATATATCTGTATCAATTTTATAGGGATACATATATCTTTATCATTAGGATACATATATCTGCATCAATTTTATAGGGATATTTATATCTTTATCAATGCCACTAGAATACATATATCCGTATCAATGTTATAGGGATACATATATCTGTATCAATTTCATTAGGATACATATATCTGTATCAATGTTAAAGGGGTATTTATATCTTTATCAATGTCATTGGAATACATATATCTGTATCAATTTTATAGGGATATTTATATCTTTATCAATGTTATAGGGATATTTATATACATATATCTGTATCGATGTTAATGGGGATATTTATATCTTTATCAATGTTATAGGGATATTTATATACATATATCTGTATCGATGTTAATGGGGATATTTATATCTTTATCAATGCCATTAGGATACACATTTATCGGTATTTTTGGCTCACTATTGTTAACAATTTATTTCTTCTTTGTTTTTTGAAAACATTACTGTACTGGAAAAAATAGACAAATATATTAGGATTTTTGTTGTGAGAACATAGAATAATTAAGATCTGGTTTTATATCCAGAAATCTGAGTTTAACTTCAAAGTTTTAAAAAATCATAAAAAACGAAAAGTGAGAAATATGTTAGAATCATGTATTTGACCACAAACGAAACAACGCAGAACACAACATAATATAATCTAGTTACGACCAGACAAGACAAGGCAAGCAGAGTCAAGGATCACTTATAAAAAATATTCCGACTTTGGACAGACTCTGGAATAATAACAAGTGTTTCTGTAAAAGTGGTATTAAAGAGATATAACCAATCGACATATTTCTTAACAATTAATGTATAAATAACACATTTAAAAAATTAAAATTTAGCTTTAATTACTTAACAAATAATCAACAGCTTCAATATACAGCCCCCCCCCCACCCCCCACCCCCCGTAAAACCGTAAAATGTAGGGAATCATAACATTTTATTTTGATTTATTGTAAATTTTATTTAATGAAAAGTACCATGTGCAACACAAATTCATGTTGGTATTGCTACATTATCTGTTCGAGATACTATTATATTGGTACATACATTCCTTATATACCTGATCATGAAGTTTTGGCATACTTCAACTAAATAACTTGACCTTAGACAAGTTAACATGGCGTCTAAGATAGAGAGATAACAATATCATTGATGTTTATGATAGAGAGATAATAATGATATCACTGATCATTTCGTTTTCATTTCTATAATCTGATCAATAATTAATTAGTATTCTTATGTCCAATGAATAAATAATTACTAATTGTATTTAACAAGTTGTTTAATATACGACTATCTGTAGCATCTATCCAGTTAATCAAAGAACCAGATCTCATCATCAACTGGGGGAGGTTATAGAGCTAGCGATAAATATGTTAATTAATGCTCATTACTTACTACAATAGCTTTGATTATACACCGGGGAAATGTCAAAGTCGACTCTTTTTTACATGACCGAATTCGTCCATGTTCTCTGTAGAATTGAGAATGAATCATTTAACCGAGCAGCGTGAAACCACCTTTATAAGATAAAAGAACTCAGATACATATTGTACACCTGTCTTTGTTGTTATGCATATCTCGAGTCTTTTTCGTTTTTATGTGAAAAGGAGCAGGTATGTGATGATTTTCATCTTTACACATGCATGTGTTAATAAAGAAATTATACCATCCATCATTTAGACATTTATTCTGAGTGCATGATATAATTATATGCAATCATATTGTGATAGCGTTTGGTATTTGCTGAATATTGATTGATTGATTGATTGATTGATTGAATGGGGTTTTACGCACCCAGACAAGAATATTTCGCATAAATCGAGAGGTCACCAGCTATAGGTGAAGTGGCAGAAATGTCCTTTGCTATGCCTAAAGGCCAATGTGCAGGTAGAATTCTTTAGCGTGCGACGCCTGTGTGGCATGAGGCATCGGTTTTGTTTAGGTCTCCTCCGAAGAACCTCGGTTTTAAATGCCGAGTGCTTGGCGATAGAATATTCACTTCCAATTTTCAAGTCTTGGTCAGACCCGGCCTGATTTTGAACCCCGACCTTCAACATACGAAGTGAGCACTCCAACAACTCACCTGCCGTAGTAGCAGCATTTACTGAAGAAACATGTTATTTAAATTAAGTATCTTATCAAGGCCTCAAAAAACTATAAAAAATGTGTAGAAAAATTGGATGGACTAGAACCGTAGTTAGTAAAATACTATGACTTGATTTTTTTTTTGGAGCTGGTTATTTATATGGTTCCTATTGAATCTTTGGTACAATCAAGTTTTTTTTTTCTCATAGCAATCCACTAGCCATCGGAGACTCGCTAGATAAGTAATACTGTATGATAAAGAACCGCGAGACTTAAAACTTTTACAAACACCTCGGTAAAATGTACTACATGTAAGACAAAAACGCTTCAAAAACATAAATGATACCGCATTAAAATGAAGTGTATAGCCCGATAAAATGAATGAGTGTGAATACGGAATTATTATTATTATTATTATTATTATTATTATTATTATTATTATTATATATATATATATATATATATATATATATATATATATATATATATTTTTTTTTTTAAGGAATAGTGAAAAAGGTCTTGAATTAGGTGTAGCTATCAAATTTTACCCGAAAAAAATTTTTATACATGTATACTTGACGCATTAACCGAAAACTTCGTATAGTTTTTCATAGATGTTGTATTTAACTAAAAACATTTCTGCTTCGCCGACCATGGATCTGGCAAGACTTCTAGCCAAAGTAAGCAATGTATTGATTGCTACAACAAACTGACGGACAAATTAAGTACCTCAGGATTCTGTTCTGGAGCATAATTATAATTAAATCCTATTTGCTTGATTTATCAAGGTAATTAAGTTTTGTTGTATGGAAAAATTTCTGAGTAATTGTCTTGTAATGGTACTTTTTATTTGTGTGTTTTTAAGTTCATTTTATATATTATATGAAACACTATAAATCTGATTTAACATTCATATTATATGTTATCTTGGCGTCTCTGATAATCTGTGTGACGACAACATCAGATAATGCGCTAGTTATTACCAATATAACGTGCAAACATACCATTTCCAATTGCAGAACGAAGTCTGCTACAACAATAATTGAATCTGTGATTTTTTTTTAAATTTTAGAGTTTGTTTTATTACTTAGATTTGAATGTTTTAATGTAACTTTGTCTGTGAAACTAGTAATGTAAAATTGTAACAAGTACTTATAATAAATAAACAACATCCGGTATATACAATCAAAAATATCAGACATTATGTAAGATACAACCATTAATAAATATTGGCATTTTCTGAGTAAGCTTCACTCACTTCGTAAACCAACCAATCATTTAATTCTAAACTGAAAGTATTTTATTTTCAAACCAATCAAAAGTCTGATATTCTATTATGTAGAACTGTTATATGTGGATCTTCTTATCATTTAAATCAAAACTTTTAAATACACTTTGCGTTTACTTTGTTTAAATTCTAAAGTTATATTTCGTATTTTAGTAGCATTAATAATAATCATTTTACTTTATATTTACAGAATGAGAATATGAGCAAGTACAACAGTACAATGGCTGATCTTAACATCAGTCAAGAGCCTCTTATATATGAAAAATACTCACCTGATGCAATTCTCGTCGATAAGTACGTCACGTTTTACATTTATGCAGTAGGATTTCCCGGAAATATAATTTCGCTCGTGATATGGTTACAAAGACGCATGCGCCATTCTTCAGGATATTACCTTGCAGCGCTTTCGTTGGGGGATTTAGTATTCCTTTCATTACAAGTTATATATGAGCTGAATGAGAAATGGAAAGTAAAATGTTTGGATATTCCTGTGATTTGTGAAATATACCCAATGTTCTTCTTGACGTCACAGTACCTATCACCCATGTTTGTATTAGGTTTTACAGTGGAACGGTATATCTCAATATGTCATCCTTTTGCAAGGGAACGGATGTGTACCACAAGAAGAGCCAAAATTGTGATCGTTTGTCTGACAGTGTTTGCATCTTGCCTAGGAACGGTACAAGGATATTTCTGGCAGTTTAACTCAGAGAAAAATGAATGCGGTTTAAGAGAGAGCGTAATTGTAAATAATACCTCATCGATTTGGTCTATTTGGACTTGGTGTATCGAAGCTTTAATATTTTTTCTTGTTCCCCTTCTTATTTTATTGTTCAATATTCTTGTGATCATTGAGGTGAAGCGAATTTCAAAGTATGAAAGACGAGATGCTAAATCTGGTCACCAGAAAAATGCCGCCACAACCGTCATGTTGTTAGTGGTGTCGTTCTATCAAATAATCACCGTACTTCCTGTAACTATCGTTGTTACGTTATATTACAGTTTCCCGCCAGGAGATCCTGAGGTACTAAAATCAGGTGAACCAGATAGGATTTGGAAAAGACATTTTGACTATATTTTCGTTAAAACTGTAATTGAAGAAATTGGTTTAACTCATTATGCTTGCAATTTCTTTATTTATATCATTACTGGTAAAGTATTTAGACAGGAATTCAAACGTTTATTTGGAAAATTATTGTGTTCAAAATTCAAAACCGGTACTGATATTACATCATTTGGAGAGAGTAAGAGAGGGAACAGAACTCATATGGTAACCATGGAGACCAGTTGTTGGGACAATAGTAATTCAAACAATCCAGAAACAAAAGTTTGATGCAGACTCTCTCTCTCTCTCTCTCTCTCTCTCTCTCTCTCTCTCTCTCTCTCTCTCTCTCTCTCTCTCTCCTCTCTCTCTCTCTCTCTCTCTGTGTTGTGTGTGTGTCTGTGTGTGTAATAATGTTTTCTAAATATATATATATATGCATACAGTACATGCGTCAGCTACACGTAGGTAAATATAGGTCATAATCAGACGTATTCTGACGACGTTTATTAACTCTTTCATCTCCGAAGAAATGGACACTGTCTTCGATTTGAGCTCAATTCATGTCTCTTTGTTATGTTAGTGAGAATGAGAGAGAGAGAGAGAGAGAGAGAGAGAGAGAGAGAGAGAGAGAGAGAGAGATCAACTACGAAATTATCTATCGAGTTCAATATATGTACTACTATCTTTTTTTTTGTAAAAAAATAAATAATTATCGGTTGGATATGAAGTAGTTTGAGTATTTCGAGTAGATGTTCTGATGTATGCTTGTGTTTGTACAACTGAAATAACAATTTTTACAATTCAACTACATGTAGTTTCTGTCTGAGAGATCTCGTCCACGATGTTCTGATATCTGTGTTTTTTGGGCGTGATTTTAAGGGCAAAACGATTTTTTTTTCTCGTATGGCAAAACAACAAGAACGTGCACCGAGAACACTGTTCTCACACTACCAATCTAGCAGGAACCGGAAGAACAAAGATAACAGCAAAATAATAAGGTCAAATTAACGCGAAAACACATTGTGTATTTTTGTGAAAGTTTAGATAGTCTGATTATATAAATATTACCAAACTACATGTATAGTTGAAATTAGTATAATACTTTGCAGAGCTCAATTGTATATGTAATAATGTCAAAAATGGAGAATATGTTCTGCTTGTTCATACATAGGATTTCTTGAAACCCCTGGATCTTTGTTCTGTTTTCCTGTCATACATAGAACGGGAGATAATCGCCTAAACGTCGTTTGTGTAAATGGTAGGATTACGCGACTTGCCTCCATCTTGTTTACTTCTAAATATATTATTAGCGTTATGTCAATTTTGCATGAGATCAAGTTTTTTATAGAGTTTGAATTTTAACGTCCACAGTGGTTTTATGCACGAGTGAGTCTTAATTCGAGGAAAACAGCTTGTAAACGTATGTATACATTCCTGCCTTTTCACATTTATTTTGTTGCAATCAACCTAATCTAAAAGTTTTCAAAATATGAACCACTTCAGTAACTCAGTTGATAGAGTGCTCACTCCTTTCGTTGGAGGTCGTGGGTTAGGACCCTGACCGGGTCTGACCCAAGACTTGAAAGTGGGTAGTGACTGTTCTTTCGCCAAGCACTCGGCATTACGAAATGAAAGTCAAGATTCTTTCGGATGGGAACTTAAACGAGGTCCTGTGGCACGGTAGGCGCGGCACGATAAAGAACACTGCTGTATAATGCCATCAGCGCAACGCACAGGCAAAATTGCTGCACTTTCGCCTATAGCTGGCGACGACTCGATATAAGTAAAATATTCTTGACGTTAAACACCATTACTCAACTTTTAAAAAAGACGTTTTGAACATTGCCTCCACACATTGCACGTCATAAACCAAATATCAGAGGACAAGCTGTAACTTATGTTACTAAAGTGTAAAGGATGCATCTGTTTTACTTGTTAACCGTCAGATTGAATGTGGAAAAAATCAAATTATATATGAGCTGTTTTTATTAAACTTTGTTTTCTTTCTTAATAACATATGTCGTTTACGTTTTACTAATACATGTATCAACAAAATCGTTTTCATATAGTGTCACATTAGGTATATCCAGATTTTATTCAGCAGCGAATCGTTCATTGTAGTTGTCATGTGTTTACTTTCAGATTTACGTAAAATGAGACACATTAATTGTTATTTTGAATCTCAAATTTTATACAGAATTTCAAAATTATTATTTGTCATTTGATCCAGTCATAAACGAAAAGCGATAGTTATACATTATTATTATATCATAATTTTCATGGCATACTTTGGAAGTTTTAAAACATATAATAATCATGGATAATAATTTAAGCCTATCTATAAATCAATAATTTTATAATAAAGGTGTTTTAACACAAAACATTGTTGTTCAAACATTTTTAAATTCCCCGTCAAATGGCCAATTCAAAATAAAATGTTCATCCTTCATCAAATTTTTGCAATAAAACACGTTCGCTTACATAATGGTAAATTTTACGATGGCCGATATCAGCCGTCAAGTTTCATTTCTTGTAGAGGAGAAGCGTATTTTGTCATTGTCAAGTTTCTATTGTCAGTTTACATATTTCTCCAGCGTTATTCTTACCATTTTAGAAAGTTGACAACAAAATTGTCACTTTTCTTATTGTCACATTCCTTTAGGAAGAGAGTTATCTAGTAGCAAAACTCGTAAAAATTAATTGGATAAATCGTTTCAGAAAGGAATGCGATAATAAGAAAAGTGACAATTTTGTTGTCAACTTTCTAAATTGGTAAGAATAACGTTGAAGAAATATGTAAACCGTCAATAGAAACTTGACAACGACAAAATACACTTCTCCTCTACAATAAATGAAACTTGACGGCTGATATCGGCCATCGTAAAATTTTCATCCAGACCGTTTTCACTTTTAATGGGTCTTGATCACATCACATCAAATTGAAAATTAAGCAAAAGTCGATCTATATCTGTCGAAACACTAAAATTGTTTCCGCTATAAAATCAAATTTAAACAACTTACAAGTACGTACGCAACTAACTTTCTTTGTGATTTTACTTAGTTTAGCATACCAATCGTGTTTGTATTGTGCGAGTATAATATCTTCAATGTCTGTAATGAAATGTTGTAAAAAGATTTAAAACTTTATGGAGATGACAATAAACATACTATTATAACAGTTTCATTTTCCATAGAACCATTAAAAAACAAAACAAATTCTTCATTCTGTCATGAACAGACTTAGTCCTTTAAATGTATGAATGGCGTTGTCTTTGAAGCGATGTCACGAGGTAATGATAAATACTACTTATATTTGTCATCGTCCGTTTTAAGTCGCATACATCAATTGGAGCAACCTTAATATGTGCTTTTCTCCAGAATCGCACATTACAGCACATTAACCCATTTAAATACAGACTATGATATCAGAGTACAATTATTATTACTGATCGGTTATTTGTCATGTTTAACAGAGTTACTTCCCTTGGTGTCAAATAACAATTGATCTTTTTACTTTTTAATGGGTAAACCCAGTACTGGATAAGCCGATTTTGCAAATTGGCGATTTTTGTATAATCTAACACTAAACACAAATACATGTATGGCTAGTTACAATTTAAATAATTATATTAATTACCATGAACACATAGACAAATCTGTGTTGAACTAGATCTAAAATACACCACTTTATAAATATTTAAACTACAAATCATAGACATATGTAAATAATTTTTTGCAAACTGTTTCCATTGTCCGCTCAATTTAATTAGCAAAAAAGTTTCTTTGTATTAATTGAAATACCAATATCGAGTTCTCTGACTTTCCTAATCAGATCTAAACATGTTAAAAAGCAATAAAACCAGAACAAAACTTTCCGTAATTTCCGAAGTGCCCCAACACCGTTTTTTAAATTATCATTAACCTTTACAAAAAAATCTTATATAAAGCAATGTATAATACTATAAGCGGTCTTTAACTTTCTCTTAATGTTTGACGTAAGTTGGAGGTCGTGGGTTCGAACCCCGACCGGGTCTGACCCAAGACTTAAAAATGGGTAGTGACTGTTCTTTCGCCAAGCACCCGGCGTTACGAAATGAAAGTCTAGATTCTTTCGGATGGAAACTTAAAATAAAACGAGGTCCCGTGTCACGGTAGGCGTGGCACGATAAAGAACAATGCTGTATAATGTCATCAGCGCAACGCACAGGCAAAATGCAAAACTTTCGCCGTTAGCTGGCGACGTATCGATAAAAATGAAAGATTCTTGACTGGGATGTTAAACACCATTACTCAACTTAACTCTGTTCTTAGTGATTGAAGTTTGTGATAATTCAAATAATTCCGACTACAGAGTCATTGTTTTTCTTTTCTTTTTCTTTTTAAATTATAAATTTTCAATAAGTGGTTGGTAATGCTACATGTATGTACTAATGATGTTAAAGTTGGTTCACTGTATTGTTTCCTCTATGAAATCTGTTCTGTTCAAACTTTAATCAATTCTTTTAAAGGCCCTACAATAAAATATAACAACTTTAGAGGATGATGTTGGATCGAATCCCACAAATCCAGGAAATAACAAGATAATGCAAAGAAATTTTATTGCATAACGTACTTTTATTTTATTACGTGTCCAGCTCAAATATTGTATCTATCGACCTAAAAGGAACACGCTAATTATAAAATACAATGTATTGATTGCTAAAGCTTTAATACAACATTAACTTTTTGTACTAAAGTCTACCAAAATAGTTTTACGCAGTATAAAGACGAAATAATATATTACATTTTGGAATCAATTATCAAAAGCGAAACTAACACATGTTATTATGGTAAACTGAACAAAAGGCAAAGAGTAAAACAAAGATTGAATTTCATATCTGCATCATATACCACTTTTTGAATTTAATCATAAAAATACATTCAAAAAGTGGTATATGACATCTGTATTAAATATCCAGTTTTGAATGTTTTGTTTAAGATTCTGTTTTCTTTAAACTGTCTCTGTTTTACTGTATAATATTAGTAGTTCGGACTTTTCAAAAATGTTTCCGCGTCTACACACTTCATATGTTGGGTTTGTCCAAAGATATTTTTTTGTTATTTTTATTATTATATTTATTACTATTATTTTTATCATTATTATTATTATTATTATTGTCATCATCATCATCATCATCATCATCATCATCATCATCATCATCATTAATTATTATGTATTGAGACACCTATTTATATTATACATCGGTTTTATCAAACTGCAAGTTGTGTTTGTTTCCCCTTTTGTTATTTAGTTATTCATTTCGTCTTTTTTGCCTTTAGAGTTTCTTTTTGTCTTAACATTGACGGTTTATCTGGCATAACACATAACAACACATAAAGTCATATCACTATTAAATGAAAGGTATACAAAATATGCATACAAAGAAAGCGGCATAACTCTTCGTTACATGAAAGAGAGGAGTCTTTCCATCTTATTTAAAACGAAACTATAACACGCGGAAGTGTTTCTTAATTTATGATATAGTTTCTGTCTGCACTTTGATAAGGACAGGCATATTCAGTTTTTATGCAAGTCTTTCAAAATCTTATCATACATATTTAATTTTTTTGTATTAGTATTTGCATCTGTTATAAGAAATTGAAAAACTGCTTACTTATTCATTCTAAAATATGTTCTTGTTTCAACATTCTTGCGTAAATTTTTAATTATAAATTTGGTAATAACATCTTTTTAATTTTTTTAATACTTTGAAATAATTGGCGTACTTCCGTGCAGCATTTTGTTTTGGCATCAAAACACGTATTTATACTGTGTATATTATAAAGGTGATTCCCACACGAAATACACGCTTTTCTTCGACGATTTCTTTCAATGAATTTAGCTGTTTATTGTAACAGACTAAAATAATGTATTGATACAGTCATAAGTTTTTATACTCATAAAATTCTATAAAGGTCGGTATAGTCATGTTCAACTGAAAGTACAAAAAACATTGCGTAATAAATCCCTCCCTTACTGAATTGCAAGAACTTCAAACGCTAATCTCATTACGTTAGCCTTTTTTGTTCACGACGAATTTAAAAAATGTGAACATCTGTGGTTATTAGGATATTTACATTGTTCTTTCTTTCTTAGTCATTATTTCGCAGAAAAACATGTCAAATAACGAAACAGAAAGTTGACTTGTTATTTTTGGGTGAAATGAAATTAAATATTCAAAAATTAGCAAATGCTTATACATAAAGCAAGTAGGCAAATATGTTAATCATATTAAAACACAAAATGCTTGCAGAAATTGACATAGACCTAGAAAGTTGTTGTGAAATTACTAAATATTAGACGGACATTTAATACTTGAACTTTCTTTACTCAAAGACATACAAGGGTTGTTCCAATAAAACTTTAGATAAAGTGTAAAGATACACTGAATTATCAAATTATTTAAATTGTTTTAACCCAATCGTTTTTATATAGATATTTATAGGAAAATTAATGCAATGAGACCGCCCTTTTTTGTTAAACAATAAAATGAAAAAACTTGGCTTTGAGATTTTTGCATGGGATTCATTAATTTAAAATAAAAATGAGACGAAATATATTATACGAGCTTATTTGCATCTGTATGATTTAACCTGATTTTTGGTATAGCTTGTGTTTGACTTAAGACAGTTGCAACGGAAGTGAAAATTATCGATTAGTTATCTGTGAGAGCAATGTTTAAAATATTGATTTAGATAAATGTTCAAAACTAATACACGGATTTAAAGGTCTATCATGTACATATATCATCCGTAGTAATTGTTATATACAACTGTCTTCTTCAAAATGTGTAATAACTGTGTATTTTAATTCTGAACCATTTTGGTACCATGGTTGAAGTTACATTTATATATATATTAAAGCCGTATACATATGTATTGTCAATGTGTTTCTAGCACGTGTTCAATGTTAGTGATTCGACTTGTACTCTCTCTGATAAGTCTTTTATCCTTATATATCTTTTTTTAATAGACAAAAATGTACTTTTGTGTAAAATGTCAACTTAAAGTACATCAAGCTGTGAGTGAAATAATACTTCATCTGTCACATAATCTGGATTGGAAATTGATTGAAGTTAATTGTGAACATTAAACACAATGCTTTTAAAAATCACATTAGTCATTTAAATAAAACAAACATACCAGTCCTTGTCCATTAATTTAGAATGCAAGAACGATGATGACACCAATGTGTATTTTTATAGAGCAGTTCAAGATATTTTAGAAAAAAATGAAAATGGCAGATGATAACATGATGAATAGTGTTCGCTTCCTCCCGAAAATGACGGTATAATTAACCACATGTCTGCTCAGCGTTGTATGTACTTCTTATGTTCTTAAATCTTACAAAAATATTATTACAAAAATTCTATTCACCTGATAATCGTAAAAAAACAATTTATTGTTTAAATGTTGGGTTTTTGATTTTGTAATAACGATGCCTTGTTATACACCTTTTATGATCTACCCAATATCGACAGACTTCGTTAGAAAATGTTATACTCCAGTTACATAAGTCGGATTGTAACATAAATCAAAGTTTATCTTGAAAATTAAGAACATAAAACAATTTTGAAGTGTTTTCGAACAGAATCCAAATACTTGCTTCATACAGACCTTTATTCAACGAAACTTGAGGGTCTGTATGTAGGGAAGTTTTTGGATTCTTAATTGGATATATGGCCTTAATTTTCAAGATGAAATGTAGATGTTACAATCCGACTTGTGTAACTAATGAATAACCTTTTCTAACGAAGTCTGTCCAACTTATGTTGAACGAACTTTACCATCGACATTCAAAACCGAGCCACTAAACAATCTCGCACTAGTATCTGTACGAGTGGGATTCGCTCCAAGACGTTGTTAGCTAACTCTAAAATCCCAGTTAAAATGCAGGAATCCGTGTAATTGGAGAACCATGGGGTTTAAAAGCATTCAATAAAGGCATTCAGTAAGTTTGGAGGACATGAATTTCACCAGGTTAAAGTTGTTAAACACAAAAATGTTAAACACAAAAATGAACGGTACAGGGTTATCGCATACATTTATTGTTAGAATTACAAATCCTTTTTTGTGTTTTCTTATATATATATATATATATATATATATATATATATATATATATAATTTATTTATTTATTTATTTACTTTAAACCGTGAACATTTAGCGGTAGTTTTAATTCAGCACAATTGGCGAGAGAATTCAACCACTAAAAATAATTATTTATTTTGTGATTTGTTTTTTATTTCTCGTTTTTAGCTTTATTATTACTTGTTTTTATATCAGTTTGTTCTAGCATATTGAAATACAATAAAAATTCAAGCAAACATTATCGATTTTATTTGTGTAACAACGTATAATGTTCAAAAATATATCATATATATATATATATATATATATATATATATATATATATATATATATATATATATATATATATATATATATATATATATATATATCATAACAACAGACTTTAAACAACACATGTACTTTAAATTATTATGTACATAATTATGTAAATAAAATTATTTTACCTCTCTCTCTCTCTCTCTCTCTCTCTCTCTCTCTCTCTCTCTCTCTCTCTCACACACACACACACACACACACACACACACACACACACACACTGTGTTTTATTTATATCAAAGTGTATCAAGTTATTTACAGAATAAAGAATGTAAAATTTACACCAGCTTTCATGTTTTTTTTTTCATTTGTTGTAGGCGATCAACTAAAATCTTCATATCGGATAAAATCAATCTTAATTAAACAAACATTGCTTACATTGCCTTAATCTCAAATAAAGCGACACTTTCTTTAATGCTAGTCGCTTAATGTACTGATCACAATCATTTATATCCTGTAAAATAAAAGATTAAGCAGAAAATAAGGAATAATTGTTTTTACAATTGTTCCAACTTCCGACCAACATAACAAGGTCTGAATGGGCCTAATAAGCTCACCTGATACATAACAACTAATTGAAATGCTTAAGTTCCCTATTTAGTTTTGATTTTTGAAGTTAGGGTAAAATCAATTTCATAAAATTTTAAAATTGTGTAACAAAATAGTTTTTATTAAAAATGACAATCGGTGAGAAAAAGGGAATATGCAAAATAGTATTTTTAACACCAAAAAAGAATGACATTTAAGTCATGAAACAGGGTAGTACATTGGTTATTGTTCATTTTTGTTGTCTATTGTTTTAATCTATCTCTATTAATATGCAAATAAAATTGACAATCTATCTCTATTAATATGCAAATAAAATTGACAAACAAATGTCAAAACTTATAAAATGGGCAACATCTCTTCTTGGAAAATCATATATGGTTACCTAATTTGCTCCTCTGTTAGATCCTGTTGTGTTGATCATTTTTACATGTACGTGTTATATCTATGTCTAACATTGATTTATCCGTTGAAACAAATCCTAAATAGATTACCATGTACCATTTTCAATTATCGTTTTTCAACTATATCTAATAGGTTTTAAGGAAATATATTTGAAAATAATTATTATTTAAGGGGCAACAACTCCTACAAGTTGACATTAAATTTGAAAATCTCATATCATAATTATTGCATATAATCACGATATAGCAATTTGAAGATAATTTCATAATTTTACAAATTTTGGCGCATGTATATTTGAAGAAATAAACAAACAAGAGATGCTAAATATCAAATTAAATTTTTCGTTCCCATCATTGGTGTGGAGAAGATTTCGCACCCTAGGTCAAGTTGACCAAGTAGCTATAGCAACTATATGAAAACATCTGAATTGAACAAGCCAATTCAGACATTCCGATTAAGTTTTATTGAAATATACACGGAAGATTTAGTGCAGAAATTAAAAATAGCTAGAAGCAAACACACGCACGCACATTTATACATACACACGCTGCGTCATGCCTTAGGTTCACAAATGAGATAAAATAATTAACAACTTACATCTCATGTGATTGTTAATGTAAACATAAATTCTTTACAATAATTTACAAAACAGTTAAGTTTATCATGCAACCAAATTTTACATATTCTACATGTTGTAGAAAAACCCGACATTGTCTTACATACTTGTCATTTAATCAGTGACAACCACCAAAATGTCAAACCTTAACACAAAAACCTGCTTCATAAGCTATTAAATGGTTAAAAGTATTCTTCTTCACAGAGATAAAATTCAAATATAAATGACAATTAAATCATGATCAATGGAATACATGTTACCAATATGAGCAAATTACAAATTGAGTTGCTGCATTTCTTAATGCATTTGATGATACAATACAACCTTGTATAAAGTAAAATCAAATAAGGTATAATGATACAAGATAAGCAACATGTCACTTGGTCTTTCTTAAATGAAATAAAAGCTTGACTGAAACGTATATTTTACACGTGCATGTTTCATACATTGTCAATTATGTTTGTTTGATATTATACAACGACTTTTATGTAAAATAAACCCGATTTTATATACAAGTTGAATACCATGTTTTAAAACTTATACATGGTGAATAAAGGTTAAATATACTATCTCTTAACACTGTTAAACGCTGGCCATTACCATAGCTAGACCCTAGACTTTACAGAGGCGAAATGTTTTCAATAAGGGTTGAGTCCGACAGTTGGCAGGCGATTTACTTTGGAACTGGAAGGGGTGTCCGGGGACTACTCCCTAAAACAGACTTAAATGGTGCTTCCTTAGGCCATTTCAACCAATGATTTCTCATTTTAATTTTAGTAGTTGTTTGTTGTTCAATTTTAATATGAACATTTTGCCATGGCTGACTGGATATGAACATCTCTAATGAAATGTTGTCTTGGTTGCTTCAAACGTAACAACGATAATGACTAACACCACGCCACTATTTGTCATTGTCGTAAGGAAACTATCCGTTGGAGAAGTTATCTTCCCTTTTCATTTTTCCTATTTTTATAAAGAAATATCTTTTGAATCTTGGTTTATTCTTTACACAATTCTTTTTTTCCAACAATTTTTTAATTTTTGTTGTATAACCTATTTAAATGAGTTATGCAATCAAATCCAAATATGTTGGTTGAGACATACAAAGTCTATCTATATGGTAATACACTGTTTTCATAGTGAATCGACCTTGAGGCTCTTGGCGCCAACAACCAAGCATGATTTTGTATACCTCTTCCGAGCACACTCTGGGAGGGCAGTCAAGTATGTGACCAGTCGTAACATGTGTTATAACCTAAAATTAAAAAATTAATAATTTTTTTAATAAATCGAACCATGCATGCTACTTAATCTATATCCGTTGACATTAATCCGAAGTTATTTGATCGAGATTTTTATGACCAACTAGATCAACATCTTCTATCAATTTGGTGATGTCAACCTAAAGCTATAAATGATTATTATTCAATCATTTATACACTATATCAATATGAAATTTTTGATAGGATTTGATTTGAGGGACCCTTGACTTTCATTTCTAAATGCCGAGTGCCTAGCGAAAGAATAGTCACAACATAACTTTAAGTCTACCGTAAGGGTAAATCTGATATGGGGAGAGTCCACATTGTTACCCCAATATATTTTATTGTCATCTGAGGCCTGAGGGGGAGACTGATACCATATCAGAAATACAGTGTTTATGTTATTATACAGATTGTTGTCAATATGTATAGCTACAGTAAGTACTGTATACTTGATTGAAAACCATGATTCCGAAATCACATGAAAACAATCTAATCGGTTAACTGAAATATTTTAGACGCTTGGAAATTCATCACACAATAACATCGATCAATCAAGGAATTTTTTGCACATATGACATTTTTTGTTTTGTCAGCCGCTCAGATAATGTCCCCTTGTCAAGTAAAATTTTCTTCTTATTAATGTTGAAATCAAGGATAACATTAATTTTAACCCAAATCGTTCTTAACCAATCACATTTCAAAAATTTACAAAGATTTAATAAAATGAAACAAAAAAATAAATAGGTTATATTTGTTGTAATTATATAAGAAATTGATTAATTCAAATTTTAAGAATGAGTCCTTTTTTTCAAAAAATTAAAAATATTTAATGGTACAATTTTTACCTCATGATTAGACAATTCAAACCATGGTTGTCTCCCGTATGTAAAAATCTCCCATAATACAACACCAAAACTCCAAACGTCTGACTCGACTGTAAAAGTACTATATAATAGTGATTCCGGTGGCATCCATCGTACCGGAAGCATTGTTGACCCTCCAACCTTAAAATTGAAGAAAACACCAATAAAAAAGGTACGTTGTTATCATATATACAAATAATGTTGTTATAAATTTGATGTCTACCGACCAAGACTATTGTATTGTTTACGATGCTAATGCTAAACTTAACCATAATGATGAAGAATTGTACAAACATTCTCAATTAAACACTATTCTTGAGGTTTTTATTGCGTTCCGATTTGTTTGCTGCAAAGACTCTTTTTTATCCTTAGGCAAGTAGGTTTCCACACATCATTAAAATTTTAACAGTGCAAATTAGGAAAATTTATCAAATTCCTCTTTCTTATTAAAAAAACCCTCAAATCTCTGCGGGCTAGGATATAAAAAAAACTTTTAAAGAAATAACTGCCGTAGGCGAGGAAGGGCGATCTTATATGATCTCATGGGATGTTTTTATTCCATTTTTGAACAGCTGAAAGCATTAAAAAAAAAACCTTAAGGCCATTATCACTAAATGTTCAACACGTGCCAATAACAAACCTTACCCTGTAATAGTCCGTACTGTAAATATCACGGGACATACCAAAGTCACCTATTTTAACAATAAGTTGATTTCCTACCAAGCAATTTCTTGTGGCAAGGTCTCTGTGTACAAAATGCTGGGATGCCAAATATTCCATACCGGCAGCAATTTGTTTTGCGATATGCAGAAGTTCAATGACTGATAGTGGCTTGACATTATCGCAGTTTTTATTCAATATTTTAGCATCTGGTCCATGGCATCTAAAACATAAGACAAATTACTGCTTTCTTATATCATATGCTTTATTCACTTTCAAAGTGACATTAACTTTGACAAAAATTGTTTTCCAGTCACTTATGTTTGTCGGGGCACATCCTTTTGGCAGATACCTGCTTTTGTAGAGATAAAGTTCCCACTTTACGAAATAAAAATTCAAGTTAATTTGTCACTTAACTATGTCAATAACAACAGCCAACGCAACAGTGAACATGACAAAAAAGAAGCAATACTAGACATGGAAAAGGGTAACCATACGCCGTAGTACGGTTGTAGGTATATAAAATGGTTCTTCAAACACTGATCCTATTCACAATCAGTTACTCGAAAAATAACCCCTTGTTTTAACACATAACCAACTTACAACAACAACTCAAAGTTGTCACCCATAAACAGTAGAAAAACATAATCATTATATAGAATTCGTTTAATTAGTATCGCAGAATGTTCTTCATTGCATGAAAATATCTTAAAATGTGCCAAAATATTTTTCCAAAAGTAAGTTTCCTTATACAAACCTCAGATAATTGTTTAGATCACCATTTTCCATATACTCAAACACCATCATGCATTTTTCTCCATCAATGCATACTCCATAAAATGTTACAATATTCTCATGTAGTAAATTACTCAGAAGTTCTGCCTCTCTATCAAAATTCTGACGCGAAACGTCACTTCCGTTATCTTTCAATGTTTTAATGGCTACCATTGCTACTTCACCCTCTGATGGCAGGTTTACACAACTTCCCAATGTAACTCTACCAAAAGCCCCCTCTCCAATTTCGCGCAGAAATGTTATATTTTCAACCTTTATTTGAAAACCTGAAATTAAAGATAAAGGCTATACAATTTCTGGGCAATATATGTTCCAAACAACTGCCATCACTTTATTAATGAAATGATTATATTTTATTAAGCAACTTATCAATTAATTTGTTTTGCCAAAAGACTTTAAAACACATGTACTATTTATTATTTCTACCATCTAATTTTTTTCTAAGTATTTGAAAGTTTGTTCAGTATTTACAATGATAAGTTACTTACAAGGAGAAAGATTTACCGAGCCACCCTTGTTAAGGTAATGTGGGTTGTCTATAACTTGCATTGAAGATAATGGCATCACGTCACGTACTAAAGACCTAGTTCGTTTCCAGGCATGAAAATGAGGTCGTAAAAGTGGTCTGTTAGAGCTGTTAGCAGGAAAATCAACTTCACCATTCTGCCTTATAAGTTTTCTTCTATAACGACGAATAAGTGCTAGCATGATCACCATTAATATCCCCACAACAACTAATGCAGCTCCTGTCGCAATGTAGATCTATGTGAAAGCATATAAATTCAGAGAAATCATAAATTTGAAAAAACATAATATTAAAATATAATTTGAGATCAGAGGTGCAAGATACGCAAATACTTTCAAATGAAATAAAATTCTAAGGCTCTAATTAAGCTGAACTAAGAATACTAGAAAAGTAGAATGAATTGCTTTTACCAAAAACATAATGCTTAACTTCAAATTAGGTTGTTAATTCTACGATAGTGGAGAGAATCGGAATTTTGAAGAAACCACTTTCGTTAAGCAACTAATAAACTTTGATCTGCCAAAGCTGGGATGAAAACTTAAAGACACGATTTAGCAAGCTATTTTTGACTTATTAGTTAGTGTTTGAAAAGTAGCTTTAAAGACTTTTAAATTTATTTTACTTAACTACCTCAAAAATACTGTCACTATTTATTTAATAAGTTGAAAGTATTATAAGTGAAATTTAAATTTATAACATGAATTATATTTAACTAAATAAGAGTTATATTTTGTTACTGGCCGAAGGATGCTCACATAACTCATATTGGTTGTACAACAATATGCTAAACTTTTGCGTCCAAGTTGCTCTGACTATTGTCAATTTATCTAATGGGTATAAATGTTCGATGATTCTAAAAAAAAGTGAACTTCATATAGAATAAGTATAAAACCATTTAGTAATTTCTCTAAATTGTCTCAAACGTATCCTTTCATTACTTTAACATAAAACCATATTATGTTTCTAAATTTATTTGATTTCATTTTCATTTTATATTCAAAACTTAATCTTAAAAATTGTTTTCATTATGGTACTTAATGAAATTTCATTGATTTTTTCCAAACAATTTCTTTCTTCTCTTTCAGCCAATTAACCTTTTTAAAATGCAAATAAAGAACATACAATAAATTCGTCCTCTGTTTCCTTTTTTTCCGTTTTCTTTTCTGTAGTTGTCAGGGTTTTTCTTACTGGCGTAACAGACGGGGGTTTTGGTTTAAAAGTCGGCCCTAGGCATAAAAAACAAATTTTTTACCACATTTATTTATTGTGGATTATTTTAATTTCTTTTTTATTTTTTTACAATATATGAAAAATTCTATTTTGTTCGAAACCATATTGAAGAAAAACTATATACAATAAATAAATACATGTTTTTAGGTCGTCTATGATCAAAAACTCAATATTATACAATATTAAACGTTTGCTTTTTATTTTTCATGTACTATATCAAAATAGATAAAATAAGTTAAAAACAAATGTTTGACCTAGTGATATCCTATACACAAAATAGTGAAGTTGTCAACGAATGCTTGAACCAGTTGAGCTAGTAAAGTTGAGTTTGTAAAGTTGAGTTTGTAGAGTTGAGCTCGTATTTTTATTCAAAGTAGATGCAAGTCTTACCTTTTGAAGTAAAAAAACAGAGGATTTTTAGCGGCCATTATAAAAACTAAAATTTGTTAAAAACTAGATGAATATTAAAATTCAAACCATAGACGGTCAGATATTTGATTAACATTATGTCCTTAATTAGTATCCATTTTTTAAGAACATCTTTTATTTTTGTAAAAAATATTCTAGACTTTTCTTGAATTGAAACAGAATTTAAAAACATTTTTCTTCTTTCGAATTAACTGTAAAGTTTTTAAGTCCTTCCAAGAAGAAATTGAAAAAAATATCTTTCTTACCATTAAGATTTACATAAACTGTTTTATTTGTTGATCCATATTCGTTTTCAGCCACCAGTGTATAACGTCCATTAAATACGGCGTGTGTCATCTTTATCATAAGACATCCAGTGACTTTCCAAGAAATTTTTGCAGGTGATCTTTCGTCCTCTATAGATGCAGACATTTTAAGTTCTTTTCCATTCCAATACCATTTTTTCTTCGGTTCAGGAAATCCTATGATCTCATACCAAATGCACCAAAAAAATTTATGCTCCGGATTGCTCAGTTTAATTATTTTTGGTGCCGCTAAAAGACAAGATCATTGTTAATATGACAGACATTGGTTGTTGCAGACAAGTATGAGCATTTGTTAAGTGGGCATTTGAATAAATTTGCCGCTTAATAGATTAAAACAATATAAGGACTAAGAATATTAAAAGCTAAATAAATAATACTGAATGCGCAATTATTTTAACAACATAAATAGAAAGCAATGATATTGTTCTTTAAAAAATATACCTTTTACCACTTTCCCGTCTTAGACAGTTACAAAAAGATTCTATATAATGCAAATACAAATTGACTAAAGATTTATACACTAGAGTTCAACCTTGAGGATATCATTATGGATATTTCATTTGAAAGGTTATTTAAACCTGCTCAGGATCATGACATACAGAACGATATGAAGCTATACATATATACACATCAATTTCTTTAATTAGACTATGCAAATAAAGGTATATTTGCTATAAATATTTCGGATATACTTTTAATAAACAAGTACAATTAAAATTCTACTTATTTTAAATTTCTTATTTCAAACTCGCCATCTCTAATTTGCTACTCCTAAAACAAACCCAACTGCATACAAAAATTGAACTATGAAAAACATTGCAGTGTTTAAACTTTTATGAATTTATTTCACCCCCTAGCTCTTGGTTAGTTTTCCTCTATATTGATAAACTAGCTAGGCTATATTAACTTGTGATCAACGTTTTACATCCGGCAGAATTTCAAAATTCATATGGATTCTGTTGAAGAGTATGCTAGACCTTGGGTTAATTTAAAATACGTATTGTATTAGATTTTAGGTTTCAAAAACATTTAACAAAACATATTAAGCAACGCTCACATTGAGACTTTCCGAAGCATTGAAATATTTTAACGTTTTAACGTTAGATGAAGGGATGTATAAAATTTCTAGAAATAGAATCTATGTAAGGAAAGACATCGCGAACTAACTAAGATTTTAACCATTGCTTACATACAGATATAGTTACTTTTAACAATGAGTTTTAACATTGCTTCCTTTGTTTTTCTTTGTCATTGAAATTGGCACAAAAAAAGAATTATACTTACATTTTACTGTTAAACCAATTGTCGATTTATTTTTTAACGCTAAATTGCTAGCAATACACGATAACCAACCATTGTCAAAAGCACTAGCATTATGGATAAATAGATCTTCTTCAAAGCCATTATTTCGAGAAACAGTTGAATAATTTGATCGCAGTTTCGATACATCCCATTCAACATGTGGAGTTGGTGATCCTTCACCTTTACAGGAGACATTTAATGTTTCACCTTCTTTTACTCTCGCAACCAGTGTACTTTTTGGATATATATTTGCCGATATTTCTAAATCGAAAAAATTAATTAAAGTAAATATATAACACAAATACTTGTTAAATTTTGATGTGCCATATGTGCACATTTCGAAAAATCATTCCTCATCAGTGGAACAAAGGGGCCGAAAATTTGATAGATTAAAAAAAACATTAGCCAAACTGTTAAAAAATTAATGAATCCAACGTTCCAAAATAATGCGAATCCTAATCCAGCTAAAGAATGCTTTGTATGAGGGAACAAACTTTAGTTTTAAATTAATTTCAAAAATTAAGACCACTGAAAATTTTGCTAAATGGTATATTTTCTGACAGCACAAAGTACTACCTACTGAGTTATGGATACCCTTTAGGAGTTTACTCCAACATCAGCGGTAACCGCTCAGGGTAAGTAAATATAAAACATAAATACGTATTAAATTTTGATGTGTCATATGTACACATTTCGGAAAATCATTATTCATCAGTGACACTGACGATAAATAGATAAAGTAATAAGAAAATAAGGTTTTGGAATAATGTTTGATTAATGAAAGAAAAAAATTCATCTTCGATTTCAGATGAAAATTCTCAATTTTTCGAAACACATTCTACACCAGATGACTCATCTTAAATTGATTAATATTGTAACCAAAATATATTTACATTGACAAAAAATATAATAATGTTATAAAAAATTTACCCAAAAAAATAAAATTTAATGCATTTTCTTTTACAGAATATGGACATTTTGTGTAAATGTATTAAAATTTACGAGTTAAACTGTGCATAAATGCACAAATGAAATATTTACTGCTGATGTGTTACATAGATTGAAGATTCAATTTATTCTGACACGTTTTTCATGCTAAACTCTACTTGAAATTGAATATTTGATACTTTTATATATTTTTAATGAAGTTTTACAAGACTTATTTTAGAATGCAAATGATTTGTTTACAAAAACGAAATTTTATCACTAAATTTGATGTTTTAAAAATTATCGTTTATTCAGCACGTAAATTAATAAAGTCTAATACTAAACTTTATGATCTCAATCTACATGTACTCTTAGTTTGCTTTTAAATGTGACTAATAAACAAAATTCTAAAGAATAAACACTCACTGCATTTATCTAAGTAAGCCTTTTTTAGATTTATTGATTTTGTATTGTTTTCACATGTAAGCATCTTTCCTCGTGAACCTAGTAGATCTCTTTGCTTTGATTGTAAAACTTTTAACCAGTATATACTGCAGTTACATCTGAACTGGTTGTTATCAACAATTCTAAAATAAAAAACATCTTGATACTAAAATCGTGTAATAACGACGAAATTGCTCATAGTTGAAGTATATATTAAATATCAAATGCCATGACAATTAGTTACGCATTTACAACTTAAAAAGGTACCACCCACATTGATAAATAAAATTACCGTCGCATTTAATATCAACATGTTTTTTTTTTCTTATCTGTAAGCAAATAGCTTTAATATTTGCATATTTTTCCCTCATATAACATTTAAATTAAAGCAGACGATAGTGATTTGTAGCTAAACAAGTTTTTTTTTGCAGTTTTGCAATAACTAATGCAACCTAGGACACGAAATAGCAAACATCCTTCATAAAAAAAACATCACCAGTTTCTATATCTATGCAATGCTATGCACAAGATGTTTCTTACTAGAAGGGATCTGAATATTTTTGGTGCTTTTACCTTTTTGTCAATTGCTTGAAATTTTTGTTTTAAAAAATGAACATTTCTGTATCAGTTCCAATATAAACTAAGTTTTCGATATATGGCAATTTACAATAATATGTACTAAAGATTCAAAACAAACAATTTAAAATGAAATTACTTACAGTTGTACCAACTCGAGATTGTCTATTACTCTCCATGACAATGACCTTAGTTTATTTTTTCGCAAATTTCTGTAAATAAAAATGTATAACCTAGAAGTTATCATTAAAAGATTGAACTCGGAAAATATTTTGTTTAATTGGAAGGTCACTAAATATTTTTAACACTTAACAAAATTATTACTCAATCTTTTTAAATTCATTTAACCTTCCTTTCTTTTAGACTATAGTGATTGTGACAAATATATTCTGAAAATGTAATTTAAACAGAAATCATTGATATCACAAAAACTGGAATGGAACGTTTGAAAGTTCTGTTTCGAAATTAAATAGGAATTTATGATTCTGTGAAGTATCGATTAAAATTTAACCCATTTCGTTGTAATGGATGTTCTAGACAGTTCTCCAAATAAAATAAATACCAGTCTCTTTTTTATGATAAATGTAGGTTCTCATATTCTGAATATATATATATATATATATATATATATATATATATATACACACACACAAATGCTATCAAATAAATTGGAATAGCACGTTTAAACGTTTTGTTTTGAAATAAAATAGAAATTTATTATTCAGTGAAATATCGATTAAAATTTAAACCATTCCGTTGTAATAGATGTTCTAGATAGTTCTCCAAAATTAAATACATAATAGTATAAATTTTTGATAATAAAGTCTTATGTCTCAATTCATTTATAAGGGATATGTGTTATATGATATTGTAAATAACATATTTAACCCGAATTTATCTAAAGTTTACACGTCTTTTTCTAAAATATGTATTGGTTTCTATACACGTCAAGCATTATTATACTTATTTTACCATTAATTCGTTATGTGTAATGAGATTAAGAGTAAATTATGTATTTCTAAGGATGTTTGAATCTTAAATACATGTCACATTAAAAACACAGCAATGTTACATGTAATTAATTTGTAATTAGTTTGTACTAATTTTCTTTTCGATCAAATCTAAAAGATGTATTCTTTTTTATTTTCAAATCATTCCGTCATTGAAGAATAAAAATGTTAGAATATTATTTTCAATGATGCTGTTTTCAAGAATTCTTTGTTGATTTGGCATGTACATATAATTGGGTAACAATAAATGTCAACGGTACGGGATTTTATTCAGTTATCTGATGGACTATCAATTGCTAATCTTGCTAAAATCGTCGTAAATAAAACAGAAAAACTATAAAAGTAAAATCAAAATATATCAAAAACAAATGGAATGCTACTTACAGTGTTTTTAACCTCGTATTTGCCGCAAGTGCCCCGGGTGTTACGTATTTAACCCCACTGTTTATGATCAATCTACAATAAAGAAAAATTTGAATATTATACATTCGATTTTATGACGTGACTGTTACTCCGTTTATATTTTATATTCTTTGATGACATTAAAGGTAACAAAGTTAAACCTTGGATGATTGAAATGAACATATTTTAGTTAAATATATTATATGACGGACATGGTGTACTATGAACTAATAATTGAAACAAAAATGCACATTGAATTATTTTTAATATTTAGATAAGAGAAAAAACAGAGAGATTATATAGAAAAAACACAAAATGTCAAAAAATAAACTGGGGTTTTAATATTTCCACTTCGCTGATGCAATATTTGATTATATTTTTGTTTTCAAACCATATTATAATTGAATTGGAAAGGTACATTTCATTGATAACTAGCGTTTGTATATATAATATCTGGAAACAATATCAGTCAAAAAACAACAATTGGACAACGTTTTCTTTTTTCTTTTTATTATTGCAAAAATCCAAATATACAAAGCATAAAACTCATCGTCAGATTCTAATGCCATGCTGTAGTTTCGAAAGGTAATTTTGTCGCAAAATTATATTTTACTTTCACGTAAAAATGTAATTCAACTCAAATGTTAAAATTGGAATTTTAGAATTAATGACATTATTTCAATTTTTGAATTTTGTATAAACCTCAATGAATAAGGTGTTTAAACATGGCGCCGTTTTGTTTTTTGTTTTTCAAAAGTAGTATAGGAAACTGAATATTTATTTAATTGGAGAAAAACAGCCTAAACAACAAACAGCTCAGGTCCTTGTTTCAGAAATTTTTATGGGTAAATAAGGTAGGGTACTACGGTTCCTCTCACATTCTAGAAATGACCTACTTGATATAAGAACACTGACTGTTGCTTGAAACACTTTTTGTCCACCTCTGTGTTATATGATAATATATCTATAAAACTTGATAATGATTTTGAATTCAGTTGGTAGACATCAGTTAAATGACCGTTATATGAATTATCAACGCGGGTATTTATTGTGATATATCATGCGGGGAATAAAATCAAAATCATAAGTCACTAAATATGCATTATATAGTGAAGTAATCTGCAGATTTTAGTTTCAATATTATTAACATATATTTGTTACATTTACTGATTCCTAGAAACTCTGTGTCTTTGTCATTATTATGATTTAGCACTTTGATAACAAAATAGTTTTAGCTGGATTTGGATTTATATAATTTTGGAAACTTAGATTAATCATTTTCAACTGTTTGGCTGATTTTTTTTATCTATCAAACTATCGGTCTAAGTGTCACTGATGAGGAATGAATTTTCGAAATGTGCACACCTAGCACATCAAAATTTAACTGGTATCTGTGTTATATATGTATTAAGAATTCTTGATCAGGCATGATAAGAATGTGATTTGTTCCTTAGCATGTTATTAAAGCTATTTTGTACATCCGGTATTGAGAAAAACTTTTCACCTCTATTATTTGAAAATCAAGCATCTGATAAATGAATAAAAGGATTCTAATTAGTTTTTTTTTCAAAATTGTTTGTTTAGTGTTACAAAAGGCATTATGGAAATAAGCTATTAAATACCCGTAATTTTCCTTTAATAAACAAGATTTAAAAAAAAAAAATATTTGAAAAGTACATACAATTATTTCATGTATACCGAAAAAAACTTGGTTTGGTTTTTGGACATCTTGAAAAAATTAACCGCTTGATTATTTAAATGATTTTAAAAACGACTTCTTAACCTCGTGTTCAGAGCCCTAAAAGTATAAATATTTCATGTACTAATGCTCACGACAAATTAAAAAATCAGACTCATTTTAAGAAGCAATTAAAAATTGTTTGAAGAATTGGCATTACCACTTGCTTCACGATATTGTAACTTTCAGAAAAACAATGCCATAATTACAATGTTGATGTTTATAGTAATGGAAGGTTTTTAGTATGAACTCTTTGACTGTGTAATTATTACTGTTATAACAGATATAAAATACAATGATGTTAATTATGAATCAGATGTTGAAAAAGCTAATGCCTTAAATGATTACTTCGTTGGTCAATCTTCTCTAACCAATACACATGTCCAATTACCCTCTTTTCCCTGTTATACTAATTTCATTGACGATATTTAAGTATCTTCAACCAAAGTAAAAGATATTTTAAAGATGCTTAAAACATCAAAATCTACTGGTCCTGATTTGTTAAATCCAATAGTTCTTAAAAGACTTTAACAAAGCCTTGAATGATTTTTTTTTTCGCGATATATGGAAGAAAGCAAAATCACACCTGTGTATAAGAAAGATGAACCTGAAAGTGTTAAAAATTATAGACCTATATCCCTTTTAAGTGTTTTAGGTAAAGTAATGGAGCTTTGTGTTTATAAACACGTATATAATTTTTTCTTATTGATAACAACTTAATAACATGTCTTCAGTCTGGCTTTAAACCTGGTGACTCAACGGTTAATCAACTTCTTTATATAACTAATGAATTTGCAAAGCACTAGACCAAGGAAAAGAAATAAGATTAGTTGTCTGTGACGTAAGTAAGGTGTTTGAAAGAGTATGGTACACAGGGCTCTTACATAAACTTATTCAATAGGAATAGGGGAAAACTTCTTGGCTGGTTTAAATCTTATTTGTCAAACCGAAAACAACGTGTAGTTATTAAAAATGGCTTCTCGTCGTGGAGGGAAGTTGAATCTGGTGTTACTCAGGGTTCTATACTAGGCCCGTTATTATTTCTTATATATATATCAACGATATTGTTTCAAACATACAAAGTAATATAGGACTCTTTGCTGATGATTCCTCGCTCTATTTAATAGTCGAAGATGCTTACTCTTCTGCGGAAAAATTAAATAATGATCAAGATTTGATACATAATTGGGCAAATAACTGGCTAGTCACCTTAAATCCCCAAAAAATTGAATCCTTGATCATAAGTAGAAAAAAAAAAGTAAAACCGTTTCATCCCCAATTATACAAAAACCATATTCCTATTACCGAAGTTGAAGTTCACAAGTTTACTGGAAATACCATGTAAATCAAATATTTTCTAAAGCAGTAAAAAGAATTTCAGTCCTTAGGAAAATCAAATTTAAGATTGATCGTTCTGCAATAGAAAAAATATATTTTACTTTTATTAGACCCGTCTTAGAATATGCAGACGTAATTTTGGATAACATAACTTACGAACAACAAGAGAAATTAGAACATATAAATATAGAAGCAGCCAGAATAGTTGCAGGAGCGACAAGGTTTTGTAGTTTAATCTCATTATATAAAGAAACTGGTTGGGAAACTCTTAATTAAAGGCGTAAGAAACATAGAAAAATCTTATTTTTTAAAATGTATCATGGTCTTTCACCTGAATATTTATGTAATTTAGTACCAGTTAGTAATCTCCAAACCGAAACGTATCCTACTAGAGGTCGGGACAACTTACATACTTTCTTGTGTTATTCAACATCTTATTATATTTTTTTTTTGCCGTGTACTGTTCGCGATTGGAATGCCATAACTACTGAAATTCGTGATAATGCATCAATATATGTATTTACTAAATATCTCGATAAACGTTCTAATGTTCCAAAATATTTTCATGCGAATTACGTTTAGGTCAAATCTATCATACTAGAATACGTTTAGAATGTAGTACCTTAAATAATCTTTTATATAAGAAAAATATTAATGACAACCCATTTTGTAAATGTGGTGAAATCGAAAATACTGAGCACTTCTTTTTTCAATGTCCCCTTCATAATGATATACGACGGCAAACTATTTTTAATCTCTCTCTCTCTCTCTCTCAGATAGTAAATAACTGTTATTCACACTTTACCGATCATATGTCACATGTTATAAACTTAGTATAAATTATGGAGACGAGTTAATATAAGACATAGTCTTGTTCTCGAATCCATTTCACGATATATTTATATTTATACCTAAATATGATTTATATTATGTATATGATTTTTTTGTGAATAAAATAATGTTAAATTAATGTAAATATATAACACATATACCTGTTAAATTTTGTATATCATAATATAAATACTGGCATTATGTATATATAACACAAATACCAGTTAAATTTTGATGTGCACATTTCGGAAACCCATTCCTCATCAGTGACCCTAAAACCAAAAAGTTTGATAGATAAAAAACATAAGCCAAACAGTTGAAAATAATGAACCTAAAGTTCCAAAATTATATAATCCCATCCAGCTAAGAAATGCTCTGCATGAGGGAACAAACCTTAGTTTAAAATAAATTTCAAAATTTAAGACAGCTGTAAATTTTGTATTAAATCTAATTTAAAGTTCCGTATATCATTATAAACATGTCCCTTTAATACATCATGTAAGTCCCCTTAAAAAAAGAATAGATTTAATTCTTATTCGATATTGCTAAATAGCAATGTTTTACAAAATAAGCTAATAACTTTTTTTATTTACAGCCATTTGTTTTATTTTTCCATTATAAATAAATATTTATGATAATCTTCTGAAAGATATACATATTTCTATCAAAGTGCTTTTATATTTTTAAAAACAAATTTTGTATTTCCTAGACTCTTCATTGTTATAATAAAAAATGCTGTGATATAAGAAATAAATCAACATTATGCCAATCTGAATATTGAAAAAAAAACTTGACAAATGAAAACTAGGATTTAAAAAAATCCTAACATTAGCAATGTAGAGAAACAAGATAAGTTATTAGGGTAAATATCGATATTGAATTAGTGACACTGTGTTAGACCAATTTATATTTATTTGTGACCTCTTGATAACCTTGCTATTATGATAATTTTACATTAATCAACTGATACTCGATTTCCAAACAGCCTATGATACAGTAAAATATTCCATATTGTTATATAAGAATTTATAAATACTTGTAGTTTAAACATCATCAAATTCAAGTTACCTTATACAATACAGAGAGGTACAAAGATAGAGATTTAAAGTAACCACAGCATTAAAATGACAATGATAAATCACAGATTCAAATTAAATCTGAAAGATAATGTCAAACTGTAATAACCTTTGTTTGCTGTCATCAATTTTGATGCGGTTTTCGATACTTTGATATTTTATTAATATCTAAAACATCTATACTAATTCTATTCTAATCTCATTTTGTTTAAATTTTAATCAACTATGTCTTGTAAGACAGATATCAATTTCATGGGAAATAAATTTACAAAGAAAGGCTTTCATTATAGCATTACTGAACGACTTTTAGTAGCTTGTGGTGAATTTGATAGCAGAAAACTTAGATAAAGAACATAAACTGCCTACTGCCTAAATTCACAATATCATCAAGTCCTTTGTTTTTGCTTATCGTAACTTGCATGTCATAAAGAACTATAAAACAAGATCTATTCAATTAAATTCAGTATGCTATTTGCTGTTATTGACACAGGGCTTGAAAAACAGTAAATATATTGAATAACGTAACTTTGTTAAATAATCAACATTTATACCTCATAAATATCTGTATTAAAATCCTAAAAAAAATTCGTGAAAATTGATTTTTTTTTAATTTTAGTATGTTTTTGAAGTGTTATGATTTTCAAAGTTGATACATATTCAAGTGACAGGTTAACTATAAAAGTTAAAATAGAAACAACCAAACAATCAAATTGAGAATGGAAAAACAATCGCTGATTTTACTAGTTAATAAAAAAAGGCTTTGTAATAATTGATAGTAACACAAAGTAAGAATAATGGGCATGTTACTAAGAAAATATTTTGATCAAACCAAATTTGTCTCTACATTTCTCAGACAAGTTTATAAAGTTTGAAATGTTTCAAAAATAAGTAGGTAGCGAATTTTTAAGGAGTTTTTAACTCCCTGATATAAACATACATATATATATATATATATATATATATATATATATATATATATATATATATATATATATATATATATATATATATATATGTGTGTGTATGTATGTATGTATGTATGTAATTTGAAATAATACTTAAAACTGTTCCAAAGTTTCAAATAACCACAATATTAAATCCCCATATATTACTTGTAACCTTCTTACTAAATATCGGTCTTGTAATATCTTTCAAAAAATGTAAATGTCAAATCAATTCTAAAAAATAAAAAAATTTAATATGTAAGCTTTTTAATCGACATCTGAGATAAATCTCTCTATTAATAAGATATTTTTGTTTTAATATTAAGAACACAGTTCTTACATGCAGATAAGTATCATTTTTAACTTTTAATTTAATAACTTTAGATACATTATTTTTCACTGTTTGGCTTATGTTTTTTATCTATTAAACTTTTTGGTCTTACTGTCTCTGATGAGGAATGAATTTCCGAAATGTGCACATCTGGCACATCAAAATTTAACTGGTATTTGTGTTATATATTTTATGATTTTGTCATTCAAACCAGAAAAAAAACAAAATTTAGTTCTATGTTAAATATAACAATGTTCTACTTAACTTTTGTACAATTATTTATTATTTCATTGATATAAATTATTTTTTCTTTTTTTCTTATTAAAAACCTCATTTTTGTTTTCATTTTTTACATATTTAATCTGACTAATTCGTTCACTAAAAAGTCCAACAAAATCTAAATTTGGAGCAAACTTAATCAATTAAAAATTTATAGCTTTTGCTACCAAAAAAACGGAAATTAACCGATTAAAGTTTACATATGACGATATAAGAGTACAATATATAAATAACGGGTTTTTAAACGGCCGAACATTATCAACCTTATTTAATTAATTCTGATTATAAAATTTTATGTCGTAAGGACAAAATCATTAAAAGAAATTGCAGTTCAATATTAACAACAAAGCATATGTATATGTTAATCTTTCATAGATTTATGACGTAATTATTACATTCATCTTACTAAATCGAATACGAAAGTGAAAAAACTTTGTTAAAATCTGCATTAGTTTTCTTATTTATAGAACTTTAAGATACAAAGAAATATGTGATAATTTTGAAATTTTTCCTGTTTTATTTCCTTTTCATTGTCGACAGAATGATTCAAGATTATCAATAGTTGTTATAAAATTAAAATAAAACACTGCACCTGACGGTTGTGACTTGCTAGACAGGAGGTGCTTATACGACCGGGGGGTTGTGATTTAAACATAGAGTGGTATATTTTTGTTTATTATATATAAACAATTATTTTGTTAGATATCCCATTGTTTTTGTTAGATCTCCCATTATAATTAATCATTATGAACCATTTTTATTAGCTTCGTGTGTGTCAGCATCCTCGAACAAAATATAACATGTTTATAGTTTTTTTAGATGTTATTTTTTCAGAGAGGTATTAATATAACGGCCATGAAATTTTAAGGGCTTTATTAGGATTGGCTTGTAGTATCCTCAACTGGACAATTAAATTGTAAGCAGCTAACATCGTATTAGAACAACAAAATTAAATTATAAAACCATTAATATACACTTTTATGAATAATATTTACATCAACGTCCATGTCGTAATTTAAGCATTGGGCAGTCGAGTTAATGTAATTAGGGTGCTATGACCCACAAGGTCTTCTCGGGAAAATGAATAATGCGCGTTTGCATATATGGTTATCTTTTTTGTAACTTTATTTAAGATTAGTTTCCTATGACTAACAAGGTAAAACAGACATTAACTATCTTCTCAGCTAACCTATACATAAAAGAAAATGACAGAGACAGCATAAGTATGTTATTTTTATTTAATTTTATTTATTTTTCTTTTTTTATCTTTAACGAAACCTGCGACCGCCGATTTTTTTTAAGAAACTTTAAGTACAAAAAAGAATTTTTGAAGATCAATATACGAGTGTTTTTATGTTTAATAAATTTAATTTCCATTTGTGATATAAATAGGTTTCAGATAGAGAGATCTGATAAACTTACAGCCTGCTTCATCTATATCAAGCTCGGGACTGGCTTATCATGCTGTCAAACGCCATATTTTTTCGCTGAGATTCTCAGAAAGCCGTCTGTGGTTTTAAATGAGTTCATATAGAAAAAAGGAAAACAATTATAATTTATTATTATACAAATAGGCAAGAATTGTGAAAGACATCGTTGGATATTTCTGCTATGAAATTGGCTTCTCAGAGGAGATTAATGAGAAATGAAATCGTATTTCACATGTATTTTTTATGTGAAAAACTATGCTATTCACTTTGTCTCTAAAAGTATTAATGCTTTAAAAAATCTTCAAATGTTTTTTTAAAATATTTACTTAAAACTTCAGCTGTTCAAACGTTTTCTATTACGCTTATATAAAAATAAGCATTTTTAGATGTAAAAACGTGTACTTGTCAAAAGCCAACCAAATCAAGAAACAGTCACTTTTACAAACTTACATTCATTTGCAAATATGTTAGATTTTAAAAAGACATCTTCATTTTTCTTATTACTTACATATGCGAAGCTAAAGCATACAGAAATTGAATAAATAATCAATATTTTAGATGTTGTTGATGATATAACACTATTTACTTTACATGCTATGAGCGTAAACCATCAACTTTAATCTTTTAAAGCCTGTCGTACACATTGTCATTATAATAAACAAATGTCCAGAAAAAGCTAAAGTACTAATAAATATTTATCACAAAAACCAGTTTAATTTTGATTTAAATTTTAAATTATTAAGAAAATCTATAATAAATAAATTTTTATTCTCTTCTTAAAAAATTTATTGTTAAGTTTTGAGTCATATTATTTTTTATCGGTTTACAAATTATTTTCTACACTAGCCAAATAAATACACCTATTTTTGACAACAAATGTAACAAGTACTCAGTAATACAAATATATAAACTCAAAAACTATGTTCAAGTCATTCGATAGCTTTGTCATCCCGTTTAACGCAACAATAATTGAATCACAAACTCTCTTTTTTAAAACAAAACCTATTTTATACGCCCAAGCATTGCCTGAATAAAAGGTAAGCAATAACAGATTCCGGATTTTACTGGAAATAATTAGCTTTTTACCTTCCAATTTTAACAGAACACAACGATACGCTTTGGTCTTCCTACACAAGACACCGTTCCTTACCAAAACAACAATTATTTAACAACAACATCTATATTTTGAGGTTTACGTATAACCATCAACAGGTTTTTGCTGCAGTATTCGGATTACACATAAAAGAACGAATTGCTGTTTCAATGTTAAATAAAATATGGGGTGTATCTTCATTAAATTTTCAAATGACTGTATTTTTAGTTATAAAATTTTTATCATTACCCGTCATAAGTCGGTATTTGTATAAAAAGTTGTCCAAAAGCTGTTTCTCTACTTTGTCTTGTTTGGCTGATGTATTAAAGCTCTTATTTCGTAACCTCTTTTGTGTTTCTTGTTATGAAGTCCATTTTCAGTTGCGATTTCCTTTTTGTAATGAACATTTTCATGATTGGGTTGTTTCACATTGTAAATTGGTTGATGACCGAACCTTTGTTTTCTTTATCATTTCATCGAATATAAAATTCTAACCTATATTTTGTTTTTATATCTCTGTTAAAAGTGTTAGTCAATAACAAATGTCGATTTTTGCCTCCTTTTTATGCGATATGGGAGATTAAAGTCATATTGAAAAAATATCAACCGAAATATAAAACTTATTAATATATTATTCGCAATATTTGACATAAAAATCGAAAATTTATATATCTTATTGTGCAAGAAATACTCATAAAATTTAGTCAAATAGCATTCAGCTATTGACATTGATTTTGTCATGGATATGTTTGCTTATGAATAAAGTTAAATCGTCTTCTGAATCATTAGTAATTACTATAATGTTTGTAATAAGTCATCTGAGACTTTACTATATAAATTTCCTCTTAAATAACAATTTTAATTATAAGTAAAATTCCACGCATGAATAAACGGTACATAAAAAATATGAACCAGGCATTTAAATGTTTCATTATCAAAGACGTGAAATTGCAACAAAAATAGTAAAAATGGAATTGACTTTACTATTTTAGATTATAGTTTACACAGCAAAACAGAACAACATAGAAACAAGCAAATACGTATTAAAACCACGGATTCTTCTTCTTACTTTGCTTCATTTGGTGTTTTCCAACACTTACATTATATGTTGTTTAATTTTGTTCCTTATTGAAAGTGCAGAAAGTTTAAAATATACATATGTGATTTTTTTTCACTTTTTAAAATTTAACAGGTTTTTTTTTAGTTATACATTATCGACAATGTAGGCTTTATGTAATGTCTTTTACAAGTTGCACACTGGCATCATTGATTTTTTATTAAATAAGTTAAAAGTGAAATAAATTGTTTATTTTTAAAGCTTTTTAAACACACACACACACACACACACACACACACACACACACATATATATACATACATATATATATGTTTAAAACCAAGATTTGTTCCCTGGTTTTTGATTTTATGATTTTGGAAACTAACTTTAAATTCATTAATCTTCAACTGTTTTTTATTATCAAACTTTTCGTTCAAAGTGTCACTGATGTGGAATGAATTACCGAAATTTGCAAATATGGCACATCAAAATTCAACTGGTATTTGTAATATACATACACATATATATATACACACACAACATTGTCCCTGACAACGCATAGCAACGGGCAATACTAGGTATAGTCCTCCGACATCCAAGTATAGTCCCTCTCGTGACCCCCCGCAAACCAAATCAAATTACTTCCCTTTGCTCAGGTGGTGCTCTGTTTTGTTGTCGTGTGATACAAAATGGCTTCCGACGACCGGTTCTCAAATAAGAATTCAGAAGATCTGAATGACCTGTTCACATCCAAAAAACGAAGGAAGCCACGAAATATTATTTAACCATTTCAAAACAATTTCTTAAAGCTTATAACATAGATTGAAAAAGAAAGACATGTGATGTACTAAATCTATTATGGACCTCTCCCGAGGTAACCGTTCTCCTATAGTATTGTCTATCGGCTCGGTCACTATACCTCTCCAGACAACACTATAGGAGAACGGTTCCCTCGGGAGAGGTCCATAATATATATATATATATATATATATATATATATATATATATATATATATATATATATATATATATATATATGACTCTAATGCCTAAAAGTAGATTTAATAATTACAGTTATGTAATATATATTTCATTTAGCCATCCCTTATAAAGTAAGCAATAAGCACTATTGATGATTACGCTGTAATTGATATTTATTTATGTTTTATTAAATTTGAATCACAAGTTGTAACCGAGTATTTGTTATTTAAAATAAAAATCATCATCATCGTCATCATCATCATCGACATCATCATAAACGCACCAGTTATCTGACATAAAGAAGAATTTTCTTATTAATTTTAACCCTGTACAGGACTAACATTCTTTTCTTTTTTAAACTGCCTTTATGATAGTCTTAAGCACAATAAATTCAAAACTACTAATGTTTTAGAATATGCTAATGTATTTCCAATACGCGCAATGTAAAACAAAACAGGTTATAAGTAAAGTACGTTTAATCATCTCCTTTTAGACATGCTTTTATTAAAATATCCCGAAATATATTATGATGTTTTTTTAATTTGCATTCATCCTGAAAGACGGGTTTTCACTATATTTAGCGGCTTTATAAAAACTAGATTACTTATGAAGTTATTAAGACTTTATTGTTGTAAATTTTACTGCCATTTATCAAATATTGTTGAGGACAGAACATGGGTAAAGCAACATTCAAAATCCATCATGTTTGAGGCCCCTCAAATTAAAACAGTCTATTGTTACCGATTTTTTCTTTTATTTTATCTAAGTTACTATTACACTTTATTTTATGAACATATTAAAATTGTGAAAATCTCAAATTATATAGCAAAATATATACGTTGTTATGCTGATTGCATATTTGACATTTGTGTAATTATTTAAACTGATCGGTTTTCTCTTGTTGACGAAAATAATTTTGCTTGATTACGAAACCTTTATTGCTTTTTATTTATACTTCTTTTTGTGCTAATAGGTATATTTGCTTATAAGTAGTTTTATTAAATTATTGTATTAAATTTATTTGGTTTAAATGAAAAAAAACTTAGTTAATGTTTTTTTTTTTCTTTTTTCAAAAAAAGGTTGAAACCGATTTATCACAGAGAGCAAATGTTTTTATGAGATATAATATAGAATTAAATGAAAAACTGTCCACAATGAATATATGTGCACTTGTATTTTTTTATTCATTTATTTATTTATTTCAATACATAGCTGTCTTTTGTATTATTATTTCATATTTTAATGTTTGTTGTTCTGATATGACCTTAAAATTTCAAACAATAAAAACTTTCTTTTTATTAGATTGGTTTCCAAGATTTTACTAAGGCATTGAATAATTTACAAACTATGTAAAATTTCAGCAATACCGTAAACCGATCAAATACATATAACAAATTTTAAAAAGAATATAAAATGTTGTAAAGTAAAGATGATAAACTAATTGTTGATAACACAAACACCTGAGATTTTCCTTTTATTTTGTTTGAGCATGGTTTCGTATAAAAATAAAACACTTCGACTTATATCTTTGATATTTTAAAAAAAAAAAAATTCATCATTATCAATGTTACTCCTTTAGAAATTTACATCATTAATTTTTAATATTATTATTACAAATAACAACGATTTAGTGTGAAAATACATAATCTCTACTAACAGCATCTCGATTACTTGCTATTTTGAGCATATCATAACAAAATATTGATTTCACGAAAAGGTCAAATAGGGTTTTTATAAATTAGTTTTGTTCAGTTTTTTTTTTTTTTTTACATACAAAGATCAATGGAATTTTAAAAAAAAAACTTATATTAGTTGTTTTGATTAAGAAATTTTCAATCATATACGCAATAAACAGTAAATTTGACCTCTTTTTTAATATTTTTTTTAACAAAGGGGGAAATTAAAAATAGTTTCTTTCTACAAAGTTTGTTTTATTTGTTTGTTTTAACTGATTTTATACCTTAGCCTCTAGGTAGGGTGATTTTATGTGTAAACAAACCTTGCACAATATCGATATCTTCAAAACCAGTGTTAAGAATTATTACTAAGATTTCAAGTAATCAATTCCATTACTATAAATTGACACACTTTTAAAGGATTCCGGGTTTTTTTTTTTTTTTTACTTCTTCTTCTTCTTCTCCTTTTCTTCTTTTTTTCTTCTTTTTTGCATATAACAGGGATTCACTAGTTTCAATAAGAGTATAATTTAAAACTTAAGCTTAAAATCCAACAGATGCATTTTCGTTAGATTTTGTCACGTTATCACTTTCCGTATCGTCATAATTGTGTTTTGTTTTGAATCAAGTTCTGTACATAATATATATTAATGTATTGTTACTTTACAATTTTTAAAAAACTTTTGTATATTTGATTCATAATACAGTGTTAGCAAATCTTAAATAGTTGCTTCTTAAAAGCAAATTTTTAAAAATTTTAAGTAACAGAATTGCTCTTCACAGCAACCGGGTAGAAAAGTCCCTCAGTGGTCAAATTTGTCCCTCTATATTAAAACGTAGTAAAAAGACATTCTTTAATTTTTGTAAAAATGTGCGCTATCCATGAATGCCGATTTAATAACATTGTCACATACCAATAAATATTGATGTTTTTAAAAAAAAAAAGTTTACAAAAAAGAAAGACAATATATGTTAACAGCTGTTAACTTTTACATAATTGGTTAAAAAACAAAAAGATTTGTGCAAATAAAGATGGATGTCAATCTTTTCGTCTTGATCTTTATACCAATGAAAATAGCATTCAGTCATTATATTGGTTCCACAGAAATGTAAAGATAATGTGACTTAATGATGTTGTTATAGTTTATTTGATGACCATAAAACTGACTTAAGTAAAAAAAAAATTACATTAAAATAAAAAGTAGAAATAAACCGCATTGGTAAATGCTAAACCAAAGATCATCAAAACAATGATTTTTATTTCTTATGTTATCTTATGATGATTTCTCTCTAATATTTTACCTTATGTCATCGGATTACAATTTGAATTTATTAACATTTTTAATCGGTTTTGTGCTTTTACGAATAATAATATAATCACAAAGAAGTAAATTTCTTTGTTTAAAACAGCAGATTTATTGAACAGTTTCCCCTATGAATTAAAGTGAATTATTCAAACGGTATCCTTGCTGTTGCATAATTCATACACAAAACTGTGATCATCGACAATTAATACCGTATTTTAAGTAATGTATACCTTGTAAATTTCTGTATTTGTACTGATTTTATTGTACATTTTTAATTTACATTTAAGATTGAATTCTTTTCCTTTTTTGGCAACTTAACGCGTATTAATTAACAGTACTGTAGTATTATTAGGTTATTTAACTGATATTGTGAATTATTGTCCCTAGTTGACTAGAAATTTGCATGAGGTTGCGAAATACATTTATTTGCTTCCTACTTGTATTTCATTTAACAAAACCATTTTTGTCTTAAAATTCACAAAATTAAAATTGCACTAGATCTAATATATTGATAATAGAACTAGTGAAATATTACAAAAACAACTCGATGTCCTTTTTAGCCATGATTCAAAAAACAGTGTCAAGTGACAAAGTGTGGCCGAGTAGTTAAGGCGTTATAGGCTTTTTACTGGTGTGTTTGGTACTCTTATTTGCGCCATGAAATAAGCACACCTGGCCTTAAGACCAGGTGAGCTAAAAATGATGAAATGACGTAAAGCAACATTTAACCAAAAAATCTATGGTGCATTCATTTTTTAAATTCTTATCAGGGTCAGTTTTTCAATACAGAAGATTTTCCTTGTTAGACCAATGCACTTATTTAGTTTAAAATTATTTAATATATCTTTTTGTCAGTACGATAAGCTTTTATTTATCTTATACAAATCCCCTGCTTTCTTAATCTTTTTATAATCATATTCAATCAATCACTTAACTGAAATGTACAATGATTAACATATGGTAGTTTGAAATTGCACCTAAAACTTACTGTTTAGAATAGCTTGGACACTGTTTTACAATAAAACACATACATATTAGTCCTTATTCTAATCACAACCCCAAAAACAAAGTTAAAACTTTGAAACTGGCAAATTTAGTAATACACGTTAACTTCGTTTAAGGAAGTGAGGCCGGGTGCTCCGGAAGGGTAAGCACTTCTTGTCTAGCTAGCTACACCCGGCACGTGCAAATCAATATTGGGAATGAAAGGAACAAGGAACTATGGTAAGTCAAATAAATCCAGTATTAGTTTGGATACAGTGACTACAAATAAATTCAAGAGAATTAAAATTGACTTGAAAAGACATAATTTTAGACGTTTTATATTTTATCTTTAATTTTAAGTCTTATCTGCACGTCTGGTTTAGAAAAATTCAGCTAACTGATGAAGTATATATATAACAAATACCTGCTAAATTTTGATGTGCCAGATGTGCACATTTCGGAAAATCATTCCTCATCAGTGACATTAGGGGCCGAAAAGTTTGATAGATTAAAAAACATACATCAAACAGTTGAAAATTAATGAATCTAAAGTTCCAAAAATATGCGAATCAAAATCCAGCTAAAGAATGTTTTGCATGAGGGAACAGACCTTAGTTTTTAAATAAATTTCAAAAACTAAGAGGACTGAAAATTTTGCTAAATGTTATATTTTCTGACAGCACAAAGTACTCTCTACTGAATAATGGATACCCTCGGGGAGATTTATTCCACAAGCAGCGGTACCCGCTTGTTATATAGCATTGTTGGAAGGCCGAATTAAAAAGAAATGGATTTAGGTTTAAACAAATATACAGTCTTTATGAGAAACACTTTTAAGAATAAGTTCCCTTACAATTATAACGTTATTTTCAGCGTGACATTCTCCGTATAATTTAAAAATGAAATGCAAATTTATTTAATAGAAGCCGAAAATTGCATGGGATTCTTGTGTGAACTTAATTACAAAATACTATATTAATGTCAGTCTTAAAAAAACAGAATGAAAAATCGACAGATCAATGATATCACATGGGCGTGATGCGTTTTTATATCTTTCATGAAAATATATGCCCTAGGGTATTAAAAAGATTTATATGGGACATTGTGCCATGCATATTTAGTATAGAATTTTGCTTGGTCGCAAAAAATTGTATTGTTGTCATTCATTTTGGATTGTATCTTGTGTTAGCAATATTGGAAGGTGAGAAAAATAAGTTCATCGTTAAGAAAAACGTTTTAGATTTTAAAAAGGATTTAATTTGTGCCAGTAGGTAAAATATTTATGACGTTACCAGACATTTTATTAAATACGTTAGCTTTAGAACTTAGATTTCGTTGTATCCCTATGTTTCTTAACACTCTAGGACATGTATTTTAAAAGAAAGGTATAAAAACGATTCGCATTCCCGTGAATGATATCTCAATGTACTGTTTGTTAAAATGATTTGACTTCAAGTTTAATCTTCAAAATATTATCAAAACGGCATGACCGAATATAAAGAATATAAAGCTTTTGATGAGTAAGTAATATCAGCTCGATTGAAGATAAAATAATCATAAAAACAGACTTAAAATACACATGGGGAAACAATGAAATGCCGAAAGCAATTAGAACTGAGAAAAGTGCTTTGAATAATTGTTTTTGAAGAATTAATATTTTTTTCATGATTTTGACTTTTTTATTTATTTTTTTATCCTCCTTTCTCTTCTTTGTGTAAGCTAACAAATAAAACAATGTAATAAAATAAAAAAGGCAGCCTCTACACGCACTCTTGACAATTGCCTAAAAAACCATAAAATATAATTTCCCTCTAAAAGATCACATTTCAGACAAAACATCAGTTTAATGTCTAGAATTTCAACTCAATGTATTTTGTTAAGGTGTATTTGTTAAATATGCAATTTCACCTAATAAGTTTTAAGAAGTCAATAGAGTAAAATTCGAATTTGGTAAAATTTATTCTATACAGATTGCAGTTTTGTCAGACTGACTAAACCATTTCAATGTAATCGATCAAACAAAAATTAAACATATTTGTCTTCCATTTACCTTAAAATAAATCTATTTTCTAGGATGAAATACAGGATAATTCTCCGACTAGATACACCGAACAAAAAATATAAAGTATAGAATTTGCATCTGTAAACATGTGGATAAAATAGAACTGCATTTAAAGGCTAACTGCTCCTGGCACTAAATGGAATTATTTAGTATATATAAATAACGTCGATTTTTAAAATTAAATAAATAAAACAGATCTTATGCGTGTCTGGCATTAAACAAATCACAAAAACCTAGTACATTTTATAGCTTAGATCAATTTCAGTTGTCAACAAGACAACCGAAAATACCCCCGCCCACTCAAACTGCAACAAACAGCAAACACAAACATTCTAATTTCTAATAATGAATAATAAAAAATTGATACCTTAATTTGTCAGTATAAATGGATGGAAAACGAAATATGTATACATTTTAATTTAAACTATTTAAATTTTAGTAAAGTAGTTTTATAGCAGATGATTTTAAAGAACCAGCTAAATTTAGCATTTTATCTAATTTGCATAATCCAATAAAATGCCATCATGAAAAGTTAAAAGACTAGACATGTGGAATTTGTGAACAAAATACGAAATAAATACATCAATTTATAAATGCGTAATGACAATTTACAAGTTTTCCTATTTATAGCAATAATAGCCACTTTTGATTTTGTATTACAAAAAAAATCTCAATCGATATCTCAATTTGCTTAGAGATTCTCCTCATCAATTTTTTTGTCATTTTGCCCAGTGGATTCAGGGAATAAAAGTTATAGTTCACGCAAGTAGTCATGTAGAAATTTAAGTGTAGAAGGGGAATAACTCCAAGAAAAGTCAACATTCACCGACGAAAACCAGGTTTTTAGTATCTTTCTTTTGCGTTACCATAAATCTTAGCCTAAATTGCTTAATCTACAGCTATTATCTATTTATTGAAACGACGATCAACTTGGATGTCAAATTCGACCACTTTGAAACACAGTAGAATCTGGGTTTTTTTTGTTTTTTTTTTTAAATTTTTTTTGTATATGTAACGAAAATTAAAGATAGTAGAAAGAGCAATGTATTGACTTGTTAAAAAATATTAAATAGCTAAAAAGGAAAAACCTTTCGTCATGTCAAAATGAGGAGCTAAATAAATATATTTGAGCTAAGAGAGTAATTTTAGAAATTTTCTGACGAACCAAAGTAATGTCACAACACAACACGAAAAGTTTGTACAGTCTTAGTTTACAGAACCTTGTCAAATCTGGAAAAAGACTACAGATATATAGATGACGTTCTTTCTCTAAATAATCACAAATTTGGAAAATATGTGAATGTCATCTATCCAAGTGAGCTTGAAATAAAAGACACGACAGATTCTCCATGTTCTGCTTCATATTTGGACTTATACCTCAATTATGACACCCATGAAAGGTTACATCTGAAGCTATACGACAAACGTGATGACTTCAATTTTTCTATTGTCAACTTTCCGTTTCTTTGCAGTAATATCCCTGCTTCTCCTGCGTATGGTGTATATGTTTCACAGTTATTACGGTACGGTAGAGCTTGTTCCACTATGGGAACTTTCTGCAACGAAGCAAATTACTTACAATTAAATTGTTGACACAAGGATATTGCAAACCTAGGCTAATCAGGGCCCTTGAAAAGTTTTTTGGCCGTCATCACAATATTGTTGATAAGTATCTAGTCACTGTATCCAAACTTATACTGGATATATTTGACTTACCATAGTTCTTTGTTCCTTTCATTCTCAAAATTGACTTGCACGTGACGGGTGTAGCTAGCTCAACAGGAGGTGCCTTTCCTTCCGGAGCTCCCGGCCTCACTTCCTTGATGGAAGTTCACGTGTATCACATATTTTGCCAGTTTGCAAAGTTTTACTTTGTTTTTGGGATTGTGATATGGACAAGGACTGGTATGTTTGTTTTATTTACAAAGTTTACCAATTTTCTCAACTGCAAAAACAGTTTTAAAAAAAAGGTTGATTGTCATTTTTCGATACACAGGCATGCAGAATATTATTTTTGACCTCAGCTGGTTACTAGTTTCTGTTAAGACTGACAAATTTCATTTGACTCGTTTTACAAAATTTATATGTGTTTTGATCAAACTAAAAACCCTACCATGGATACACGGTTAGAATTTAATTAAACATGACTAGATTTATTAACATATTACGTACATAAACATTTATGTTTCATGGACACAGGTAGTGATACTACATTAAAATGAGAGATATATACGTCGATGTCAGAAAAATTATTTTTCAAGCGTATATTTTGTCAAAGTAAATTATTAGTAAAAATATTAACGAAACAATATCAAATGAAACTAAACGATCTAAATTCTTTTTTAAAAAATAAAAAGAAATTCCAGTAATTTATCGAACTGTGTGTGTGTGTGTGTGTGTGTGTGTGTGTGTGTGTGTGTGTGTGTGTGTGTAACATCTTGTTTCTCGGGACAAAAAGGTCTATTTTTAAAAAAGATATGTTCTTTGTTATATTATAATGTTATAGTTTATACTATACTTACAAGTCTTCTACGTTAGTATAATATCTCAGTGATGTGTTGGTAATTATCTTTATATCCTGGTCTTCAATCACTCTGAAATACAATAAATAAAAGTAAACAATACAGTATCAATAAGCACTAAATAATAGTGTTTTGGTTTCATCTTTATAATCTTGTAAAGAAAAACTAAAACAGGAATGTTTAAAACAATTTCGTAAAAAAAAATAAAAAGCTACACAGCAATCAAACGGTCCACTCGAGTTTGCTGTTCAAACTTCATTTAACATACAAAGTTCAACTCTGTTTCCTGCTAAATACTTTTGAAATCTGTGTTGTTAAAATAAGATAATAATAAGTTTTCTTTTTTAGATTCTTTAGTTAAAAAAAATTTAAAAAGTTGATAGGTTAAGTGTTTATTTATCCTATTTCACAACAAAATTAGGATTATAAGAATAATTGTATACCATGGTATTAACTATATTCTTAAATTATTACCATGTATATGAATTTCTTCTACCAATCATTGAACGGTTTAGGTCCTGATAATCTACAGGCTTTTCACAGTTTTTACATATCAAAACAATTATTTATCTTTTTTTAAATCTTAGATAACAAAACAAACAATTTGATGCTGGTTACTTTTGGTGATACATTTTGTTTTATATTATGAGAAAAACACTCAAATATCTTATTTTTAAAGTAAAAACAGTCGACTTTCCTAAGTTGAACAAATCAAAGATATATAGGTAGGAATAATTCTGATCTATGTCGTTGCATCAAAATATACCCTATCTGGTACTAGTTTCTGTCGAATTTTAGGGCTAAACTAGTAACGTGATGACCATCTTTGTAAGGGTTAATTCTTTATCTAGTCCACAATATCATTTATCATTCGAAAGCGTAAATTAGTTAACACGTCAGCTTTCCTACAACTTCATAGCTTATACGGAAACAAGTTAAAATGTGGTGATGCTTGTATTAAAAGGGAAATATTTGCCTTAAGCAACATGAATATCATTGATTTGTTTGACGGAAATTATTAGTTAGTTTATTTCATCATTATTTTGTCGCACATAAAGGAGGTGCTCCAACCTAAGCCGTCAATTTGATGTCACTCTTAATTAGTCTGTAAGGTGATAATAAGGATATAATTGTTACACGGGTGTTTGAGTGTTCCATTAAAGTTTACACATGGTTGATATCGAAACAAAATTATCACATGTTTAATAGAAAGTATATGTCAAAAGTTCCTAGTCTATATCTACTATTGGTCAGTCTCTAAAGGTTAATGTAATCGCTTTGAATACTGATGGATTATAACAGTTTATAAACTAAAATAGGTCACCAACACTCTATAATTAGGAAAATACCTTGCAATTTACGAAAATAAAAACAAGTAGAAAAGAAAACTTTTATGAACAATACCGATGTTAGAGTAATCTGAGAGCTTTAAATGATACTAAATCAATGACAAGTGTTTGATACTTCAGTAAACAAACAACTAACCAATTATTTCAAAAATAACGATGTTTATATCTTGCTTAAATGCTTTTTTCAAAACATGGAAATTTTACCATTGTTAGAAGCTACAAATCTTTATTTATGTTTTATCTGTTCTAACATTTAAGACATTAAAGCCAAATTATAATATTGTTGAAAATAGCGCTCTTATTTTCAAAGCTACTAAACATCATCATATTTCTTTAAAATGAAATGTCATCCTTTGTGTGGCTTGAGATGCCGACAATTTGACAGGTAGCATTTTCCATCACAAAAATACTTTTTTGTAATAGATAACAAATAGAATCCTATAATCTTGGTCATATAATATTGATTTTTTTTTTATCTTATTTAATAAACTTCAGTTTGTTTGTACACTTCCAAAAATTTCTCTGTTTTGTCTTAAAGTATTTAAACGTTTGATAGTTTGTTTTTTTATATTAATATTTCGAAATTGAACCTGTTTAAAATCATTAAAAAAAACTTTCATTATTTGATGAAAGCACATTAGAACTATACACTTGATTATATATATATTCGTTACACTTATCATTGTTTTCAGAGAACACATAAAGTTCTCAACCAGTCTACTGCCATATTTAACATTCTACTGATCAAAGTGGCATATCGGTCACCTTTAAGAAAAACAAAAAGACCAAGAAAGGTATTTATGCACTCTGGTGTGAACAAAAGTAAAGGCAAGCCGAAAACACCAGATCAAGAAACAAAAATTTCAGTCGATATTCTGGCGGAAAAAATTACGAAAGTAATTAGGAAACAGAAGAAAGACAGAATCATTTACCCAGACGCAGTGCCAGCCAGGACCAACCGAAAACGCTCCGTGTACAAATCTAATAATACGATAATTAGTAAAACAGCCAGACAAGTTCAAAGTTCATAATAGCATTCACCAATTGAAATAGACCTCTGTTGTCATCACCAGATATTTACACTAAAGAGTCAACTGAAAAGGTAAATTAGACCCTAGAAAATGTACGAAATTCGTTTCGTGGTATTCTTAAAAAGTATTTTCAAGCTTTAAGATAAGATCTACCAAGATAAAAGCTGGAAAAACTTACTCCACTTCAACAGACAGGAAAACATAACTAATAGACAGCAACTGTCTGTATATAAAAATTTCAGCACCAGGATGAAGTCAAACTTTAAAACCTATTTTAACTCTAATCTTTATGTTTATTCCACTTATTACATTTTACTAAGTATATCACATCATCGTTACATTAAGTCGTATTTAAACTGAACTCGACATTAATCCCCCATTATCTCCAAGTTAAAATGATTATTCTTCCACGCTGTAACAATAAATGTGTTATCATTGTGTTTAGCGTAACCGACACTAGAACTGTCATTACCATTTAACATTTAAGTGTTAAATTTGACTGTGCGTTTAATGCCAAAGCAAAAACAAGCTTAGTATTATTCTAGCAGTAACTTTTTTCGGCAAGAAAATTGTATTTTCGGAAAAAAAGAAAATAAAGAAAAAAAGTTGGGGTTAAAAAAATTGACCGAGAAGAAATTATGAGAAAAAACAGGTGCAGCCTTTTATCATCGCTTCTTATTGGGATTTTTTTTTTTTATTATTTATTATTATTTTTTTTTTTTGGTTGCCACAAACAGCTCTTAAGTACAAGCGACTAGAGTTTTCCTAATTCTGCGGTTGAAGCGTAAGCAAAATATAATCTGGTGATAAGTAAGAAAAAGTTTGAAATCAGTGAGATGTATCTTATCAAAAGCTGCAATTTGTTTGCTTTGTTTCCACTTCACGGGATATCTAAAGCGCGCGTTTACGTAATTACAGCGCTTCTTATCGACTGAGATCGAATCCCACTCGGGGCTTATCTTAGTGTGATGAAGTTTGTCAGTTCGCTTGCTGAAGGTCAGTGGTTTTCTCCGGGCACTCTGGTTTTCTCCACCATCCCAGAACTGACCGCCTCGAAATAATTGAAAGAATCTTGAATGGGGCGTAAAAAACCATTACTCCACTCCACTTTTTGAAATAATGTAGTTTGTATTCTCTTTGCATGCTTGTTTTTGCAAAGAATGAAAAAAATAAAGCAAATATGTTTGTGACTAACACGAAACGGACACTCCGAAACGAAAATCAGCAATCAGTACCTGATATTAGATGTTACCATTTGTTTTAACTATTATCACAATGTAAAATCTTTAAAATAGAAAAAAGTTTTAATCAAAAAATCTAATATCGTCATGTGTTATATGTATATATTACTCATCCATAATCATAAAATATGTGCAACATCAAGATCAGTGGAAAAATTTATGATAAAAAATCAAGTTAAAAAGGATATAAAATCTAAATCAAAGTTATTCGTGTTGTAAATGTTGTGTTGCACCGGATTTTTTTTTTAATTGAAAACAGCAAAATAACAAACTTGATATATCTTATAGTATTTCAAATTAATGTTGTCAGAGGATAATGTCAACTAGATATTTTACATATCAGCAAACTTCGTTTAATGACATCTTAAAGATTTTAATTCATCTTTTACTAGTGACATATTACAAGATAAAAACCAACGATAAAGATATACTGTATTCTACTGATAGAGAAAGGTAATCAAAAATAAAAAGAAAATGTAATAAAATAAACTTTCTTTAAAAATTTAAATATTAATGTACAGACAGACCTTTTATGAATAAAATATCAATTTACTTTTAATTTGCAGTAAGAGAATAAAAACATTACATGTATATTAAAAGGAAAACGGTCTTTTTAAGATAAGAATTAAAGTGTAGCACTATGCATATTTTTATTGTCAAAACTATATATACCTATAAAGCTTCACTTGTATGCAATAGAATATTGTAATTTCAACATAAAATGTCATGGTAGTTTGAGTTAAAAGTATGACTCAATATGTTCCAAACACTCAATATGTTATAAATAATCAATATGTTCCAAACACTCAATATGTTATAAACACTCAATATGTTCCAAACACTCAATATGCTATAAACACTCAATATGTTATAAACACTCAATATGTTCCAAACACTCAATATGATATAAATAATCAATATGTTCCAAACACTCAATAAGTTATAAACACTCAATATGTTCCAAACACTCAATATGTTATAAACACTCAATATGTTCCAAACACTCAATATGTTATAAACACTCAATATGTTCCAAACACTCAATATGTTATAAACACTCAATATGTTCCAAACACTCAATATGTTCCCAACACTCAATATGTTATAAACACTCAATATGTTATAAACACTCAATATGTTATAGACACTCAATATGTTATAAACACTCAATATGTTATAAACACTCAATATGTTCCCAACACTCAATATGTTATAAACACTCAATATGTTTCAAACACTCAATATGTTATAAACACTCAATATGTTATAAACACTCAATATGTTATAAACACTCAATATGTTCCAAACACTCAATATGTTATAAACACTCAATATGTTATAAACACTCAATTTGTTTCAAACACTTATGTTATAAACACTCAATATGTTCCAAACACTCAATATATTATGAACACTCAATACGTTATAAACAATCAATATGTTATAAACACTCAATATGTTATAAACAATCAATATGTTCCAAACACTCAATACGTTATAAACACTCAATATGTTCCAAACACTCAATATGTTATAAACACTCAATATGTTATAAACACTCAATATGTGATAAACACTCAATATGTGATAAACAATCAATATGTTATAAACAATCAATATGTTCCAAACACACAATATGTTATAAACACTCAATATGTTCCCAAAACTCAATATTTTATAAACACTCAATATGTTATAAACACTCAATATGTTATAAACACTCAATATGTTATAAACACTCAATATGTGATAAACACTCAATATGTGATAAACAATCAATATGTTATAAACACTCAATATGTTCCAAACACTCAATATGTTATAAACACTCAATATGTTCCAAACACTCAATATGTTATAAACACTCAATATGTTCTAAACACTCAATATGTTCCAAACACTCAATATGTTCCAAACACTCAATATGTTCCAAACACTCAATATGTTATAAACACTCAATATGTTATAAACACTCAATATGTTCCAAACACTCAATATGTTATAAACACTCAATATGTTTTAAACACTCAATATGTTCCAAACACTCAAAATGTTATAGACACTCAATATGTTCCAAACACTCAATATGTTATAAACACTCAATATGTTCCAAACACTCAATATGTTATAAACACTCAATATGTTATAAACAATCAATATGTTCCAAACATTCAATATGTTATAAACAATCAATATGTTTCAAACACTCAATATGTTCCAAACATTCAATATGTTATAAACAATCAATATGTTTCAAACACTCAATATGTTCCAAACACTCAATATGTTATAAACACTCAATATGTTATAAACAATCAATATTTTCCAAACACTCAATTTGTTATAAACACTCAATATGTTATAAACAATCAATATGTTTCAAACACTCAATATGTTCCCAACACTCAATATGTTATAAACACTCAATATGTTATAAACAATCAATATGTTCCAAACATTCAATATGTTATAAACAATCAATATGTTAAAACACTCAATATGTTCCAAACACTCGACATGTTCCAAACACTACCATTTTTACTTCAAACCTTTACAAAAATAATGTTCATGATAACGTAACTCTGCAGAGTTTTTTTACACACAAATTGATTCTTTCTAGCAAATTCTACAGGTTTCAAATTTTCTATTTCTGGCTTTTATTTTTACAGATCAGCTAGCCAAATTTCTTTTTATCAGTTAGTTACTTTTGAAGACATTTATAAACAATTCTTTTCTCAATATTCCGGAAAGCAAATATACATGTGAGAGACATTTCTTTTTTAAGTTACGCAGTAAGGCTTCTTTTGATGTAAAGTATGCTATAGGCTTTCCATAAAAATTATTACAATAAATTTGCTTTCTAGCAGACGACAGGAAGTGCTTAAATAAGGGAAAGTAACTCTTATTACACAGATGTAATTACGTAACTGTAGGATTGAATTGTGTATTAAATAATTAGTTAATAACTTCTAGTAAAGAGAAAATTTTCAACAAAGCTATTCAAAAAATTAACTTCCGGTCCGTCAGATTATTTGTTTTTCATAATGAAGATTGTTTTTTATTATTATTATTTTATTTAATTAATTATTGTTGTTATTATTATTATTATTATTATTTTTTTTTTTTTTTTTTTTTTTTTTTTTTTGTATGATAAATAGATAAAATTTCATAAAAACTTTATTCCATTATTTACTTGTTAACTTCTATAAGGGTTGTGATTATTATGAAGTTTTATAGAAATGTGCTTTCTGTTCATTAACAAAGAGTAGTTGAGAAATGTTTAAATGACATTTATATAATTTTTAATAAAATGTGCAATGAGACAAGTTTCTTAAGTTAATATTCTATCCGTATTTATTATCATTAAGTTAAGTTGTAAAAATTACACGTTTAGTGTATTCTTTGAAATTGTTCTTACTCCCCACAGAGAGAAGAGGTGGTCAATATTCTATGCACATGTATTCGAGTTATTTTAGTTTAATATGTCTGTATCAATGTGTATATGACTTTAGTAACATGCTGCTTGAAAAATTATCTCTTGAAAAATTAATCTTCCTACAGTATCAAAATCGTAAAGAAAGATTGAAAGGAAAAAAGGAATTAGCGCCCCATATAAACAGCAAAATAGGTCAAGATAAAAACTGAGTTCTTGACTTTGTAAGCATAGGGTTCAAATGATCAATTCTCAAAAATCATCGCAAATGTTATTTCTTTTAAACCAAATTATCTTAAAAAATCTACCCGTATGTTTCATGCGTGAAGCTATCCTAAGTTATTAGTTTAATTTATGATTTTGTTTTTGCAGCATGTACATAGACGTTTACTTATTATTATTAACTTGTTATATAATCTGGTTTGCGCGTAAACATATTAGCTACATTAGATTGGAAATACAGGCAAACCTGTCTATAAAGGCCACCCATTGGAAACAATAAAAGTATCCTTTATGGACAGGTGGCCTTTATATATAGGTTCAACTAATAGGAATAAAAAAACAATTAGGAAAGAATTAAATTGGCCTTTAAAAGCAGGTGGTCCTTATAGAGAGGTGGCCTTTATGGCAGGTTCGACTGTACAGTGAAATTCCAAATCTCTGATTTCCTCTCAGGAAGAAATACGCCTTTGGTAATATGAAAACTTTGAAGAGTGGTTAATAAAGTCTTATTAAATATTTTTTGCAAATTTAGTGAAAAAACAATGTCTTTCCAATTAAGAAGCCAAATTGTATTTGAATCTGCTTTCTGCAGCCGCTTTTTCAAGATCAGCTAAACAAACGTCTTTTTATCAGTAAGTTACTTTTGAAGATATTTATAAACAATTCTTTTCTCAATATTCCGGAAAGCAAATATACATGGGAGAGACATTTCTAATTTTAAGTTAAGCAGTAAGGCTTCTTTTGATGTAAATAATGCTAATAGGTTTCCACAAAAACTATTACAATAAATTTGCTTTCTAGCAGACGACAGGAAGTGCTTAAAAAAAGGAAGGTAACTCTTATTACACAGACATGATTACGTAACTGTAGGATTGACTTGTGTATTAAATTATTAGACCATAAATCATAAATATAGTTCACTGTATGCTTCCATAATCAAATTTTTGTGATATTCTGTCTATAGGTCAATTATACGATCAAAAAAGACGTATTTCTAAGACACATTGCTTACTTAAGCTCAAAATCTTTGTTGATTTAAACATATTTTATTTTTCAGTCATATATACATAAATATAAATACATTATTTATAATTATAATTACATATATAGACAAAAGGATTCAGAAACAAGTGCCATAGTACTTATATTAATCTGTCTCCCAAATAAATTAGGAAATTAATTTTTCAAATGCGCCTAGTTTAAGGGTTAAAGCTGCATTAAGGTTATCAATTTTCTGAATTTTTTTTGATTTTCTAAAAATATATTTTTTTTAAAATAGATATCTTCTAACCACGATCCGTGACATTCATTTTCTAAAATTTCATTTCTTTTAGCTGTAAATAAACGGAATCCTCTGACCGGTTGGTCAGAGTTTTACGATGGTAATTATGAGCTTGGAGCATGCGCATGGATCATGTCGGATGTACGGAAAAACCCTAGAACCGAAAGTGAAACATAACAGATTACATTAATTGTCCTTCATTTATATCCGGATGTATTTGAAATGGTGTTTTGTATCCCTTACTAAGTCACAAATGACAAATTCAACGAAGTTCTGTGTTTAATTTATCGTATTTCACCGTTTTGAAAGTTGTGTTTAAATTACCCGGGTTTTTGATGACGTAACCATGTTCTAATATTAGATCCTAAATGCTGCATCTCGATCGGTAAATATTGTGATTTCTGCATTTATTCGAGCTTTTATCGTTGAACCAAATGTAACATTGTTCATTAGGAACATCATGAGTTAGATTAGTACCGTTTTAATTTTTTCTTTGGAAAACTTAATGCAGCTTTAATCACACTAAACATTTAATTTTTGAAACACTAAGTATAAGAAAATCGTTTTGTCAGATAAATATATCTATGCATGGTTCTGGAAATTTCTATATTTTGTTGGGGCTGGAGTGAAGTGTTACCAAACAATAGTAAATTAGTAGACAATGTGAGTGGTAACGAATGTAATAGGCTGTCACGTAGGTTTGAATAGCGGTTACAATGAAAAAGAAACTGTTCGGTTGTCTCTATTTAACCACATGCACAGTAAGAATTATCAGTTACATTTTTGTTATAGAGATGAGACCGAAGTGCACAATTATTGCGAAGTCTGGCGTGTAAGATTTGAGACAGTCTATTACCAGTATTATAATTAAAGGGTGGTTTTCTTTGATTTTCATTAAGAAGAGCTTTAAAAGAAGAAGGTGAAGTTGTTTATCTCAAAAATAATGGAAGTTCGTTCCAGTCTCTGATAGTAGCAGGTAGAAAATATTGAAAATGTCCTCGAGAGTGACAGAGAATTGTAGGTATTTGGTCTGACTGTCTTGTTGTTCTGTATTGACGTTGGGGAATTAAGTTTGAAAGATAGTCTTTTGTCAGACCATAAAACATCTTATGAGACTGAGTAAGTCTGTGTTTTTTTTTTCTTCTGACAGACAGAGGTTCCCAACCTGTTTCTAAGTAAAGGGCTTGCTTGGAACAAAGTTTTGTTAAGCCAGTTACAATTCTTTCAGCTTCAAGGTTTAGTTTATCTAATTCTTCTTGCAAGTTAATTGGAAGGTTATCCTAAGCAATGTCAGCGTATTCGAGTATCGGACGTATGAATGCAAAGTACAGGTTTTGAAGGGAATTTCTGCTACGATGAAATTTGAACTTCCTAAGAATATTTAGTCTAATAGAAGCTTTTGAAAGTATGTTGCTAACAAAGAACCATCTGATGAAAATGTGATGCCCAAGTGTTTGTGTTCTTTGGTTTCAATAATATCTACATTGTTAAGTGTAAGAGTTGGATGTGTAGTTTTATTATGTTTCCTTGATATAACCATGCGCTCAGTTTTCTGTGGGTTGAAAGATACGAGTCACTTTCTGGACCAATCATAAATAAGTTGGAGGGAATTATTTAGCAATTGAGAAGCCGTTTCACGGTTATCAACTATTAGATACAAGGTTGTATCGTCTGCAAAAAGTCTAATGTTAGCAGTGATAACACGAACTATGTCGTTTATGTAAAGAAGAAAAAGAAGTGATCAAAGGATATATCCCTGAGGTACCCCAGCTAGCACATCCTGCCATCCAGAAAAAGTACCAAGATGTACCACACGTTGTTTGCGACAAGTCAGATAATCTGTAAACCATAAAAGTAATTTACCCTTTATTCAATAACACTGAAGTTTGTGAAGTAGTCCCTTATGCCATACTCTGTCGAAAGCCTTACTAACGTCCAGAAAAACCATCCTAATTTCTTTTCCATCATCTAAAGCTTAACCAAGAGCGGTTGATAGATTTAGTAATTAATTAACAGTAGAATCGCCCTTGGTAAAACCTGATTGGTATTCCGATATAGCAGAGTTAGAAAAGAGATAGTTATAGACGTATTTATAAACACATCTCTCCATTACTTTCCCCAGTACACTTAGAAGTGAGATGGGTCTGTAATTCGTAACAAGAGAGGGATCATCGTTTTTAAATATAGGAGAAACGTTAGCTTTCTTCCATAAGCTAGGAAATTTACCGGTCTCTAGAGAAGTGTTAAAAATCTTTGTTTTCTTTGTTAAAAGTAATCATTAGTTACCACTTTGTAAACCTTTTGCATTATTCGAATTGACCGTAAAATTAAATAATTGTACTTTTATGGTATATATTATCTATGCCGATCATTAAAATTAGTAAAATCAAAATTTATTTAAATTTATTATAGATAAGTATTGCTAGACAGCATCTCTTCAACAAACAATTCCTTTAAAAAAGAGGCATGTAATACAGAAACCTCATAAAAGATTTAGATGATAATGAAAGATGTTTCCAAAAAAAAATCTTAAAACGTATATTATTACAATGATAAATATATAATACTGGATTAAGTTCTCTTAATAATACATGTAACTAAGATAGACGTTCTGTTATATCGATATTTTAAAGGAATCTGCCAGTCCAAGATTTATTTATTTTTAACCCAAAGCTTTGGTAAATCGATCAACGCGGCGTTTGTCGTGTGAAGTCCTTGGATTACGTCAATAATATAATCTTGATGAGTAAATATGTAATATGCTTTGTATGCTCGTTTCTTTGAAAGAAGCAGTATATATATATATATATATATATATATATATATATATATATATATATATATATATATATATATATATATATATATATATATATATATATATATATATATATATATCACATCCAAGTTTTGTGAAACGAAATTGAAACGGACATTGAACAGACGAATGACAAATTCAATCACTTTCTTACCTATTAATACAATATATAGTATATACGCATTTTTAACATTTTTTTTTTCTATTTTTCCAAGTTAAGGACATAAATTGCAGAAACACCTGCATCCCCAACTTAGTTTGAGAGGGAGGTTATTCTCATATTTCAAACTTTTTATACACTGTTGCGGGGTTTAATAAAGAAATTTGATTATCCATTTTAACAGACTAAGTGTGTTTTGTTCTTGAAGCAGATTCGAATTTGATTTGTGGATTTTCTTGAGTTGTCATTTTCAAATCCAGCTCTTTTGTTTATTTTAACGCTAATTGTGAGAAAGTGTGTCAGACTTCTTTTGGCGAAGGCAGATTGTTTTCTTCTGTTACTCTGCAAAAGTATTTACAGGTCGTTGAACGATTTTTGAGAAAATTTAACTAATTTGTGTTTTGTGAAAGTAATCCGTTTTCAATTCTGAATGAGTATAACCTTCAGGCTACAATATGATATCGTGGTATTTTTTTATTTGTGATTTATAGCAAACAGCATGCGATTTAAATTTACTTTAAACATTTTATTCTCTTTATCATAAAAAAAAATATTTTGAATTAGGTGTTTTAGATGTTATATGAATTACTCATTTAAATATTTCATCACAGAGGCTTGGCTTCAATTCTCGCACAAAAACTTTAAAATGAAAAGTGGCAAGTGGCATAATTGTAGCCTTGAAGACACCTTAACGTCGGAAAAATCTTGAACAAAAAAGCATATAACAAAATAAATCCTTAATAAGTTACTTGGTATCCCTCCTGAACGAAATAATAATAATACTTGAGAGAGGATCAACTAGTAATTAGACATTCGAGATTTTATAATCAGATATTAAGATCACTGTACATATAAAACATTAATACTAAACATGTCAAGTTGTTTGGTTCAGATATTTTAAGATAGCCCACTAATAACAACTTAAACATAACAATTTTTTTCTGAAAGTGTAAATTTTATTTTAAATGTTTTCAACAACAAAAACATCACCATCGTTAATGACACCAACAACAATAATAATGATAATAATAATAGTAATTATAATAATAATGATGATAATAATAATAATAATAATAACCACGATCATTGTCTGTTGATCCATACTCGAATTTCTTGTTTTAACTTTAAGCTTTGAACATCAAATGGAATTGAAATGTAAACGTTTATAAAAATCAAATTTTCCATAAATGTATTTGAATGTAAGAAAAATCTCAGAAATGACTAAAGGTCTTTGTTGGGAGTTAATATCAAAATACACATAGCTTTATTGTTGACCTTTATAAATTTATATGTATTTATATATTAACTTCAACCTCGCAGTATTTGCATGCGGATTGCATTTACAGTTTGTTGTCGTTCTTACTCCATCTTTACCTGAAAATTAGACTCAAAATGAGATTCAATTCATTGTTGTTAATCACGTCTTTGTTTTTATTACATTAAAAAAATGAATTTTTAATACTAAAATATAGAACGAATCATTGTCCGGAAGTTGTTACAGTGATTTTAATTCCGTGTTTTGTTGGGAGTGCTTTGGTGTTTCTGGATTTTAGTTTCATACGTTTATATTATCTTAATTATGGATCATTGGTTGTAAATACAGGTAAAAAAAGACAATAGGATAACTTCCTTAAAACTATGAATATATTACTAACATAACATAACATAAATTCTGAATTTAACATGTGAACTTGAAAATGGGCACCATGGAAACAATATGACTCTCAAGAGTCAGTTTTTGTTACAACTTTTAAAGACAAGATAAACAGGGGCTTTATTGTCATTCTTATTCACTGTCTGAAATCAAAATGATTTCAATATATTTCTAAAAACCCTCTATTAAAATGATTTTTGTCTCTCTGAAAACCACTAAAGTGTCCAATTTTTCTCTTTACAATACATCGATGTAAAATGCGATATAAATTGACACGTGTGATATCGACAAAATATTTATGATTTCTGCAAATCCCTTCGGAGTCATTGACCTGCTCTTTTTCTCTATCGAATTAACAAGATGATTTATTCATGGTTTCGAGTCTCTGTGGAGTTTATCGTTTTTTATCTAACTCGATGTTCTTGCATTATTGAACATAAACTTATTTGCTTGTTTAGCCACCTTAAACAATCGTAAACTAATGAACAAATGAAAACCTTTCTTTTAGGGGTAATTTCGTTAAGCAAAAAAAAAAATAAATAAATAAAAAAAAATAAAATAAAAAAAAAATTAAAATATTAAACCTTTTACAGGAAATATGATGTTGTAAGAAAGTTACTTATTATGCATTCTAAACAACGTGCTTCAAGAAACACTAATCAATACACAAAATACAGCTAAAAATACGCGGTTGTGGGCGTGATTTCTGTTTAATTTGTGTTCAGTTTTATATATATTCCCTGTTTTTGACTAAATTATCTTTAAAGACCTCAGGTATTTGTTCTATGTTTAAAACTTTTGTCGCCTATATTAGAACAACAATTCGAGAGAGATCATAATGTGAGAAGGTTTACTGTGCTGCGGATGTCTGTGGCTTTTTTTTTTTTTTTTTTTTTTTTTTTTTTTTTTTTTTTTTTTTTTTGGCAAGCCGACGGCTATATCAATGCTATGTTATATATATATATTCATTCATTCAGGAATTGTTAAATACAGATTACCTCTAGGTATTTTCAGCTATAGGGTCGTATTGAGATTTCTCTACTTTTTACGTTTGCTGGTTAATTTTTTTCCGAATGTTTTAAAAAATTAGACCTTCTAGAAAATTGTCATTTATTCTCAAATATTAAAATGTACATTCATAAAAGAATTTTATTTTCCATGTTTGTTGTATTAACATCATTCGGAATAAATGTTTTTCCTGTAAAATGACAGTTTGCTGTTCTTCATTATTCCAACAAATATCAAAACTGACACACATTATTGAAACCGTGTTTCCATATAAAATGTCGATTTTCTGTCATAATTTGCATATCAATTTACATGTCTTGTCATGTGAATAGTAGAGTCAAATATCCACACGCGCAAAATACAACACATGATATGTAGTCTGTCTAAACATAACACATTTTGGTTTCGTTTTTTTGTAGACTGTTTAAGTACGTAAGTTAGACATATTGCCGCTTCTGAATGACAATGCTACTAATGACGGCTATATCACATTCAATAAGCTATTTCAATTATCACGAATTATACATTATGTAAACCTTGAAAAGGTTGTCTCGGATTTTATTTATTTTAATATTTTCCTTCCTCGTAGTTCCTGTTCAACCCTACTCATTCGAAAATGCTTAAAAGTATCCACTTCCTGAAAAGGAATATTCGTATATGTTCCTTGTCGAGCTTTGGGCAATCTTTTTTTCCCTCTGTATTCCGCTATAGATCAATAATTTACTTCACTTTCACTAATGATTTCAATTCTTCAAATTATTAAACATCTATGTTAGTCTAAATTTAGCAATCCTTTCCGGCAACTTCTGTGGTAATCTTTTATTGTAAATTCATCTGTTATTTAAGATTTTCACTGATCTCCTCTATTTACATTCAATATCTAGAGAACATAGCTTTTAAGTTTCTGTACAAAGTCTTTGAAAGCAGGATTTTTGAAAGAAATAAATAAAAGTCTTGATCATAGACAGGAAATTGTTAATTTTTTTAATAAACTTTCATAGCACTTGTTACTGATGAAATATTTTATTTAAGACAAAAAAACAAAGTTTATAAAATAATTTAAAAATTATATCTATACTCTGATTTCGAACTTCATATATATAATTTTAAAGATACGAAGTCGTAACTAAGACATATCTAAGTCCTAATTACGAGATACTAAGTCTATTTGTTTATATATATTTTTTTTAATTTATTTTATTGTTATTATAATTATTTATTTATTTATTTATTTATTTTTTATTTTTTTTTTTTTTTTTTTTTTTGCACCTGTATGACACGTGCCGGACAGTTTGCTACGTTATGGTAAAAGGCTAATACAACAAAAATATATTGAGGAAACCACGTGGGTGTTTTTTCCATTGCTGGTTACTAAGACCTACATTATATTTATCGAAAAAAATACATCTTGTCATCTCAAAAAATGTAATGATAAAGCCAATAATTAAGACATCTAACAAGAAAAACAAAAAAATAAGATTTTATTTTCAGGCCGATAAACCATTAGATAAGAGTGGGAACTCTTGATTCAAGGGTATATTTTTATAAAGATATAAGCTCGGCAATAAAGTCAAATTTTTTGAGAAACCAAAGTATTTTTGTCTTTTTATGTCAACTAATCTGTTATAGGATGTCAGTTCTTTTTTTTTTTTTTTAAATCTTTTGAAATTTTGATTATAACCTCTTGGTGTTTATGCACGGCCAAAATCCTCTGAGTCGGACATTACTTTAGTTTCTAAAGCACATTTCAGGTTTACATTTATGAATGTAACCATAACTTTTACAATTAAACAAAAGTTTATAGCCCAAACTTCCGGTTTTTAGAAGTGCATTCTTTTTCAATTCAAGGATTTGGTTTGAAATGATTTAAAATGAAATTGTGAACTAAATGTTTATCGCAATCATAATTCGTCTAATGAGTGATACAGATCACTATGATTACTCAGTTGGTAGAGTGCTCGCTTCTTATGCGGTAGGTCGGGTTTCAAACCCCGGCCAGGTCTGAGCAAAACTTGAAAATAAGTAGTGACTTTTCTTTCGCCAAGCACTCGGCGTTTAGAAATAAAAGTCAAGGGGTCCTTTAGAGGAGACCTGAAAAACCGATGCCCCGTATTACGGCAGTCGTGGCCTGCTAAAGAACTCTCCCTGCATATTCTCCTTAGCGCATTGCAATGGTCAAAATGTCTGCCACATATAGCTGGTGACGTCTCGATATAAGTGAAATATTCTCGATTGTGAAATAGAACCCCATTTAATCAATTATGAGCGATATGAATACCGTCTTGCTTGGGATATCTTTATACGCATTTATCTAAAATCCGAAAAAAATGCTTATCCACTCGGTATAAATTTTCCGATTTTCATCTTGAATTATGAGTTATAATTGATTTGTGAAATTGAAAACTTACGCATTCAAGTTTGCGTCATTCTCAATAAGCCTACACAGTAAATATTATTCCATGGATCTAATATCTGTGTGAACTAATCTGCTTTAGTATGTAAGTGCAAGTTAATAGAAGATTCATTATCATATGTTATGTTGAAATAAACTTAAAATTGTATGAACGACAATCCTGCTTTACGTCGGCTTAAAACCATAAAATTACTTTTGAAAACAACAAAAAAAAAAAAAAAAAAAAAAAAAAAAAAAGTCCAAACTGATTTATTTCGTCAAACTTTCTTATATAGATTTGTAGATTTGTTTCGTAACGAGTTGACAATATCTCATAATTTTGAAGGAATATAAGAATACATTGATTACAATTACATTGATGGCATGTAAATTTATTTTGAACAGAAAGTAATAAAACATTTTTAAATAGTATATATATATATATATATATATATATATATATATATATATATATATATTAATGTCCAATTAATTTTGGACTTAAAGATAAATAAAGTATTCTTCTTTTGAAAGACGTTTTGAAATGTGTAATGTTATCTTCAGATACTTTGTAAAAAGGGAATACTATTTTATATATATATATATATATATATATATATATATATATATATATATATATATATATATATATATATATATATATATATATATATATATATATATATATTTCCAGGGCCCGTATTCGGGGGGGGGGGGGTGCGAGGGGTGCGAACGCACCCCCTTTTGAAAACCATTAAGGACTGTTAAAGCCTGGTTAAAATCATTTACCACTATTAAACCCTAAAAATCGTTTTGAAAACATTTGTTTTGAAATTAAAACAAGAAAAAATTTGAACTTCAAAACATCATAATTGACTATTATTTGTTCATCCAAATACTCTAAAATGCTACGAAAGCCCATTGAGCTCACTTTTGTAGGAGAAAACGAGAGGCCCAAAAAGGGCCTGTGGAGCTCAACTGACGAAAATGGTTCTTGAAAAGGCAATTAGCTACTTTTCATTTGCTTTATTAGTTGATATTAGATCAGCAAATAAGAAAATGTGTTAAGAAGGCAGGAAATTACTTGTATAAATGATAAAATAAGCTTGGTGAGCAGGACTAAACTGTTAAATATTGAATGTATTGAAAAATTTTTGTTTCAATAGCACATTTTGAGAAATTTGTCAAAAGGGACATCATCCAAAAATCGAGTAGATTTGAAGTTTTGTTCGACATGCACCTGTATTTTTTGTGTTCTTTATTCTTACAAAGTTCTAAGAATCTTGTATGCAGTTTAAGAGATGTGCTTACAATTTGTTGCAATAGCCCATTTTGAGAAATTTCCCAAAAGGGATATTACTTATATAGTATTTACTGGATGGGAAATTTCTGTAACTTGAGTTGATGTTAAATGCTAAATATAAAAGCTATAGGCCTTACAGTTTCAGAGAAGAAGATTTTTAAATTTGACTTCCAATATAAGTATATGTAGATATATGGGCCCTTGGGGTGGGGCCAAAAATGGCCATGGGGCCACCATTTGTACAAACCTGGTAAAGGGACTTAAGCTGATGTTAAATGCCAAATATTAAAGCATTAGTCCGTACATTTTCAGAAAAGAAGATTTTTAAATTTGATTTCCAATATATGCATATGCAGATATATGGACCCCTGGGGTGGGGCCAAAAAAGGACCGGGGGCCACCATTTGTACAAACTTGGTAAAGGGGCTTAAGCTGATATTAACTACTAAATATAAAAGATTAAGGCTTCATGGTTTCAGAGAAGAAGATTTTCAAAGTTGATATCCCAATGATAAGCCTTATTTGAACTTTTTACCAAGTATGACAGAAAAACGCTAAAAACCTAGTTTTTGACGGAATTTCACGAAATGTACAATCTATACCAGCCCTCAATTTTGTCTACTAAAATGGTGGCAAAATCGACCTGGAATTGTGTCTGGCGACCTAAAATTTGTAAATGGTGGCCAGCTTGTCCACTTAAAATTTGAACTTTTGTGACTAGAGAACAGATATTATTTCTGTGTTACAGAATTTTCATGATACAGTTGCAATATAATGATACTGCTCAGGCAATATAATGGACACTTTACATCATCGTTATTGTTATTAATAACACTAAAGTAAGTGATTGTAAGTCAATTTTAAAAATGTGCATTTTTGTTTTCCATAACTAAAAGTTGCCTTAATTTTTCATCATTTGGAAGAAAAGATTGCCTGCCCACTTGGAATTTCCACTGGCCACCAGAAAATTTAAATTGGTGGCCAGCTGGCCACTTAGTTTTGAAACCCACTTTGAGGGCTGTATATGTTTAAGGGTGTCTAGAAGCCAAATATCACACCAGATTTTACATATAACCTATGGTTTCAGAGAAGAAGCTTATTTTTTTTAAGGTTTATTGCATTCTAGGTCGCTGTGACCTACTTTTGGTTGCATTGGAAACCAATTGTACAAATTTTCATCTACTCCTTCTAAGGATCAATCCTGCCAAGTTTTGTTAAAATTGGACCAGTAGTTTCAGAGTTTTTGCTATTAACGGACGGACGCACGCACGCACGCATCATGCCATAAGCTCATCTGGCTTTAGCCAGTTGAGCTAAAAATATCAATAACGCGTTATTACGCGTAACTTTTGCGAATCAACGCGTATCTTTTCCGTTATTACGCGTAACTTTGCGAATTAATGCATAACTTTCTCGTAATTACGCGTTACGTTCTATATAAACAAGACATAGCTGAAATATTTTAATGTAATTTACTCAATATAGAATGGTAAAACAAAGAGTAAACTTTGTGAGGTTATATTTTGAACTTGGGTTATCGCATGCTGAAATTTTATGCTTCCTAGCAATTAGGCATAACATCATTATAAGTAAATCAACGCTGAAAAGGATATTTAAACGAGAAGAAAAAATTACTCTGATGTATGTGATGTTTAGCACGCATTGTTCAATTCAGTATATGGGATACTCTAGAAAATCACAAAATTAAGGCTAAATCAACATCTTTTTTTTTTAAATGATATTGGAAAATAACATGGAATATTTTTTCATATACTATGATTTATCACATGAGTTATGACAGAAATCGTATCACTTATATTTAGGCATGACTACAGTAAAATTAATCGGGCTTCCTTTTAGTTTAACATGTCGAATAATGAAAAAAGCGCCACATTTTATTAAAACTTGGTGAAAAGCAACTATAGAACATTGCCATTTAGATTTTTGTTTTTGGTTGCCGTGGCTACCAGAAGTAGGTCATAGTGACCTACATAGCTAAAGTCTAAAAATATCTTCTTCTCCAGAACCACTTCTCCAAGGCAAAATTTGATGTGATATTTGGCTTCTAGAGCCTCTTTTTTGCCAAGTTTTAATTATCCATTGTTCAACTGGCAGTCAAACCTACCTTAACCGCGAAAGTAACGCGTAATAACGCGAAAGTTACGCGTTTATTCGCAAAAATTACGCGTAATAACGCGTTATTTTTATTTTTTTTCTTCTACGAAAGTGAGCTCAATGGGCTTTCGTAAAAATGCACTATTTTGCGTTTTATTTCAAAAGTTTTCCGGGGAAGCATGTCCCCCAGGCCCCCCTAGTGAGGCACAACTGCGGTGCGTGCGCCTACATTCTTAAAAATCGCACCCCCGTTCTAAAAAATCTGCCTACGGGCCTGATATATATATATATATATATATATATATATATATATATATATATATATATATATAATACTTATGTCCACAGGTATCCACGTGAGCTCTGAGGAATATTTTACGATTTTACGTGTATTTTTTTCTCATATCTGTTGCCTGTGGATTTTGACTCTCTCACAAAGTGAGTTATTCGTTTATCTTATATAATGCTCTTTACAGCCCGAGGGTTTTAGTTTTACAATTGAAGTCCCAATTTGGCCGCGCTGTTTTACCATTTTATAATTTAATAGATTCTCCGGTTTTCAACACATCACATGTACAACATCTACTATCTCCGCAAGATTTAACCTCAAACTTGTGAAGGCTGTTATCACGAGATTCATACTTTGCCCTTGTCAGTGATTGTTTTGAGATTTTTTGGTTGTCGCTTGCTTCGATTAATTGTGTGGCTACTCATTACTAATTTAATTTTTGTACTTCTATTAAGGATCGGAAGGTTGGTCCGAATTACATCCATTATTTCCGGGTTTCTTAGATTGAGAGTTGATACAAACGGTGGGTTTTTTTCCGTTATATTGCGCACAACTTTCGTTCTTAGTTCCATAATAATATGTGATGGATGACATGAATGAAAGTTAAAATATTGATGTCTATCTGTTGGTTTACAGTTGTAATTTTGGAATTTTCTTTACCATTACATCCCAAAATAAATTTAATGGGTTCATGCAGACTATTGAGTATTTCAGAGAATTTGTGAAGGAGTTTTTCTCACGCATTCTTAAATATGTTGCAGAATTGGTGTCACACCCAAAGAAATATAAATCAGAAGAAGAAAATTTTCATTTTATTATTAAAAGAATATATTTTCTGATAAGAGTTATACTTTTGTTAAATAATTGCAGCAAATAACACATATGTAACGATTACAGTGTATATAGATTCCTAACCAAAGAGTAAAATTTGTCACTCCCCGGAAATATCTATGTTACAACGAGAGTAAAAGATTTTACTATTTATTGTAATATCAAGAATTTCATAGCTATACACCGAAAAATAGGTTAATGTGTTCAAAACCATTATAAGATACGATTAAAAATTAATTTATACAAGTTTGAAATAAATTAAAAAATATATATGGATTCCTTTTTTTAAAAAATTAAATGTCACAAAATATTTGTAATTTACGTGACAAGGCATATTTTATAGAATAAAAATGTCTTCAGAGCTATTTTTCAGTTAAATCTTGTAAACAAGTATTTACAAGTAACGTAGTTATTGAAATATAAGTGTAAAGTTTTGCCAATATCCTCTGAAAAAATCTATCAAACCCATTACTACTAGACTCGCCAACGACCCTTTTAAGAAAAGTAACTAGACGTGACGCTCTAGTGATGTAAAAAGATAATGCATTTGTGTTCACTTACTGCAAAATGTTAGAGCGTTCTATACCAACAATTCCGACATATGATATCAACGGTAATTGTTATAATTTTGGTCAAGCGTATTCTTAATAAACCAAAAAAAAAAAAAAAATTACGTGACAGTATTTTACGTGACGTTAATTCCATGAAACCCATAAAAGGAAGGATTTCTACTTGGTACACGAATGCAATCATTATACGGGTCATTATCTTGACGCGCCAAATGGTTGACGACGTATGTTTAACGTATACAAAACGTAAAGTTTCTGAAAAAGGTAAAGGTAATATTATTGGCTGATAACCTGATATAAACATTAACACGATAAAACAAAAGAAAAACAACATGACTGTTTGATTATGTTTATATTATAGCACATACCTGCTTTCCATAATGATGACAAACACCGCAAACACAGAAGTTATGAGCTTCAGATGATGCGTAACGTAAAATACAAAAACTGTCACGTAAAATACAAAAACTGTAACGTAAAATACAAAAACTGTCACGTAAAATACAAAAACTGTCACGTAAAATTCAAAAACTGTAACGTAAAATACAAAAACTGTCATGTAAAATACAAAAACTGTCAAGTAAAATTCAAAAACTGTAACGTTAAATACAAAAACTGTCACGTAAAATACCAAAACTGTCACGATAAATACAAGCTCAGATAGAGTAAAAAACTAAGCAGTTGTTTACTAGTGATGTTTTATTTTGTTAATATGAATATAGGCACTGCCTATTGACGAACGTAGTGACAGAAGATTGTATCTTGTATAACTGATGGGCAAGACATTGGGACATTAAATATCGGACATTTACATTATGTAAACATTCGCACATAACCGTTTTACTGAAGGGAAAAATAAGAGGTGTTGCGCATGTCACTCGTGTTTATTAGATTATCACCCTTTTATTTTTCATGTTAAGTCGAAAGTTCTTCCTTTAATAACGACAAGTTTGCTCGGCTTAATGATCTTGTTACCAAGGATACTTGATAACGCTCTACTGGAGATCGAATTATTTTTCAAATTACGAGGAAAGTATATGCTGTAAATACATTCATGTAGAACTTTCGACTTATTTTGTTTATTGTTTCCACAACTAACAGTCTTATTGACGAAATAAAGATTTTGATTTTGTTTAACGCGTAATGGAGACGAGATAATAGGAGATTTTATTCTACTCCCGTATTGTCCTATGGGGAGAATATTCCATGAACTTCTGGTATTCAAAAGAAATGAATGGATGGTCTACTGGTTGAACACATGATTTCCATATATCACATACGCGTTATCTATAGAACGAACTTCGTTTCGTCGCGGCTTCGCCGCGACTCACTACGTTCGTTATTAAATATGCATATATGAACGACATAAGTACCGGTAATAGAATAAAAGTTCGTTTGAAAGAATATATAAGATAAATAATTATATAGCAATTACAAATATGCATACATTTTGATGTTTCGAATTTTAGATAAACACCATGCGATACCTTTATTAATGAACGAAAATCCTGTAGTCCTGATAATTAAACTAACAAATTTAATGGAATATATCTAATGTATGATATTGAATAAAAAACAAAATGTATTTGAACTGTTTAAACAGTTGAAGTCGAAAGAAAGCAAAATGTCTACATGGAGTCTACAGTTGAAGTTGAAAAAGGTCAAAGTGTCACTGTGGACTCTTCCGTTGAAGTCGAAAGCGGTCAAAATGTCAACGTGGAGTCTTCGAAAGATGTCGATTATTGTGTCAATTCTTATGTGGCTGCATTATATGGAGGAAAACCATACATTGGTAAGGTGATTGACAAAGACGACTCTGAGTATGAAATAACATTTATGGCATTTTGATCTAAAATTTAATAGTGTCTATACTGGCCTAAGATTGAAGATAAGGTTTTTTAAAGATCAAGTGATTTGTGATGTAGCAACACCCAACCTTCTGGAAAAGGAAAACGGCTGTTTAGACTTTCGAAGGCCGATTGTTTCGTAATAGTTAGCCTGATGAAAAAAACTCAGAAGCATTGAAGTAATTTACGTGACGTTACATCCAATATTGTCATTATCGTAATTATGTTCATAAAAATATTTCAAACCTAATGTTTGTATAATACTTTTGGAAATCACACGACAAGTCGTTAGTGTATTTAGAAAAAGCGAGTTTTTTTATTTACTCGCATGAAAGTAGTCATGTTTTAATAATTTTTGTAACTGTACGTGACATATAGGGTTCTGCATTTAATGACTTCATAACGTTCAAAATAAAGTTTCCAATAATTTAAATACTTTAATCTTTGGTAATGTTTAATTCAATGGATAGCACCTGCAGATAATAAAAGAAAACTCGACAAAATACTTACCTGATATCAACAGGCTCCATATATTCAGAATTGTAATTTACGTGACATCACATTTATGACGATATAGATTTATAAAAAGTATGTGTCGGAAATTATTTTTTTGGTCAGCGTGTAAGGTAATACTTTCCTTGTTATTAGTTATGCATTATTTTTCTTCTGTTGATTATTAAAATTCTTTCATTAATGATAGAAGCATCATTTGTCTTATTTATCGACTAGAACTCGAAATGAAGACATGCCGATATCTGTCTTGGTAATACTATACAACTATATCATAATTCATGTGAAAAATGAAAGATATGACATATGGGAACAAATTCATACACGAGTTGTCTACGAGATTGGATTCTTAAACGAAGAATAAAGATTGAAACCAAACGGAATACTGTACCTTAAATTACACAGGAAATATTATTATATAAAATGTTATATAGCATTATTTAACCTAAATCTCAAACTAGCATGACAAAACTTCATTTCTTTTATCTAGCGTTGATATTCTGAAATATCAACAACATTAAATGTGTTTTAAAGCAACTTTATTTTCTGACAAAAAGAATTCCCAATTCTGCAACATATTTGAAAATGAGTGTTCTGTGTCATTCCAGATTATGAAGCAATCATCTGAATAGCGTTTCCAGTTTCTTTTAATAGATTCTGCAAATTCTGTGTTCAAGTAAGACTGAATTTTGTTTTATAGCTTTTCCTCTAGGTAACACATAACTAAGGTAGCATATGTTGAAGCAAACTTCGTTCCCATTGCTGTACCCTTATTTGTAAGTAATGTTTTCCATTAAGGAGGAATGAATTGTTTTTTAGAACCACTTTTATTGCTTCTAATATGAATTCAGTAAAGAATCGTTCATAAATTAGGTTACAGTATTCCTCAACCCAAATTTGGACTGATTCGATACCTAGATTGTGAGGGCTAATGTTGGTATAGAGACTGGTAACATCGAACGAAACAAGTTTTGCATTATGATTAGCAGTTTCTGAAATATGCGAAAGGAAGTCAAAGTCACCTCGTATGTAGCTTGCTTACATACCAGATGACTTGGACTCCCTTTCGCACATTTCAAATTAATTTATTCTGACCTGTAATTTCTGACAGTTCTGCTAAGTTCATTTAGTACTGATATTAACGGTTTTGATCGGTAATTTCTGACAGGTTCTGCTAAGTTCATTGAGTACTGATATTAACGGTTTTGATTGGTAATTTATGACAGGTTCTGCTAAGTTCATTAAGTACCAATAATAACGGTTTTGATGGGTAATTTATGACAGGTTCTGCTAAGTTCATTAAGTACTGATAATAACGGTTTTGATGGGTAATTTCTGACAGGTTCTGCTAAGTTCATTAAGTACTGATAATAACGGTTTTGATGGGTAATTTATGACAGGTTCTGCTTAGTTCATTAAGTACCAATAATAACAGTTTTGATGGGTAATTTATGACAGGTTCAGCTAAGTTCATTAAGTACCAGTAATAACGGTTTTGATCGGTAATTTATGACGGGTTCTGCTAAGTTCATTAAATACTGATAATAACGGTTTTCATCGGTAATTTATGACAAGGTACTGCTAAGTTTATGAAATACCGATAATAACGGCTTTGATCGGTAATTTACGACGGGTTCTGCTAAGTTCATTAAATACTGATAATAACGGCTTTGATCGGTAATTTATGACGGGTTATGCTAAGTTCATTAAATACTGATAATAACGGTTTTCATCGGTAATTTATGACAGGTTCTGCTAAGTTCATTAAATACTGATAATAACGGCTTTGATCGGTAATTTATGACAGGTTCTGCTAAGTTCATTAAATACTGATAATAACGGCTTTGATCGGTAATTTATGACGGGTTATGTTAAGTTCATTAAATACTGATAATAACGGCTTTGATCGGTAATTTATGACAGGTTCTGCTAAGTTCATTAAATACTGATAGTAACGGCTTTGATCGGTAATTTATGACAGGTTCTGCTAAGTTCATTAAATACTGATAATAACGGCTTTGATCGGTAATTTATGACGGGTTCTGCTAAGTTCATTAAATACTGATAATAACGGCTTTGATCGGTAATTTATGACAGGTTCTGCTAAGTTCATTAAATACTGATAATAACGGTTTTGATCGGTAATTTATGACAGGTTATGCTAAGTTCATTAAATACTGATAATAACGGTTTGATCGGTAATTTATGACAGGTTCTGCTAAGTTCATTAAATACTGATAATAACGGTTTTGATCGGTAATTTATGACAGGTTCTGCTAAGTTCATTAAATACTGATAATAACGGTTTTGATCGGTAATTTATGACAGGTTATGCTAAGTTCATTAAATACTGATAATAACGGTTTTGATCGGTAATTTATGACAGGTTCTGCTAAGTTCATTAAATACTGATAATAACGGTTTTGATCGGTAATTTATGACAGGTTATGCTAAGTTCATTAAATACTGATAATAACGGTTTTGATCGGTAATTTATAGCTGGTTCTGCTAAGTTTATGAAATACCGATAATAACGGCTTTGATCGGTAATTTATGACATGTTATGCTAAGTTCATTAAATACTGATAATAACGGTTTTGATCGGTAATTTATGACAGGTTATGCTAAGTTCATTAAATACTGATAATAACGGTTTTGATCGGTAATTTATGACAGGTTCTGCTAAGTTCATTAAATACTGATAATAACGGTTTTGATCGGTAATTTATGACAGGTTATGCTAAGTTCATTAAATACTGATAATAACGGTTTTGATCGGTAATTTATGACAGGTTCTGCTAAGTTCATTAAATACTGATAATAACGGTTTTGATCGGTAATTTATGACAGGTTATGCTAAGTTCATTAAATACTGATAATAACGGTTTTGATCGGTAATTAATGACGGGTTCTGCTAAGTTTATGAACTACCGATAATAACGGCTTTGATCGGTAATTTATGACAGGTTATGCTAAGTTCATTAAATACTGATAATAACGGTTTTGATCGGTAATTTATGACAGGTTCTGCTAAGTTCATTAAATACCGATAATAACGGTTTTGATCGGTAATTTATGACAGGTTCTGCTTAGTTCATTAAGTACCAATAATAACGGTTTATGAAATACCGATAATAACGGCTTTGATCGGTAATTTACGACGGGTTCTGCTAAGTTCATTAAATACTGATAATAACGGCTTTGATCGGTAATTTATGACGGGTTATGCTAAGTTCATTAAATACTGATAATAACGGTTTTCATCGGTAATTTATGACAGGTTCTGCTAAGTTCATTAAATACTGATAATAACGGTTTGATCGGTAATTTATGACAGGTTATGCTAAGTTCATTAAATACTGATAATAACGGTTTTGATCGGTAATTTATGACAGGTTCTGCTAAGTTCATTAAATACTGATAATAACGGTTTTGATCGGTAATTTATGACAGGTTATGCTAAGTTCATTAAATACTGATAATAACGGTTTTGATCGGTAATTTATGACTGGTTCTGCTAAGTTTATGAAATACCGATAATAACGGCTTTGATCGGTAATTTATGACATGTTATGCTAAGTTCATTAAATACTGATAATAACGGTTTTGATCGGTAATTTATGACAGGTTCTGCTAAGTTCATTAAATACTGATAATAACGGTTTTGATCGGTAATTTATGACAGGTTCTGCTAAGTTCATTAAATACTGATAATAACGGTTTTGATCGGTAATTTATGACAGGTTATGCTAAGTTCATTAAATACTGATAATAACGTTTTTGATCGGTAATTTATGACAGGTTCTGCTAAGTTCATTAAATACTGATAATAACGGTTTTGATCGGTAATTTATGACAGGTTATGCTAAGTTCATTAAATACTGATAATAACGGTTTTGATCGGTAATTAATGACGGGTTCTGCTAAGTTTATGAAATACCGATAATAACGGCTTTGATCGGTAATTTATGACGGGTTCTGCTAAGTTTATTAAATACTGATAATAACGGTTTTGATTGGTAATTTCTGACAGGTTCTGCTAAGTTTATTCAGTAAATTATGTAACCCGATTATATTGAATTTTTAACTTTAAACTATAACCATAAAATCACACTTATTATAATAAAAATAGTTTTTTCTAAATATAAAAACAACACATCTTCGTAAACTTGATAACACATTAACAGGAAGTTGTTTTAGCTCACCAGTATTGTCACGTATTAAATGCGATATCAGCGGGAAAGCTTAGCGTGGATTATTTGAATAATGAAACATTATCTTGTCATGGTGTTGTTTATAAAGTTCTGATCAGTTTGTCCTTAGTAGATTCGACAAGCTTGTCGATAGAATTTTACACGATACATTAAGCGTGTTTGGACTATTATTCTGAATGTGATTATTCTTATATAACAGATCGTTTGATATTTGCATATAGAAAAGCATTAGCAGATAGTTTTGCACATCTATTTTTAGATTGATATTTTATTGATAAACGATTTATTATAAAAATCAAACATAGATTTCGTTCCAAAAAATGGGTCATTACATTACCAAACAAAGAACACCATGGCATCACATCTCGAGAAATTTAAACTTCTGTTCAATTTTTTTAAATTTTCAAATAAATAGTTAGTACTTTGTGCCGACAGAAAATGTGCCATGGACCAAAATTTTCAGCCGTCGGAATATCTTAAACAAGCTAAGGCTTATTCTTTAAGCAAAACATACCTAAGCTTGATTTGGATTTGTGTTTCTTGGAACTTTGGATTCATTAATTTTCAACTGTTTTGCTTATGCTTTTGTTACTATCGGCGTTTTCGGTCTCTAGTGTCAATGATAAAAAATGACTTCCCCAAATGTGCACACGGGGACCTCGGTGGCCGAGTGGTCTAAAGAGCGCACTTACGGATCACAGCGCCTCTCACCGCCTGGGTTCGAATCACACTCGGGACAGATCCTAATGTGAGAAAGTTTGTCAGTTCGCTTGCCGAAGGTCGGTGGTTTACTCCGAGTACTCCGGTTTCCTCCACCATCCAAGAACTGACCTCCTCAAAATAAGTGAAAAAAAAATCTTGACCGGGGCATGAAACACCATTCTTTCACTCCACTCCCAAATGTGCACATATGGCACATTTAAATTCGACAGTTATATTAGTGAGATTTGTACATTTCTAACTAAGTTTTAACACCCTGTATAAATAAACAATAAATATCTCTAAAGATTTGATTAACTTATAAAAACTTTTTCCTCGGGTTTATAACAGTAGCCCATTTGATATTATGTTCGCTTTGGCGAAGTAATGTAGTTTGTTGGATATCAAATTACAAAAAACAACAATATGTTTCATCAATCACTACGTATGGAGCTCCCTTTAAATAGACGAAACATGTGTGAATATGATTATGAAATATTGCTTTTAAGTGTCAGAACTGCATTATGCACATTTAAATACTGAAACTTTATCAATGCATGTTTCTGTCTTTACTTAAGCAAAGGACGCCATAAATTGAAACCAAACCGTCTATCGAAAAATAAAACCCATGAACTTGACCAGGGATTGTCTGAAAACAAAACAGTTGATGCTTGTTTTGCTAATTGTAACGGACCTTTGCTCATATCTAGTTTGTCTTTTAAAGTCTCTAAGTCTGTAAAAACGATATTTGTGGTTAATATCTACATTTAACTTAGTCAATATGTATAAACTGTAGACAAAAACGTGAGATCTTTGCTAAATACATAAAGACAAGTGTCAAAACTTGTTTATAAAAATTGTGCTGTAAAACGATTGATGTTTCACCGAGAGTACGGGAACTCATTTTTGCTTAGGAAACACTTTGTTAAAATACATTAACACTAGCCGAGGGACCCGTATTTATACACTCTGTACCGAGGGACCACTTAAAACACGTAACACTGGCGTGAATGTAATTTATATACCAATGTTTATTTTCACAACCGCATTTAACATGTTTAAATTCGACAATTTTATCAATTTTTTGTTATATCTAGATGTTAAAGCTGCATATAGGAAAAAATAAAACCGTACTGTTCTACTTAATGATGGTCCTAATGACCAATGTTACATTTGGTTCAACAATAGAAGCTCGAAATAATGTTAAAAAAGCAGTTATTTTCGAGCGAAATGTAGCCTGTGGATGTAATTTTAGAACATGGTAACGTCATAAAAACCATATCGTTTCAACATAAGTTACAAAATAGTGAAATACGGTACATTAAACGCCGAATTTCATTAAATTTGTCATTTGTGACTTTGTAGGGGATAAATAACACCATTGCAAATACATAAGAATATAAATGACGGGCCATCCCCCCCCCCCCTGATTCAGTGGAGTCTCTGTACATCAGTGCGCATGCTCTATGTTTATAATAATCATCGTTTAACAAATGACTAATCCGTTAGAGGATTCAGTTTATTTACAGCTAATAAGAATGAAATTTTAGAAAATGAATCTCACAGATTCTGATAGGAAGTTATTTTTTTTTAAATATACATTTATAGAAAATTAAAAAAATCAGAAAATTGAGAAACTTAATGAAGCTTTAACATTTTTAAGATATTAATAAAAACACATTTAACAATGCGCCGGGCGCCATTTTATAACATCCAGAGGCTTAGCCATCTACTGAAATATAAACTTGACCTGTGATTGTGTGGAAACGAACAGTTGATGTTTGAATCGCTAATTGTTACCGACTTTTGTCCATATCCTAGAAGTCTTTTAAAGTCTTCAAGTGTGTAAAGACACAAATCACAGCGAAATTACATTAATCCCATTACATTCTATATGACATTGTGTAAATTGTATGTACGTGAGATTTACGCTACTTACTTAAAAACGCCGCCTATTTTGTCATTTCTCAACTTTTCACCTTCAATTATCTCCAAGAAGTGTCAAACTTTATTGGATAGGATTGATGACCTAATGAGAATGTTGAGATTTATTTTTGCTGAGGACATCACTTTATTCAAACAAATAAAGATATCCGTATTCAGATAGACAGTCAACATTTCATGAAGATTTTATAAGATATGATGATTGCTGAATTAAGTGCGGAAAGCGTGGGTAATACGTACAGTTTGACCAGCCAGTACGACTGATAATAACCAATGTGACGATGACTTTTATGAAGTTAATGGTGTATGATTATGAGAAAGACGATCTGAATATTTGCTTAATTGTACAATCTTATATCTAGTTCAGCGATAATTTGTCTGAATTAGACACAAATGTTATGCGTCCATTAGTTTAGATTGAAAAGCTCTCTCTCTCTCTCTCTCTCTCTCTCTCTCTCTCTCTCTCTCTCTCTCAATGATAGTTTATATTCATATGTCCTCTGTATGGGGTTATTTCTTTTTTTTCAAAAATGCAGGTCACCCGACTTCAAATTCAGCAGCCAATAAAGCAGCATTGGTATGTTGTGTAGACAATATAATGGTGATTTGTACGAATTTTGATAAAAAAATGAAGTGTTACCAGACATATTACATACAGACAGCGGAGTTAAACGTACTACTTACTTCAATACTGCTTTGATGTGACGAAACAGATTTAGCTACACATGTTGCTTGCTGACTACAAACTCATCAATAAAACCCGATGAGTTTGATTTTGGATGAAATGTGATTTTCCCAAAGATGACGTTTGTAATATGTACAGAATATGAGTATATTTAAATTGTAATTTCAGTTAAGTAAAATATATTCATTTTTTCTGAATAAACATTCGAATTTGTGACTAATTTTCCCGTTTTTTAACCACTCGTTCTGATTTGCGTCCATGTAATGAAAAGTCCAAGGAAAAGAATTTATTGTAGTAATATTGTAGTACCTTTTCAGGGCTCAAAAGTGATGCTAGTATCTGGGTGCGCTTTTCTGCGTAGGTGAAAATATGGTCATTAAAAACGCATGTGGCCAAGTGTTTTTTCAGATAATAAGAAATGTTTTTTGCAGAATTGGCCGGGTTGTATCAATGAAATTAACTTATTTCACGTTTAACGCTTTCCATTTTCGACTGAAGAAGATTTCTCCTACTTATCCCGATAAGGACATATCATTTTTTTTATATTCAAATTAGTTTTTTTTATTATTATTATTTAGATCCTAAATGTATTACTTATTGGTAACATCAACAGAAACAAGATATGTTCGAATTTGAGAAAAATTTTCTGTTTTTTCTTTTTATTTATTCATAGCTGATTTTGAAGAGGCGTAGGAATATTGTAGAATCAAAAACAATCTCCTTCATAACCCGAACTCTTCCGTAACTTGTAAATATACGGATTCGAAAACCTCTAACTAAAGCGGTCATCTTAAGTAGAACTATTTTCTGTCACAAGTACCAATAAATCTATGACAATAGCCAGAACCATTTTATAAACCACTGTATCGTAAAAGGGAATGACCTAAATGTGTTTAACAACATAACATATATTGACATTTTTTTTAGCACAGGAGAGTTTTGACTGATGGACAACACATAGAATCATTCTAAAACACAGTTTTAACTAATCTTTGTACTGGTGATCTTTTGAGAAATAAGGTGTGTGAAGCATTTATCCGTTAAATGACATTTATCTGTTATATGTCATATATCCGTTATATGACATATACCCGTTATATGTCATATATCCGTTATATGACATATATCCGTTATATGAAATTTGTCTGTAATCCGTTATATGACATTTATCTGTTATATAACATGTATCATTTATATGACATTTATCCGTTACCCGTTATATGACATTTGTCCGTTATATAACATTTATCCGTCATATGACATTTATCCATTTAATGACATATATCCGTTATATGACATTTATCCGTTATATGACATTTATCTGGTATCCGTTATATGACATTTATACGTTTTATGACATATATCAGTTATTTGACATATATCCGTCATATGACAGTTATCCGTTATATGACATTTATCCGTTATCCGTTATATGACATTTATCCGTTATATAACATTTATATTCGTTTTAGTTTTGCTTTTTCTGATTGTTTTGATGACTTTACATAAGAATTATTTCAAGATGCAATTTTGACATTGAAAGTTGTAGATATGATATTTTTAAATTGTTCTTGACCCTCCAACGGTATTTTAACAATATTACTGGATATTTGCTTTAGAACCCGGAAAAAATCACAAATGTTATTATGCTTTGACATGATACTATAGAATCATTAATATTCATTGGGTTAAAATTTCGTGGATATAAAATATTAGTGGATTTCACTAATCCAGGAAAAAAGCGGAATTTAAAGCTTCATAAAGTTTTCCAAAGAAAGAATTAAAACGGTGCTTATCTAATTAATGATGTTCATAATGAACAATGTTACATTTGGTTCAACGATAAAAGCTCGAATAAATACAGAAATTACAGTATTTACCCGGCGAGATGCAGCATTTGGGATCTAATATTAGAACATGGTTACGTCATCAAAACCCGGGTCATTTAAACACAACTTTCAAAACGGTGAAAACGGTGAAAATTTCGTTGAATTTGTCATTTGTGACTTAGTAAGGGATACATAACACCATTTCAAATACATCTGGATATTAATGAAGGACAATTAATGCAATCTGTCATGTTTCACCTTCGTTTCTAGGTTTTTCCGTACATCCGTGCGCATGCTCCAAGCTCATGTTTACCATCGTAAAACACTGACCAACCGGTCAGAGGATTCCGTTTATTTACAGCTAAAAGAAATGAAATTTTAGAAAATGAATGTCACGGATCGTGGTTAGAAGATATCTATTTTTAAAAAAAATATATATTTTTAGAAAATCAAAAAAAAATTCAGAAAACTGAAAAACTTACTGCAGCTTTAATTCCCACGAATGTTTGTGATGTAACATCGTTCTTGTTTGATTCTTACTAGTTGTAAATATCGTTTACTTGTTTTTAGTCGTGTTGTTATTATTATTTTTCATTATTTTTTTCAGTTTCATTTTTGTACCAGATTTTGTACAACTTTATGATCAATTTATTAGTTCAACGTTCTCAAGCAACAGTATGGTTTCTATTTTGTAGACAGAAATATCAACTATATCAAAGAATGTAAACATGAAAAAAATAATATTGATTAATAAAATTGAGTATCTATTTATGTATGTTTCTTAATAAGAAACGTGGTTTTATAGTTAATGGGAACTCGATATTCAGGAGTCGTGTGTTCAGTAAATAGCTAGCTAGATGCCTTCCTGATTAGTCATTGATCATGACATTTTTAAAAATATTTTTTCAGTCAACCAGCTGCCAAAAAATATTTTAAAGAATAAGAATAATAAGAATTTTCCCCGGGCTTGGTGAGTCTTTAATCTTGTCCCCTTGCCCCACAAACTATATGTTTAGGCAACAAATAAAAAAAAACAGATTTTTTTATATTATGTGTTCTTAAGGGTTTCTTTTATATTTTCTTATTTTAATTTTGTGTGTATGTGTGTTTGTGCACTAGAGTCGTGATATTTTAGCTTCAACAGGTAATATGAATAATTAACGAACATTACATAAGTAATGATATAAGTATTCAAATAAATATAGGTAAATATCTTATATCACATATATAATATACCATATGTTCCATTGTTAGACGTGGATTATCTGGTATTTAATCACTATAAAATATATATTACTTTCTTTATGCACTTAAGATTGTATTATTTTTTTCCCATTTTATATTGCTCTGATAAATGCATAAGTGCAATTTTATGCATTTTACACGTCATGTAGATGGTCGTTCATTGAAAGCACAAGTCTTTTAGCAAGTGTAGATGCAATATAAATTTTTCTCCAAAGTGATCCGTGTGTGTGTGTGTGTGTGTGTGTGTGTGTGTGTGTGTGTGTGTTTTAATTGTTAAATATTATCAATTATTTCAAAATATTTAAAATATTAGTAATAATATCTTAAAGATATGTCACATTAGTTGATTTTAGAGCAAAAATGACTTTTTCTCACAATATTCCTTTTTTTCAAAGATCTACCTGATCAGAATACATGTATCACATATCTAGCTATAGATTGGAATTTCTGTTCCGATAAGCTGGTAGTTTATGTACTTTAGATCATCAAGTCTGCGGCTAATATAAAACACGAATTCCAACATCTGTAACGCAACTTCATCAACATGTAGGTGTATTTGAAATGGCAACTGATTATATATACTTTTAAAAGCAATATGTTATTTAAAAAATTAAAATATCCTGTTATACATTTCTGGTATAAATATAATATACACATAACAAGATGTGTTTCAACGCATGCATGTTGTATTTTTTACAGCTCAATACCGATGAGCAGGTGCTTCATACTTCAATATTACATAGACATGATACAAACCTATTTAATTGCTCTCTTACGGTTTGTTATAATTTTACTTAAATACAAGTTATACATATTAGTTAGCAGCCATATATAGTTTTATCTTACCTCCATCTACTGGCCAAATGCTTTTCGAAACTGCTAAATATCATTTAATTACTATTTCGAAATGAGTTATTGTAATATTTAATTCCTTGATTATATATATATATATATATATATATATATATATATATATATATATATATATATATAATATATATATATATATATATTGGAATTTACACGTATAAATTCTCAAAATTTCATTTATTGAGCGGAATATACATGTATACGATTACTTAAGAAAGACCAATGACTACATGTACTTTATTCGTACCATTTACCATTTTAGGTACTTTTAACAAATTGTCCCGCGGCTCATTGTCAGTCAGCTTTTGGTCATATACAACTTATGATTTCATACTGATTCCTCGTAGATGGTTTCTGTCTACCCAGTAGTTCTTGATACTATAGTGTTCAGAAAAAATTATAAGACTTGATTTCTTCCCTCTAACTACAACTAACGTCAGCATGTACATGTAGTCTTTCGTGGTTAAGAGCACTTTTTAATAGTTTGACGACATTATGGTGAATGACTAGTACTAATTAAACTGTATATGATGAAGGTTTTGATCCTTAGTTTGTGTTTCGTTCTGCTGAGTTTATTCTTTCACAGCCTCTTTTTCATTTATTTTTTATGACGTAACAACATACATTTATTGAGCCTTTACTTTACAAATCAAGCATGAAATTTCAGGTACTGTTTTCTTCCTTGAAAAAGATGTTTTGGTTGCTGATTGGTCCAAAGCGCGCCCTTATGGAACAGAATGTTGTTTGTGGTCTAGTTTTAAATCCCACTCATGCAATGCTAGTTTGAAAAATTTGTCAGCTTGCTTGTCTCCGATTTTCTTCACCACCCTAAACCTGACCGGCTCGATATAAGTGAAAGAACCATGTCTTAGGCGTACTCAAAGTAGTATATTACTTTCTTAGGTACTTTTAACAAATTGTCCCGCGGCTCATTGTCAGTCAGCTTTTGGTCATATACAACTTATGATTTCATACTGATTCCTCGTAGATGGTTTCTGTCTACCCAGTAGTTCTTGATACTATAGTGTTCAGAAAAAATTATAAGACTTGATTTCATCCCTCTTACTACAACTAACGTCAGCATGTACATGTAGTCTTTCGTGGTTAAGAGCACTTTTTAATAGTTTGACGACATTATGGTGAATGACTAGTACTAATTTAACTGTATATGATGAAGGTTTTGATCCTTAGTTTGTGTTTCGTTCTGCTGAGTTTATTCTTTCACAGCCTCTTTTTCATTTATTTTTTATGACGTAACAACATACATTTATTGAGCCTTTACTTTACAAATCAAGCATGAAATTTCAGGTACTGTTTTCTTCCCTGAAAAAGATGTTTTGGTTGCTGATTGGTCCAAAGCGCGCGCTTATGGAACAGAATGTTGTTTGTGGTCTAGTTTTAAATCCCACTCATGCAATGCTAGTTTGAAAAATTTGTCAGCTTGCTTGTCTCCGATTTTCTTCACCACCCTAAACCTGACCGGCTCGATATAAGTGAAAGAACCATGTCTTAGGCGTAATCAAAGTAGTATATTACTTTCTTCGTGCATTAAAGATTGTATTGATTTTCATTTTTATTTTTATTATTTTTTCATTAGGATTATTTGATCAATAAAATGAATAGCATTATAAACAAATTTTAGCGATTTCTTTCACTACAGGAAACAAAACATATCGAGTTATCTAGATTGATTGTATAGCGAAATGTTAAAGCTGTGTTTAACAGAACCATGTGTTATATTTTTTCATCTACGTGCATTACAATCCCAAAACTATTTTATATCACGCTTTTCTGTTGTCAAATATAACCAAGAAATAATGACAACAAAACGAACAATTGGAACAATAAAAATGTCACGTGATAAAAATACCCAGATAAATGACATATGCGAAATTTTGAATTTTTTATAAAACAGATTACATGTATCAAATTTTTCGCATATGACAAAATTTGGAATAACTTATTTGATAAAAGTTCAAAATTTAGTATATGATACGATTGATCATGATATATTCTGTTATAAGTTTTTTAAGTCTTGCATCTTTCATATTTTAAATAAATTTGAAATCCCCCATCTGACACCAGAGCACAATTATTACGCCAAAAGACGAATTATAATATGACGTCACTTAATGAAACCTTGAAGTCGCTGATCACATGACTTAGATACAAAGCTGAATACCAGGGGCCAATTTCACAATTATTTCTTAACCAAGATTTTCCTTAACTAAAATCCTAAAATTTTGATATTTTAATAATTTTATCAATTGTTAAGAAAAAAGGAACTTAAGATCATTTAAAAATTTATTTCTAGTTTATAACATTAATTTTAATTTTGTCAAAAACATTTTATTCATAGTTACGGAAAAGGGATAGCCAAAATATGTTAAATTTAAGACAAGGAAAATCCTAGTAAAAGGAACTATTGTTAAACCAGGACCAGTACTAAATGTGTGTGTGTGTGTGTGTGTGTGTGTGTGTGTGTGTGTGTGTGTGTAGTATTAGTAGTAGTATTAGCAAATTGATATCTGGAGCTAGTGTAGTCCATGAACTTGGGTTTTCATAGAAAATTATAAATTTTTAATCAAAATATCAGTTTCTAGTTAGTTCACGGTACCAGATGCACACCGGAATCGACTTTTTAATCAGCTTGAAATGTATCTCCTTACACGTCAATAACAAGCTTTATTGAGATAATTTCCTAGTTAGGTACTTCTCTATATGCATTATATCAGCTAATGAAACATTTAGATATAGCGTAAAAGAGAAAAATTATCGGATATAATTTTGCTTAAGTTGCATCAGTATTGTTGTCGATATTCGCATTTAAATAAAAAAAAGAAAAGAAAGAAAAAAGATTTATTTTATTTTTTATGACGTGTATTATCTTTCCGAAGTAACTGAATAAATGATAAAATGATATAAAAGAAATAGTATGTCCGGATAAAATTAATACGATGTCTGATTTATTAATCTAACGTTTAATTCATTGATATTCAGTAGTGTGATCTTTTAAACTATATCTTTGAAAGATTATTTGTTGAGGATATTGTTTTAGTAAATATGTTCGTAATCGCTAACTAGTTTTGCAAAACTTACTCTGAAATTTACTGTTTCTGCATGTAATAAACTAATGTACAACCATAATAATGAAAAAAAAACTAAACTTAACTAATACTTACAGTTTTGTAATACTGGCCATTTGTTCTTCTTTGGGGAGTAACGGTATTTCTTTTAGCGTGTGAGGGTAGCTACATTCCATTACAAATTTGTTTAGATCATCGTCTGTATGATCACAGGAACAGTTCACAGAAGTACAAGCTTGATTCATCGTTAAATTATCAATGGCACTTGTGCCATTCAGTCCGATTACAAAAAACAAAATAAAACCCAACACTATCATTATCATATGGAATTATAAAAACGGCTTTCCTTGAAAAGCCTGGTCTGATCAGTGCCTACTATTCTTTTTGAGAATAGTTTTGGCTGTTACAGTGCAGTCCTATATGGTATGAAAAGCTCCAATAAATCTTATCTTTAAGCTAAGTTCAGTATTTAAGTTGCTTTATGTCATAATCTCTGAGACAATAAAGTCTTTATACTAATGAACAATCCAAAAACAAATTCTTGTCAATCCAAAGAAATACTTGTTCGCTTTTCAAATGCTTGCCAGCTTCTTAAGCTGTTTATTATTTAATGTCGTTGTCGGGTTCAGTTATTAAATTAGGCATAACCAATATATCTGTGTTATGACTCTTAAATCTTAAGGGACTTTACAATTAATCGCTGCTCAGACTAACTATCAATATTCTGTAGTTACGAACAGTTAGCTGTTATTAACTGTAGGTGACAAAATGACAGATGTTGCCGATGCTTGTAACGTTTACGTTCATATTCAGATCATAATGTTGTACATTTATTTATATATCTTTTGCCTACGTACTAGAATAAGTAAATCGGGTCTGATATACTGTAGCAGCGCCGTATTACTTTCATAACAACAACCAAAGATATTGATTATTTCTAACGCCCCCTTAATTCCTTACAAAGAGAACAATGTAAACAGGAAACTTGAAAACACGCATACAGTGAAGTACATTTATACTGAAAACAATATAAATTAGACTATTCCAACCTTACTTGTCTTCTTCTTTTGATGTTATTAATATTATTACATATATATATTTTTGCCATCTTCAGTAAATTGATATCTCTGAACTATCAATCAATAAACAAATTTCTTTCTTATAAAAAGGTTGGTCTATTTATTTATTAATTTTTTTATTATTATTTTTATTTTTTATTATAATTAATTTTTTTTATAGGGACATTGGTATTTGCAATCTCATGATCAATCGATTTTTTCGCAATAACTTCCAATAAAATATATAACTTTAATTAAAGATGCTGATTAAATGAATCTCTTTAAAATATTTGAAATACATTACTTATTCAAAACGTTCTCTTCTTTTCAAAACACATTGCAATACACCTTATTTATACTGAATTCAGTTAGTAACTTGTAACCTTTTTAATGGCTTATCTATTTTTTTTAAAAATTGACAAAATATTTAAATATGTAAATATAGTCGCTTGCTTTTAACCGACACTATATACCGAAAACAAATTATTTCTAAAAGAGTAACACATATGTTATCAGCCTAAAACGATATCACGGGCACTTAACAACAACAAAAACTGAAAAAAAGACAATAAAATACTTAACAAGAGTACTTATCAACAGCCAATATATCTGATAACACGGCACAATACAGGTACTTATTTACAACAAAAATAACAAATTACTCCAAACAAGTTGACCTATATTCAAGTTTTATAAACAACAATTTCCGACAATAATCAAAGATTTGAGTATAGAATCATTTTTGCCTTCATTACGAATTAATTGGCTTGTAAAATTACATCGATGAACATCGGTAATAAATTTATGCAGTTTTTTATCTTAAACATGGAATAAATATTACATAGACTGCATTGATTATTCATGTTCGTTGCATTTGTGTTTTAAATGGCATAATGAATGAATTGAGTTTAAAAACGGCAAGAAACATAATATAATGTTGTCAGTTACAGAGATAACTGTGTTATAGAATCAATTTTGTTGTACTTTTAAAGCCTATATGTTATATAAATGGGACATTAGAATGTACTTTTCTTATAGAATATATCCAGGACATTCAACGATTTCCTCAGTGCCCGGCCAAATTCGAAACGTGTTTAACCAGTGGTCGTAACACGTATTTGTTCTTTATTCTTATTGTTTTGTCTAGCTGTTTAGCTGTTTTATTATTAACTTTTATTATTTCGTATTCATTGTTGCGTTAACGGATGCAGAAAACATGTTTAATCGTCCCTTCTTTTTACATCAATTGTTTTACGATACGATAATAGTATATTAATATATATAATTAAATATATATATATATATATATATATATATATATATATATATATATATATATATATATATATATATTAAACATTTGTATTTATATTTTATATGTATATGATATAGGTATTGGGGGGGGGTTATACTATAACAATAACTAGTCGTTTTCTCCAGTGTCTGTACAAAGTCGAGATAGGTAAACAGTTCATATTTTAGTTGGGCTGTTGTTATTATTATTATTTTTTAGGCTTTGCAATCCTTGCATTTTTCCATTACATGTTCTGTATTCATGTGCATTACCTACCAAAACCGAAATTTTTGAAAAGCAATGAATTTGGTTGAATGCGGTTTTATTATCTGTGTTAAATTAACAATTAAAGTACCTTTAATTGAGCAAATACTCGAAAAGGTCATTTCATTGACTTTAGTTTGTCTGGTAAAAAAAAATTATGGTTAAAGAGTTATGACAGAAAAACATCAACTTACAAATACACTCCCCTCACCAATGAATAAAAAAATGTCAGACATGGTTTTCGGTTGTATAATGTGGTATAACGTCCCATTAGTACTATTTTTAAGTAAATCGAGACGAGAGCAATTTTATTTCTTCATAAGAATTGATCTTAGAACTATTTTGTCACCGAGGCGAAAAGCCATTTACAAAAATGATATTAGTCTGCGAAAAATTTCAAGCATACATGAATGTTAATTTTCGTTTTATTCAGCCCTTCCGGCTGTGCTGATTTTTTTATTTATTTTTATTGAATCCTACGGGCTGTGCGGGTTTATAAACGCAATAGTCACGTGACCCTTTTCCAAAGACCAAAAAAATTTCTTATATCATATTTGTACACGCTAAAAACATGAGCAGCATGGGTCAAGCGTTTTTACTTCTATCTATTTTAAGCAATGCGTTATATCAGACTTTAATTAAAATAAAATTTGCATGTGGGTTTGTAATTCCGAAGTATTTGAACCCCGTATATCTAAAGAAGAGGCTTTGGGAAGGAAGCTCTATTTGAAGATGATAAAGCTCTTTCTTAAATGATGAAATGTTTAAATTAGGATGGAAGATCCCTGGTTGTATGTGCAATAATAAAAGTGTGTTCGAATAATAGGAACTAACTAACGTAGCAGAGGTTTAAATTTCTTTTAACAATCAGTCCAATTACCAGACAAGAAATATCTTTTGAAAGCAAGCGTAAGTATGGTCAATAACACTACTAATGCACACTTACATTTGCACTCTTTAACAAACGATATGTGGGTGTTGTCAGCTTGTAAGTGGTTCAGAGATTTCAGAAATAGAACTATTTTATATTCTTTCAAAAATAAATTACCAGGTTCTATACTTTCTTACAGATAAAAGAACTGCATTTAATTGATAAGAAAGAGAGGCTGTTTTTATAGAAAAGGGGCTTGATTTGAAACACTCAAAGAAAATGATGAATCGCTTTTAAACTTTTTATATTCAAAGAGGAAGAATGTTTAATTTTGGTCTGTAATCAATATAAAAAAATGAAGTGAATTTGTTGTTTGTCTTCATTTTAGACAAGAAAGTTTAGACATTGTTTTGTCGAAAAAGGAAGATTCTTTTCACATCCAAATAACGCCTATTTCAACATAATTCTTATTTCATCAGAATGTCAAAATATCTTAAATGTAAAAGGAAAAGGTCATTTGTTTTAGTTGCTGTGTTATGTTGTCGGTTGGCATGTAAACCAAGAGCTGATTTCAATAAAATTTTAAAATTATTTTTTTCTTTTGCACGAAGTAAAGGTATAAAAGCCTATTATTATATTGATGACTCGATGGTCAGAGCTTCAGACAATATGTCTTGTGTGAAAAAATTGTCAAATCTTTAGAGACTAATTGAAAAAGTTGTGGTTTTTTTTAAATTTATAATGAAATGTCTATGTTTAATCCCCGTCGGATTAAAGTACATTTGGGTTTTAAGATTAATTCTGAAACATTTCAGTGTCTTTGACAAATAAAAGGTACAAAAAAATATATAAAAGATTTTGTGTAGGCTTCGTATTAGAAATCACTCCAGGCACTATTCGCATAGTTGCAAAATTGTAAGACATTGAACTTCATCTATGAGAGCTGTAGGTTTGAGTACAATGTATTATAGAATGTATATAGAGAGAAATATAAAAATTAAAGTAGTTGAATGGAGTTTGTCGGAAAAGTCTACAGACAATAAAGGTTGGTGGTCCGTTAGATAGAATAATTCTGTCATGAATGACAAATTTATCAGAACTCCAGAAAGTAGTATTGGTGTATCTAGTACTGAATTTGAAGCTTTTAGTAGAAAAAAGAGTATTTCAGGTTAATAGTCAAAACTTTCAAGTTTAGTACATATAAACATTTTAGAGTTACAAGCAATTTTTGGCTTTAATATTTGTGTAAAACATTTCATGGCCATGGTGTTTATATTAAAGTATCATCTAATAATGTTACTGGTATTGCATAAGCAGACCACCAAGGAAGGCAGTTCAGAGAGTTATCTGTCATTTGTTTCAGAATATTTGGTTAGGATGTGAAGAAAATTTCTTTTATCAACCGATAAGCAAATAAACTGAGTAAAAATATGACACTACTGGTGAATTTCTATCTATCAAGAAAATCTTCGAAGTTGTTAGTTTTATTCAGCACTGCACAAACTATATTGACATCAACAGTTGCTAGATGGATCAGAAAATGTTTGCATAAAGCTGGTGTTGTTAATTATTTATGTTATATATTTACTACTCCTGAGCGGGTGCCGCTGCTGGTGGAGTAAAACTCCCCGAGGGTGTCCATAACTCAGTAGGCAGTACTTTGTGCTGTCAGAAAATGCACCATTTAACCAAATTTTCAGCTGCCTTAAATTGTAAAATTTGTTTAAAACTAAGGTTTGTTCCCTCATGCAAAGCATTCCTTTAGCTGGATTTGGATTAATATAATTTTGGAACTTTAGATTCATTAATTTCTAACTGTTTGGTTTTTGTTTTTTATCATCAAACTTTTCGGTTTTATTGTCACTGATGAGGAATGAATTTCCGAAATGTGCACATCTGGCACATCAAAATTCGTGTTATATATTTGCTTAGGGAATATTATGTCAGGAAAGCTGCAATATCAGCAGCTTTCAAAGGTATCTAATCTTTGATGAAGTGTTTTAAAAACAGTCAGTTGGTGTTTTGCAAGACTTTTAGAAATTCAATCACAAAGAACTACATAATGAAAATTCTAAATTTTTAGAAACTGTAATACCAGCTTAGGTATAACTGTATTTATTTCTAGGCTTAATAAGTGGTGGATTCATGTATTTATAGGTTGATCTGTTAAAATGTTTATATATTCATTGATGGAGTGTCATATCGGTGCTGTTTTGTGAGGCGTTATTAGTAAGATATCCAACAATATCGTTAATTGATTTTGTTGTAATTATTATAATTAAGGACATTTAAATGTTACTATTGTGACCATTTGTTGTTCTTTATATTTGCTTTATGAATCTACACAAATAAATAAACTTAATGTATGCTTGAATTTTTCAGTGTCCCGATTTAAAGCGAATCTAAATTAAAGGCTTCCATAGGTCTGAGTAGGTGCACATTTTCAATCAAACAAAATGATAAAGATTATAATCGACGTTTTTCCACGTTTTGGTTATCCTTTTTCAGAACTTTACCTTTTTCTGTCTTTTTAAATTATCATTGAGTATTCAATGATTTCGAGAATTTTGAAACGTTCAAATCATTTTATACATTATTGTTTTATTTAGTACTTTACTTTAGATAATCTGTAATGATTTGAAAAGAAAGAGTGTTGTTAGTGTATTAAACAAGATTAAATCAAAAATGACGATGACGATGACGATGACGATACTGATTATGATGATGATATAAAACTCTAAGGTAATGTACATATGCCAAAATTTCGTTTTAGGATTTGCTTTAAATGACGAACATGAATCTGATTAGCTAGCTTTGGTTTTTGATATTTCAATATTAATATGAAACCTGTTAAAGTGACATTTCTTTATCGTACTATTTATAGTATATGAGAGCTGATTTTAAGAGCATGGTACATGTACCTTTTCAAGCTGATTAGATTAAAAACAAAGAACATAATTGTACAACAAAATGAAGTTCAAAAAAATATTTAGATAATCAATTATTTAAGCTGACAGAAATTAAAAAACTTCTCGCTTTATTTTAAGGAAATATATTTAAAAAATCACTTTAAACTTGAAACATAAAGAGAATACTTCGTGATTAGTTCAGACTTATTCTTCTTCTATGACTTCAATATTGTAAATAATAAACAAAATACTGTTTAATTTTGCTGTACCATATATGCACAATTCGGAAATTCATTCGTAATCAGTGACACTACGGGGCGACAAAAAAATGAAAGATAAAAAAGATAATCCAAACATTCGAAAAATATTGAATCCAAAGTTCCCAAATTATGTGAATCCAAATCCAGCTTAGGAATGCTTTGCATAGACAACAAACCTTAGTTTTAAATAAATTTCAAAAATTAAGACGGCTGAAAATGTTGCCATAAGGTAAATTTCTTACAGCACAAAGTACTGCCTATTGAGTTATAGAGTTTTACTCCACAAGCAGCGGTATCCGCTCAGGGAGATTAATCAATTTACAAAAAATTATGTTTAATTATACTGTGCCATATGTTCACATTTGGAAAAACTTTATTCCGAGACACTAGGGCCTAAAAATAAAAAATAAAAAAGATAATCCAAAAATTTGAAATTTACTGAATCTAAGTTCCAAATTTATATGAATCCAAATCTAGCTAAGGAATGGTTTGTATGATGGAACAAACCTTTTTTTGAGTAAGCAAAAAACTACGGTAGTTGTCATACTAAAAAAAATTATCCCTTTATTATATCGCACAGGGAACTGCATTGTAAGGGAGCGTCTAATAGCAAAGCGAAAGAAACGGTGTATAATATAAAAAGAATTTATTTTGTTAAATTGCAATGATAAAGGTTATGGTCGATTTATTTTTGTAGCAGATTTAGCTTAAGTCATTTCTCAAAGTGTTTTTATTATCACTTAGTAAATCAGATAAAACATATATTTTTTCTTTAAAATACCTGATGTTACTGTCTGACAATGTCGTCTTATAACAGCTAAATAGGCTGTGTTTTACATACTACTGCTAAGTTTTTTGGTTCAGTTCCAAAATACATTGTTTTGTTTTAAAAATGTTTTTTTCGGGTCTACACTGGCTCACCAGTGTACAAAAATTCTTAATATAATTGTCGTTCATCAACAGCCTGAAGATTCATTGTTGAAGATTATTGATTGCAAAATCTACAGATTTTAAAATTTCATGCATAAGATTTTCTATAATTGTCCCTGCCTATAAAGTTGGAGGTCGTGGGTTCGAACCCCGACCGGGTCTGACCAAAGACTTGAAAGTGGGTAGTGACTGTTCTTTCGCCAAGCACCCGGCATTACAAAATGAAACTCATGGTTCTTTCGGATAGGAACTTAAAATAAACGAAGTCCTGTGTCACGTTAGGCATGGCATGGTAAAAAATCCTGCTGTATAATGCCATCAGCGCAACACACAGGCAAAATTTCTGCACTTTCGACCATAGCTGGCGACGTTTCAATATAAGTGAAATTCTTTACTAGGGCGTTAAACACCATTACTCAACTCAACTCAACTCTTCGCCTACGACATGACCAAACACCTTAAATATGTTTTTTTTAATTTAATACTCATATTTTAAGACATTCATTCATTCGTTGTATATTTATACACACAAGAACAAAGTATAAAGAATATCAAATTTCGATTTTATCACGATGTCGGCAAAATAGGAAAATAAAATATTTATATTCTAGAACATAAATTGATTTCGTGAAATTTTTTTTCTCGAAGATGAAAAACATTTTTTATGACTTGTTGTTGTTTGAAGAATTTAATATTGTTTTTGTTTTTCAAAGATTCCAATTCTAATTTTCAATACTTTTTTTGTGGTGTATTGTGCTATTTTTGTTGCTGCGTAGATTGTTGCCAAATAAATCTTTTAGTTATTTTATTTTAATATTTTTAATCACTTATTTGTTTTAAAATTTTTGCTAGAAATTTGGAACAGAAAAAAAGAACTCGTCAACAACCAAAGCACTACAGAAAAAAAATCAGACTTTGGATGGACGCTGGGATAACTAACAAGTGATGTGGGCACAATACAATTATACGGTCTTAAAAGAAGGTAAACAAGATAAGAATTTAACTATGACAAATTATTACGAAAGAACCAACCCGAAACAGACACATAAGACAATTGCCTTTAAAGCCATTTAGACGGACATTAAATTTATTTTTTTAAAAAAAAAACAATAATCAGCGGTATAGTGCTACAGTTATAGTATTATTGAAGGGCTTTTAACCATTGATAGATAGTCAAAATGCAAAAAACATTTTTTGACCATCTTAGTTTTATATTTATATATATATAATTTGTAGGTATTGTTATATATTTACTACCCCTGAGCGGGTACCGCTGCTGGTGGAGTAAAACTGCCCGAGGGTATCCATAACTCAGTAGGCAGTACTTTGTGCTGTCAAAAAATATACCATTTAGCAAAATTTTCAGCCGTCTTAATTATTGGAATTTATTTAAAACTAAGGTCTGTTCCCCATGCAAAGCATTCCTTTGCTTGATTTAGATTCCTATAATTTTGGAACTTTAGATTCATTATTTTTCAACTGTTTGGCTTTCGTTTTTTTATCTATCAAACTTTTCAGCCCCTAGTGTCACTGATGAGGAATTATTTTTCGAAATTTGCACATATTGAACATCAAAATTTAGCAGGTATTTGTTATATATATATATATATATATATATATATATATATATATATATATATATATATATATATATATAAGGTGACATTTTACTTACGTTATACAAACTGCATGTATGTAAGTATGAAGCTTTTTTATAGTATAACATAGCCACCTTGAATGTCTTTTAATAGATTTGTAATGGTAAAATGCTGCATTTTTATTGTTATTATTTCCCATAAAAAAGTAACATTCCTTTTTACTGTCGTAATTTACTTTACAAATCAAATGACATAGCCGTCATGAAATAGGTCAATGACTATCAAGGCATCAATAAATATCACATTTTATTAATTTTTTATCAGACAACCTTGTCTGAATTTTTTTCAATCAAGCAGCCATGAAATACAACATTAATATGTAAACTTTTTTTTTTACTCGACACGAAAACCATTAACAACTGAAAATATTGTAAACGTTGGTCAAATGATGCGAGTAATCGTACCTTTTTTTAGTCATTCGCAACGTTAAAAAGTGGCTATTGGCCAACTCATTGTTTACATCGCTAATTATTTCATTATAAGTTTCATAAATGTAACCAAATGCCTTTTGCCAGGTGTGCTGCTATGTCTGTCTGTCTGTTATGTTGTATTGTATATGTTTTGTACGTGATGTTATGTAAATGTGATTTGTAACTCATGACGTGAGTTGTATGCATTTTCGGTGTCTTCACACATCACGTGACTAGTATAATATTTTTATATTTAAATTATATTTTCTAAATTGTATTTATCGAAGCGGTTGGATTAATTTTGAAATTATTGTAATATAATACTTTTGGAATTTATTCTAAAGAAAATATTATTACTTTGTGTATTTGTAGGCAGATAAGAATAAACTGTATCTGTAAATTTATCCACGACCAGAATAAATATGTGAATGTTTTAAGGAGCTTTTATTATTATTATTTATATCAGATATCTGGTTTCAATGGCGCCCAACGTGCATTTATAGCTATGATTTTCTTGTTTAATTGCTAGAATAGAGAATTTATATTTAGCGATATGAATATATAATTATTAATATAATATTTTCATTTACATCGTATAATAATAAGACTTCGCGAGTGCGCATGTGAACAGAAAGTGTTTGACTTTCCGGTTTCCGGGTTTCTAATGGTCGACCGACTTATGTTATTATTAAGTACGTACAATCAATAAATTTATAAATTAATGTGTATTGAACGCGAATCTACGTGGGATTGCAACTGTATATATGTATGTTTATTGATAGACATTGTATATTTTGTTCTATTTCATTTATTTTGACTGTAATTTATTTTTATGTGTTATTTTCATGTTATTTATGTCGATATATGTGTAAAAATGTGCAAATATATTTATTATTTATCAAAATTATCAGGTAATGTAATATAATAGGTGTTTTTCGGTAGGTAGCAGCTGCGATTTATAAAATCCTTTTCACCATCTATTGCATGAACACTATTAACAAATTAACACAATCTAATCATTTACCTGTTTATTTTTTTGGACATGACAAGGTAAGTGTATGACATAAATATATATGTATATATCTGTGTTTAATGTTTATTTCGTATTCTTTGTTTTATATTTATATGTGTGTGTAAATGAATAGCAGGATCCAAAAATATTTGGACAGGCCTATTATTAGAAGGCATAGCATAGCAAAATACAAAATATTAATTCTTGGCAATAGCAAGGTCAGGTACTTAAAAGACCAGATATTTATTATCCAGAATTTACTAATGATGTCCAATTTATTTCAAAACCAGGCACAACTTTAGTTTTCTGGTATAATTGGTTTATTTCCAATTTTCATCATAAAGTTAATTCATATGATAGAATTAGGGTATATATATTTCTTGGTGCCTGCGATTTGGCTGTTAAACACGGTAGATATATTAAATTAAGACATTCAAGTCGTCAGGAAGCCATATCAGATTTAACCTATAATGTAGATAAATTATATAATTATATTGCTAGGTTCGAGAATGTTATACCAGTATTTTTAGAAGTTCTTGTGTATTCAATTGGACAATGGAATAAAAATAAAGGTCATCCGAATTATACAGAATATCTTCAGGAAGACGTCGAGTTACACAAAGAATTCAATTGGTTAATCATCATATACTGGCTGTGAACCAGAGGACTCAAGTTACATCGCCAAATTTTTCTCGAGACCTTTTAAAGTACAGGAAGGGTAGAAAAGATAAGAAAAACAGGGTATCATTTTATTTTGACCTTTATAAAGATGGCCTGCACCAATCACCTTTGTTAGCAAAGTGCTATCTGAAGAGAATATTATCTACATGTGTTTAGGTGAGTACATGTATATATATTTGTTTGTATTATAAGTTTTGTCCTTACTTATTAGATATTTATAATGGCAATGTTCAATGACCAATTAAGTCATGGATTGGACATACCACTGAGAGCAAGTACACCTGTTCCAATTGGTGGAAATAGATCTGTAAATTTACCACCATTAGATGTTAAACCTAAAACATACTCTTTTAACTAATTTAATAATGGTCAAAATGTTCAATTACCTGTTCATGGTTCATAACAAAAGGCATCAGGTCAACCCTATGGCTTCAGAATGCCGGTGCCACAACATCCACATTATCCTAAGGAAGCTACATTTATATATTAAACCCAATTACAGATACCTAAAATAGTACAGCTTTCTGGGGATGAGCCACCTCAAAAAGGTGATGTATAATACCATGAGTGGCACTTTGAGGTTAGTTGTCTGGCAAATGATCCAGATGTTCAGCCTAACATTTTAATTCAAGCAATAAGAAACTCTGTAAGGGGAACAGCTAGAAAGCTTTTAATACCGCTTGGTGAAAATGCCACTGATGCACAAATTATGCACAAGTTAGATAATTTTGTTTTGTGACATAAGTACAAATGGCATGATTATGCAGCAATTTTTAATGAATATAAAAGGTCAGATGAATCGGTCACAAGTTTTGGCTGCAGATTAGAGACTTTGTTGCAGACAGCCATTGATAAAAGTTACATGGGATCACAAGGTAAGAATGATCTGTTAAAACATAAATTTTGGACATCTTTGAATGACCAGAAATTGCAGTCACAAACAAGACACAAATATGACACAATAAATGATTATACAAGGTTATTATGGGAGATTAGACAAGTTGAGAAAGAAATAAAAGACAACAAACAGGTTGCTATAAAGTTGGAGAAACCAGGTAAGAAAGTGCAACATCAAGTTATGGTAGAAGATCCGTCAGAGGCCTTGGAGAAAAGAATGAATAGCAAATTAGAGAATTTGGAGAAAAAAATCATGGGTCAGATAGATGACAAGTTCAATAAAATTTTGAATAAGTTTAATAATTTGCAATTGGTCAGCGATAATAAACCACCTACAAATTCATCTGCTCGAGGTAGGTACAATAATGGTAATAGAGGACGTGGTTGGTCCAGAGGTGGGGGTAGAGGTTATACAGCACCAAACAACTCTGCTGATAATCCAAAAGCGCAATGACCTCTGTTGTAGGCCAACCAGAGGTCAAAGATCAAAATATATCTGGCCAATTTAGTGTTAAAAATCAATTAGTGGGTAAATTAAATAAAGGTATTGTGGTTATTAATGGGGGTAAATTTTAATGCTTTAATAGACAGTGGGTCTATGGTTACCACAATATCTGAATCTGGATATGATAATTTAAAAGAAAAACCAGAATTAAACAAACTAGTTGACTTGGGTTTACAAGTAGCCACAGCTGATGGTTCTTTGTTACAGTATTTAGGTTTTATAGAATGTGCAGTGTCATGGCCACAGTCAGGATTAGAGTATAATGTACCTTTATTGGTAGTACCGGATACCAAATTTAGTTCTTCTTGTCCTATAATTGTGGGTACTAATATAATTAGATTGTGTAGAGACAATACTTCTGATACAGACAAGTTAAATTTGTCAGAAGAATGGCAAGTAGCTATTGATAATTTGGTTTGTACCCAATGTTACCATAGTTGATGATATTACTTCCTCAGCTATATCTTGTTCACAGGTTAAGTCTGATGAAGCATCTACTTCTCATCCACTAGACTTAGGTATACAGGTTGAGTTTGATAATATTTCAGAACAAAATCGAGCACAGTTTAAGAATTTGTTATATAAGTGGAAAGATGCTTTCTCAACAGGACCATTAGAAATAGGTATCACCAACTTAGTTCAACATAAAATCGAGTTGACTGATAACACCCTATTTAAAATGCCGTACCGTAGAATTCCACCATGTATGTATGATGAGGTCCGTCAACATGTCAAAGATATGTTGGACGCAGGTGTTATAAGGGAATCAGATAGCCCTTACTCTTCAAATGTAGTTCTTGTAAGAAAGTCTAATGGTAGTTTACGATTTTGTTTAGATATGCGTTGTTTTAATTCAGTAACACGCAAAGATAGTTATAATTTACCTCGATTTGATGACGTCATCGATACTTTGAGTGGTGCAAAACACTTTTCAAAACTTGACCTAAGATCAGGTTATTGGCAGGTAGAAATAAGGGAACAAGATAAAGAAAAGACAGCTTTCACGGTAGGTAAATTAGGATTTTTTGAGTGTGTATGCATGGCTTTTAAATTGACTAATAGTGGAGCAACATTTCAAAGACTCATGGAAAAGTTTATGGGTGATATGCTCCTTAAGGAATGTTTGATTTTTATTGATGATGTGTTGATTTTTTCGAAGACTGAACAATAACATTTAGAAAGATTAGAATCTTGTTTCAGTCGTTTGGTGCAACACAACTTAAAATTAAAAGCAGGTAAGTGTGAATTCTTTAAAAAATCTGTTACTTACTTGGGTCATGTAGTTTCAGAGGATGGTATCGCCACCGACCCTGAAAAAATATCTGCTGTAGTAAAGTGGCCCAAACCTACAAATGTTAAAGATCTCCGTCAATGGTTAGGGTTTGTAGGTTATTACCGCAGATATGTAAAGGATTTTTCTAAAATAATTGAGCCTTTAAACCATCTTTTAAAGGGCCATTGTACAGGTAAGCACGTATATATTTCTTAACTTCTGTACTCTCCTTATTAAGCATTTCTCCCCTGGGGAAGGAATCGCTCTTCAAGAAGTGTATAATGCGTCTGATTAGAATCATTTTGTTGCTCTATATGCCAGTCTACCTTATGCAGTTCGGATTGATCTATACCTTCATCGGCCGTATGAAGGACAGAGTCTGAGGTAACTGCACCGACTAAGAACATATTACTGGTAGCTACCTGGCATAAAACTTGAATGGCATCATTATCTAACGGTCTCCTAGATAAACCGTCAGCATCTGCATTGAACTTGCCTGCTCTATATCTAAGTTTAAAATTATATGCTGACAATGCAGCAACCCAGCGCTGGCTTGTGGCATCTAGTTTGGCAGATGTCATAACATATGTAAGAGCCAGTTAAAGCCAGTTGATACTACTCATCCTATGGAGGTAGTATGCACTGATTTTTTAAGTCTGGAAAAATCCAAAGGTGGGTATGAAAATATTCTTGTAATTACAGACCATTTTACCAGGTTTGCACAGGCTATCCCTTGTCGCAACCAGCTTGCTAGCACTACTGCAAGAGCATTATATGAGAATTTTATTATTCATTATGGATTTCCAGAAAAGCTTCATAGTGACCAAGGTCGAAATTTTGAAGGCAAGTGAATTAAAGAACTGTGTAAGTTGGCTGGTTTTAAAAAGACCAGAACGAACCCTTATCACCCAAAGGGGAATGGCTCAGCAGAGAGATTTAATCGAACTCTTCTGAGAATGTTAGGCACATTAAAAAATTACCAAAAAGCTGATTGGAAGTCACACATATCACTAATGGTCCAAGCCTATAATGCAACTAAAAGTGACGCCACTGGTTTTTCACCATTTTATTTAATGTTTGGTCGTCATCCTAGGCTTGCTGTAGATGGTTTTCTTGGACTTGATAGTGATGCAGTTAAGGGTACACCTACTGGTTATATAGGTAAGTTAAAGGATCGGCTTAGTACAGCTTATCGTGCCGCCCATCAAGAAGCTGATAAAGTTGCAGCCAAGAACAAGGGTAAGTATGATAATAAAGTCCGTGAAGCTAAAATTGAGATTGGCGACAGAGTCCTTGTAAGAAAAGGTAGGTCATCAAAGCAACCATAAGCTAGTTGATAAGTGGGAGGCTGAGCCCTATGTGGTTGAAGATCATCCGTATAGTGACACTCCGGTGTATAAAGTCCGAAAAGAATCAGGTACCGGACCAAGTAGGACATTACACCGTAACATGCTTTTACTATGTAATGCTATGCCACCTGTTGTTACTGTGAATAAAACAAAACATTCTAAGTCTCAGACAGAATCAAACAAATCACAAGATTCTGAAATATATTCAGAGAGTGATAGCTCTGATAGTAAGAGTGTTGGTTGTTATATCTTCCCACAACGAAGGAAAGGAAACACAGGTAAGTTACAACCTAGAAATACAGAATTGAGTCATGCTTCTAATATTCAAAATATTAGCGAACCAAATAACATTGACAGTATTTCTACTAAGCATGAAAATACAGCAGGTACAAGGACAGATTTGACGGAGCCAAGCAGTAGCTTACCACAGAATGACACACCAGACAGTGACAGTTCACCAGTGATTAATGACAGACAAGAAAGTGACACACCACAGCATGTAACATCTGTGCTAGAATCTCGAAAGTCCACTCGAGTAAGGAAACCCCCAGATCGCTTTGGAGAATGGCAGTTTTGTCAGATTGGAACTGATGAGGTATTTGTGTAGCATATTGTACTTCTGGATCGGGACAGTACCCAGCCGTTGTCAATATATTATCGGTATGCCAATCAGTTTTCCAAGTTTTAGAAACTGCATTACTATGATTGTATATATGTATAAAATTTATTTTAATGTGATAAATCATCTGGACAGCATAAGTGGACATAAAATTTAATATGTACCTTGATATACATTAAACATGGAGACACATGGGTAGACACACATCACTTTATAAATATGTGACGTACCAAATATGGATGTAGTGATCAAATATGTGTAATTTCAATATTAATGTTGAGATTGAAACTTAAATCAATGTTATACTTTAATCTAATTAAATTTTACTATTTGAATTTTCAGCTATCCAAATAAAGTTGAAAGTAAACTATGAGCCAAAATCTATCTCTGCAGAGGTAAAGATTTAAGTTTATGACATTTTCTGGTGGGAACAGTTTTCCAACCGAAATTTGTATAATCATATAGGTATGTATGTATTAATTTATATTGATACTGATTTATTTATTTAATGAAACTTGTATATAGATTAAATTTGCATATTAAATATTTATAATAAGTATGCAAATAAGTAAAATGTCAGGTGACATTTTCCTCCTACAGAGGGAGTATGTAACCAAATGCCTTTTGCCAGGTGTGCTGCTTTGTCTGTCTGTTATGTTACATTGTATATGTTTTGTACGTGATGTTATGTAAATGTGATTTGTAACTCATGACGTGAGTTGTATGCATTTCCAGTGTCTTGACATATCACGTGACTGGTCAGACTGGTTGAATACTAAAAATAATACTAAAAACTGCTAAATATTTCTATAAATCATTCTGGCTCTGCGTTTCCAACTAGCAACACCTTTTTCTAAAAGTGTAAAAATGAATCTAGTATAACTCGAAGTTATACGATCTACTCTGGTATGTAGTATAATATTTTTATATTTAAATTATATTTTCTAAATTGTATCTATCGAAGCGGTTGGATTTATTTTGAAATTATTGTAATATAATACTTTTGGAATTTATTCTAAAGAAAATATTATTGCTTTGTGTATTTGTAGGCAGATAAGAATATACTGTATCTGTAAATTTATCCACGACCAGAATAATGATGTGAATGTTTTAAGGAGCTGTTATTATTATTATTTATATCAGATATCCGGTTTCATAAACATTAAAATACCATAATCTTTTAAAGCAATATAATTTACAAAATAAATTAAATTGTTTAAGCTCACAACTTCAGTTTAAAAGAGAAGTTGTCAGTTCATAACAGGAAAGTCTACATGTTAAGATTATAATGGTCTGAATTGTCATCCAGGGAATAGAATAGTCAACATGTTTAACTGATGACGTCCCGCGTCTCTATTTAGAGTAGGGAAGACTACACGTGAAGTCCACATGATTGTGGTCCTGTGATCCTCAGTAAAACGTAGGAAAATCTACATGTTGGAATGATGGAGGCCTGGATTTTCAGTCTAGATGTTTAAACGATTACGGTCTGATTAATCAATTAGGATTAGGGAAGTCGACATTATTATGACTTTAATGCTGATATACAGTAAATAGAAGTTAATTCTATATGTTTGAATGATAACGGCCCGGTTATTTAGACCAGATTAAGGAAGTCGAAATGTTTACATTACTATGGTCCTGATATCAAAGTTAAAAGTGGGGGTATCCAGAGCAATGAAGTCAACATGTGTAAATGTTTTGCTTAGATTTTCATCCCAGAGAAGTGTAGTCTACAATTTTCATTGTAAACGGACCGGATTTCTTTACTAAATAAGAAGGTCAGCTAGACTGGATTGTTATGGTCAAAATCTGGAGGCCAGATTAGTAAAGTCTTTCAAATTGAATGGTTATGGTCTTGAAACTCAGACCAGAGTAGAAAATGCATTGTAAGAACAACAGAATATTCAGTCCAAAGTAAGGCAAGCTGTATTTTGGGATGCTTTCAATCCATTGTTATTAGTTGATTGAAAAGGAAAATTATTCATTAGATCATTTTTGTGTCGCCTGATAGGCAACATATAGGGATTACTTTCGTCGGCGGCGTCGTCGTCGGCGTCGGCGGCGTCCGGATTTCCTTGTCCGGAGCATAACATTGGTGTTGTACGTTCAAATGACTCCAAACTTGGTGTGCATGTTTCTGGCAATGACTCGAAGTGCAGTGCACAAGAACCGCAACTCTATCTTTTTCCGTTTTTGAATTATTTCCCTTTGATTGATTTTTATAAAGCATTTCTTGTCCGGAGCATAACTTTGGTGTAGTATGTTCAAATGACTCCAAACTTGGTGTACATGTTTCTGGCAATGACTCGAAGTGCAGTGCACAAGAACCACAACTCTATCTTGTTCCGTTTTTAAATTATTCCCCTTTGATTGATTTTTTTTAGAGGATTTCTTGTCCGGAGCATAACTTTGTCAACTACAGTCACTGCACTTAATGTCATTGCCAGAAACATGCATACCTGTCCTGATCCAGTTATCCCCCTAGGTAGACTGGGTCCCAGAACAAAATTACAACCGTATGCAGGGAATACGACATATGATATCAGTTTTGTGTTTTGCTTACAAAGTGATTATAGCAGAACTTAATTAACTTATACATTTTATATTGTTAACTTCAGTTTGACATTTATCAATCACTTCTATATTTAAAACACCTTAACACACTTGGATGCCTGAGTAAATGTAAGGTGTGATTTGATACAATGGCTGCTTACAACAATAGGTGAGACAATACCTCTCACCATCGAGTCCCAAATCAGTTGATTATTGGCTTTTGGGACCTGCAAATTTGTTTGCAAAATCGAATACTTCTCAAAATAGGACCTCTAAAAATTGAAACCTTTTCAATATAGAGTTAAGAACAAATATTGTTGGGACCTGAAAAATACCTCTCAAAATTGAGTACCTCTCAAAACTGAATCCCTCGAAATCGGGACCCGAATGTACTATGCAGTGTCAGGCGACACATCTGTTTCAAAGAAACATATCTATTTACCAACATATACAGTCCAGAGAAGGGAAGTCTACATATTTAAAAGATTAAGGACTGGATCATCAAACCAGAGAAGTGACGTGTCCATGGCTGAATGATTTCCGCGCTGATCTTTATTTCACAATAGGACTGTCTTAAATTTGCACACACACACACACGTGTGTGTGTGGGGGGGGGGGGCTCATCATAATTTCCTTAACAATGACAAGTACAAGCAAGACAGCACACAAAAGATGCGTTTTATGACATTTTCGTTTTTTCGTTCAAAGGGATTAATGGTGTTTTTTAAAGTCGCCATTGACAAATTATAATTACTCTTACTACTTAGAGGTTCAAAAACGTATTTACATCTGTTGTATTTGTTTGAATACATAATCGAGAATTTTAATGAGACATCAGAAGATCTAGCCATATTAGCCTCTATTACTAATGCAACATGTCTAGAAAAAATATATATTCGAACCTCAGATTTTAATAACAACAGCATATAGAGAAAATATGAATTCAATAATATGTCATTTAATTGATATATATTGATATATACAAAAAATCTTTATTCATTAGTAGTTCATATTGAATTAATGATGACTTTTTTATTGATAATATCACATGAAGGGCAACACACTTTGAAGTTGATAAACTACTAATTTCGAAAACAAACTAATGTTAAAACAATATAATGCTTAGACAAACGTTAAAACAAACTAATGGTAAGATCAACGTTAAAACAAAATAATGCTAAGACCAAAGTTAAAACTAATGGTAAGATCAAGGTAAAACATTAAAACAAACTAATGCTGAGACCAAAGTTAAAACAAACTAATGCTGAGACGAAAGTTAAAACGAAATAATGCTGAGACCAAAGTTAAAGCAAACTAATGCTGAGACCAAAGTTAAAACAAACTAATGGTAAGACCAAAGTTAAAATAAACTAATGCTGAGACGAAAGTTAAAACAAACTAATGCTAAGACCTAAGTTAAAGCAAACTAATGCTAAAACCAAAGTTAAAACAAACTAATGCTAAGACCAAAGTTAAAATAAACTAATGCTAGGACCAAAGTTAAAATAAACTAATGCTAGGACCAAAGTTAAAACAAACTAATGCTAAGACCAAAGTTAAAACAAACTAATGCTAAGACCAAAGTTAAAACAAACTAATGCTGAGACGAAAGTTAAAACAAACTAATGCTAAGACCAAAGTTAAAGCAAACTAATAATAAGACCAAACTTAAAACAAACTAATGCTAAGACCAAAGTTAAAATAAACTAATGCTAAGACCAAAGTTAAAACAAAATAATGCTGAGACCAAAGTTAAAACAAACTAATGCTAAGACCAAAGTTAAAACAAAATAATGCTAAGACCAAAGTTAAAACAAAATAATGTTAAGATCAACATTAAAACAAACTAATGCTAAGACCAAAGTTAAAGCAAACTAATGCTAAGACCAAAGTAAAAACAAACTAATGGTAAGACCAAAGTTAAAACAAACTAATGCTAAGACCAAAGTTAAAACAAACTAAGATCAAGGTAAAACATTAAAACAAACTAATGCTGAGACGAAAGTTAAAACAAACTAATGCTGAGACGAAAGTTAAAACGAACTAATGCTGAGACCAAAGTTAAAGCAAACTAATGCTGAGACCAAAGTTAAAACAAACTAATGGTAAGACCAAAGTTAAAATAAACTCATGCTGAGACGAAAGTTAAAACAAACTAATGCTAAGACCAAAGTTAAAGCAAACTAATGCTAAGACCAAAGTTAAAACAAACTAATGCTAAGACCAAAGTTAAAATAAACTAATGCTAGGACCAAAGTTAAAATAAACTAATGCTAGGACCAAAGTTAAAACAAACTAATGCTAAGACCAAAGTTAAAACAAACTAATGCTAGGACCAAAGTTAAAACAAACTAATGCTGAGATGAAAGTAAAAACAAACTAATGCTAAGACCAAAGTTAAAACAAACTAATGCTAAGACCAAAGTTAAAACAAACTAATGCAAAGACCAAAGTTAAAATAAACTAATGCTAAGACCAAAGTAAAAACAAAATAATGCTGAGACCAAAGTTAAAACAAACTAATGCTAAGACCAAAGTTAAAACAAAATAATGCTAAGACCAAAGTTAAAACAAAATAATGTTAAGATCAACATTAAAACAAACTAATGCTAAGACCAAAGTTAAAGCAAAGTAATGCTAAGACCAAAGTAAAAACAAACTAATGGTAAGACCAAAGTTAAAACAAACTAATGCTAAGACCAAAGTTAAAACAAAATAATGCTAAGACCAACGTTAAAACAAACTAATGCTAAGATCAACGTTAAAACAAACTAATACTAAGACCAAAGTTAAAACAAACTAATGCTAAGACCAAAGTTAAAGCAAACTAATGGTAAGACCAAAGTTAAAACAAACTGATGGTAAGACCAAATTTAAAAAAAACTAATGGTAAGACCAAAGTTTAAACAAACTAATGCTAAGACCAAAGTTAAAACAAACTAATGGTAAGACCAAAGTTAAAACAAACTAATGGTAAGACCAAAGTTAAAACAAACTAATGCTAAGACCAAAGTTAAAGCAAACTAATGCTAGGACCAAAGTTAAAACAAACTAATGGTAAGACCAAAGTTAAAACAAACTAATGGTAAGACCAAAGTTAAAGCAAACTAATGCTAAGACCAAAGTTAAAACAAACTAATGGTAAGACCAAAGTTAAAACAAACTAATGCCGAGACCAACATTAAAACAAACTAATGGTAAGACCAAAGTTAAATAAACTAATGGTAAGACCAAAGTTTAAAAAAACTAATGCTAGGACCAAAGTTAAAACAAACTAATGCTGAGATCAAAGTTAAAACAAACTAATGCTAAGACCAAAGTAAAAACAAACTAATGCTAAGACCAAAGTTAAAACAAACCAATGGTAAGACCAAAGTTAAAACAAACTAATGGTAAGACCAAAGTTAAAACAAACTAATGCTAAAACCAAAGGTAAAGCAAACTAATGCTGAGACCAATGTTAAAACAAACTTATGCTAAGACCAACATTAAAACAAACTAATGCTAAGACCAAAGTTAAAACAAACTAATGCTAAGACCAAAGTTAAAACAAACTAATGCTGAGACCAACGTAAATACAAACTAATGCTAAGACCAACGTAAAAACAAACTAATGCTAAGACCAACATTAAAACAAATTAATGCTAAGACCAAAGTTAAAGCAAATTTAATGCTGAGACCAAAGTTAAAACAAACTAATGCTTAGACCAACATTAAAACACACTAATGCTAAGACCAAAGTTAAAACAAACTAATGCTAAGACCAAAGTTAAAGCAAACTAATGCTAGGACCAAAGTTAAAACAAACTAATGGTAAGACCAACGTTAAAGCAAACTAATGCTTAGACCAAAGTTAAAATAAACTAATGCTGAGACCAAAGTTAAATCAAACTAATACTAAGACCAAAGTTAAAGCAAACTTATGCTAAGACCAACATTAAAACAAACTATAGCTTATACCAAAGTTAAAACAAACTAATGCTAAGACTAACGTTAAAGTAAACTAATGCTTAGACCAAAGTTAAAACAAACTAATGCTAAGACTAACGTTAAAGCAAACTAATGCTTAGACCAAAGTTAAAATAAACTAATGCTGAGACCAAAGTTATGACAAACTAATGCTGAGACCAAAGTTAAAACAAACTAATGCTAAGACCAACATTAAAACAAACTAATGCTAAGACGAACATTAAAACAAACTAATGCTAAGACCGACATTAAAACAAACTAATGCAAAGACCAAAGTTAAAAGTTGGTCTTCAGTATCAAGGGCTCCGGACATGTTTCACTGAAAATTCAAGCTTACACTGCATGTTTTATATAATCTATTTTGTTTAACAATTGCATGTTTAGAGAATATGTTACACAAAGTGAAGTTGATTGCTGTGGATTTCTAAAAGAATATATCAGCATTATCATATTCTAAAATTCTATCTCATACACGAATAGATCTCTTTAAAATTATTTCCAAAAAACAAGCAAAACTATGTTCATTATAAATGTACTACCTGCATACCGGAAGGTTTGTAATAAGTTTTTTTATAACACACTAGTCATAATTAACAGTTTCAGTGTCTATGTTATTTCGGGTTCAAGGTAACTCATGTTATAAGTGAGTACGTTATTTCTCAATTCTGCATTTTCTTATTATTATTTTATCTTTCCTTATGTTACTTAAATTAGTTCTTTCAATGCTAGCAATGTCTGAATTCATTTTGCTGTTGCCGGTTTTGGAGAACCTTTTCTTTATGCACAATCTTAACTTTTAGATCATGTTTTTTCATGATGCACTTTTCATTTCGTGTTTAAACTTCACTTGAGTATTAAAAGAATCGTCAAGCATCTTCGTACCAAATAATTGACATGTGTTTATAATTTTGAACATCTTAAAAATTAAATCATTAGTTTTTTAGTTAACTTATTTAAAATGTGTCTATCCGTAACAGATACTTGAATAATTTGGCAGATTTAGCAAACAATAGAGGTACATACTCTCAAATCTCACGCATACATGAACGTTTAATTAAATTAATTCTTGTAAGTCAAAAATAAGACTTGCTTTTGTTGCAAAAAAGTTTTCAAATGCTGATGCAACGGTAAACAACATTAAAACTAGCCAAACGGGCAATATCGCCATACCATGAATGATTTCAACAGAAAATATTTCAAATAGTTTATGCTACTTAAAAAGGTTTTTAAACTAAAAACTTAACATCAATTTAAAGCTTACTTTTTGCAAAAATGTCTATATGAAACGGAGATAGGAAAAATTTCCTTTAAAAATTCGTTAACTCTTGAATACTACATGACACTGTGTAATTGTTTGAATTTGTTCTTGAGTCAAGACATAATAACAAGATGCAATTGAAATCAATACACTGACTGTAAATATTCTTACTAAAAATTCTTTGCAGTGCATCTATGTCAGTATGTGTAGAAAATAATATTAGAATTGTGTGAAATAACTCTACCCAGATTTAATTAGCATCATGCTTTCACAGAATTTTTAAAAAAAAAAAAAACAATGTTGTAACATAAGAGATAAATTTTCCTTTAACATAAGCTTGATTAATAATAAGTTTAAATAAATTAAAATATGATACATATTAAATCGATAAGTTGACATTCGTAAAAAATCTTTGTAATGCAAAAAGGTTAGTCGCGGTAGAAAAGAATATGAAAAATCTGGGGAAAAAATCTTCTCAAATTAAAAGCTTTTAAATTTTTTTTTAAATCTATGTAAAAGAAAAACCCCTCTGTACTTTTGCATTAGAACTGGTATCAGGTCTGAGGCTTAATAAGTTCATCTTGTATGGAGATACATGTCATCTTGACCATACTTTGTGTTGTTATGACTATAAGTACGAGTGAAGCCAAACAAATAAAAAAAATTATCAAATTTGATTATCAATCAAGTTTTGCAGTTGAATTGTGAAATTGTACAAGTGTTATAAAAAATTCAAATTGATTTATGTAAGGTTTCCATACATGTAAGTACATTCTTCCAATCAACTAAAAGAGGTTACAGTATTACAATATCATTTAAAACGCACTAAAATGATCCGTCAAAAAATAAAATTATTTCTTTTTTATATATTTATTTATTTATTTTCATTGTTTATTTTGTTTGTTTGTCAATTGGTTTCTCCTTAACAGAAAACACAAGTTACACACATACACATTTAATTAGACGAAAGTTGTGACTAAACAAATATGTATTTGGCATTAACTAACAAACAGAAAGACTACACAGTATAATGTAAGGATAGAAACAAATAAACAATAAGTAAATGATTAACGACTTTTAATTTACAGATTTGTTGACTTTCGTTGTTTTTAATTTGTGTAATTCATTATTAAAAATTTAATCAACTTAACCCTGTTAAAATAGAGGTTATACATGTATAACAAACTTAATGTAAATTGCAAGTTTTAGACTGAAACACCTGAGTAGTTATTAAAGGAAATAATATTTTAGGCATTTACATCGACTATCATCGCTAGGGATTGAACATAAAGTTTGTGTTTATCAAATTTCGACATTTACAAATGAGACTAAAGCAATAATTCTCGCTTTAAAATTGTTTCAGAATCGCTTAATTACAATATCATGATATGCTCATAGTCTTTATCTGTCCTAATGGAGATTTAAAAGCGAAAAAATTAGATCGCTTTCTAGTTTATAAAATTCTTGATCTAAGTGCTTATAACTACATATTCAGTTTAAAATTTAAATTGAAACTATTCACTGGTGTTGATTGCTTAGTTATTCAAGGGATTACTGTATTTTTTCTGTCTATAGGGTCATAGACAAAAATGTTTGGTGTATGCAGCAAAAATATAAATTAGACAAATATGGCGGCGGACTGGATGTTTGACCATGTTGTCAGAAAACCGACGTCAGCGGTTGCTAAGGGGTGATGACATTAGTTAGTACTAGTAATATTAAATTATGTCAATGATAAAAATTGAAATCAATGGAATAGCTAGGAAATTATAAGTAATAAATATTAATTATTTTTTGTTAAATATTTACCACCCCTGAGCAGTACCGCTTCTGGTGGAATAAAACTCCTCGAGAGTATCCATAATGAAGTAGATAGTACTTTGTGCTGTAAGAAAATGTACCTTGTGGCAAAGTTATCAGGCGTCAATATTTGCTGGTATTACTACTAATTTGTTTAGGGAATATTCTGTTAGGAAAACTGGAACATCAGCAACTTTCAAAAGTATTCAATATTTTAAACACAGCCAATTGGTGTTTTGCAAGGCTTTCAGAAAATCTATCATAAGGAACTTAATGATAAAGGTTCTAAATTGTCAGAAACTGCTATACCAGCCTTAATATATATTAATGTATTTCTAGGCTTTATTCGTGGTGGATACATGTATTTATGGTGTATTTGTCAAAAATGTTTATATATTTATTTTAAACTAAGGTTTGTTCCTTCAAGCAAAGCATTCCTTAGCTGGATTTGGATTAACATAATTTTGAAACTTTGGATTTATTAATTTTCAAATGTTTGGATTTTCTTTTTTTATATATCAAATTTTTCGGCCCCTCGTGTCACTGATGAGGAATGACTTTTCGAATGTCACTTCAAAGTTAAGGGTATTTTTGTTAAATATATAATACCCAATTCTGTCTAGGGTTTACACATTTATCTCAGGACAACAGGGGTGAATGTATTGTTTAAAGATGCCGTGAAATCGGATAATCATTTAACTCTTTCTTTTTTTTTCAAAAGAAAATAGCTCCTGAATGTACCTTTTGTAAATGTTAACAATCTGTCCAATACATTAAGCTTGATTGTATTGACTATGCACAGGGTACTTCATCAAAGTTACCTCCTTCGGAAAACAATTTGTTCAATGAAATGCAATAATTTATTATATATTCATCGTTTATTTTTAACTAAATTTTATACTACTGGTTCCTATATTGTTTACTTAAAAAATGAAAGCGAATGTGGCTTTAAACAATTATTATAAATCATTACAATTTGGACACAAGAGGAGAGTTTCCTTATTATTTACACATAGATTGATAATTGTGAATGGAGTGATTTCACCTGTCATTTTTAATCTATTACACAATTTATCTTATCAAAAACATGACATGAAAATAATATATGTTCAAGATATAAATATGTTCAGACAGGATGTCAACGAACACACTTTACCAAAAAACGGTAAAACTCTAATCATCAAATACATATGACGATTTTGAACCATAATTTTGGAACAGATTTGTCTAAGCTTATTTTTCCTAAAAATTTTATCTTCCTTTTTTAATTTTCCTATAGGATTTATTGGTAGTGAAAAATGAAACATGAATGAAGTCCTTTATTTTATCTTTATTATCGATATTCACCCAATTCGTACGGTGTATGTTGAAAATTTGGAGTTAATTCAGATTTTTCTCAATTTATGCGTCTCTTTATTAATATTTCGTTTTTGAGTGTTCTCACATATACCGGTTTTAATAATGACAATGACTGTTGTAATATGATGTAAAAGTAATTCAATTTGAAAAAATGAACCTCTAATATATTGTAACCTATTTGTGACGTCATCATGGCGTCTTAGCGTTCTGTGCACCTTCTTAATCTAACATGTGCTCACATTGTACAGCCAGAGGACTGATTGTCAAGATGCTTTATAAATACTTATGAAACTACGTTTGAGTTTGAGTTGTTGTTATATTAACCAACACAGGATTATCATAATGACTAAATCGGTTAAAATAAAATATATTTCTAAACTTAAATGTTTATATTCTTGTCGAACACTGATTGCCATTAAGAAATTTTCAGAAAATATTCAAAACAATATTTAAACCATGTCACTTTTTGCTAAAACGTGGCTGCGTGTGTAGGACACAAGGTCAAACTGACGGATAAAGACAGCTACGGGACTTCTGAAATTACAAAATCAATGCCCCTTTCCGGCGGTTTTTTTTTCACAAAGAACGTTTAATTATAACGTAAGAGTTTTTATGCAAAGGATCTATAGAAATGACAGCATAAATATCTATTATATTCACCATAATATCATTGTTCACGAATACATTCGGTTATTCAATTGTCAAATTTCGCCTCTCCCTTTAGCTGTTGATAATTCATATTGTGATGGTTGAACTACATGTAAGAAAGAAAATTCCAAGGTTTTTTTCTGATATTGAACAACAGAAATCAAAATTATAGACGAAAACTATTTTCTTTTCGGATAGTGAAAAATATCTTTTTTGCTATAGATTTTTTGAATTTCTATAACGTCGATCTAACCCTTCAACAAAACAAATACGGCAATTATGTAGTGAAATTGTAAAAGTACTCCTGCTTACCTTTTTACCGATTATAACAATAGCCTATGAACTGTACTTTGACGATCTCATAATTACATTCAAGATAAACATTTTAAGTAAAAATGATATAAAAGAATCTTATACTTGTAAAAATTGGAAAATTCATTTTTTAACAAAAAATGTAAATTCTTTTCAACAGATAGTAGTGTAAGATTTAAAATAAAATACAAACATACCAGTTCATGTCCAAATCACAATCCCAAACAACAAAGTAAAAACTTTGAAAACTGTCAAATTTAATCATACACGTGAACTTTCATCAAAGAAGTGAGGTCGGGTGCTCCGGAAGGGTAAGCACCTTCTGTCTACTAAGCTACACCCGTCATTTGCAAAGTCAATTTTGAGAATGAAAGAAACAATTTATTATTGCTATGGCATTACAGATTCAAAGAAAGGGAGACTGTTCTAGATAATCGTTGTTTAGTTTCCTGCAAACTAACGTCCATAGGTTTTATGAAGAAAAGTAGTTTTTTGTTGTATTTTTGAATACATCAAATAAAAATTTAAAAGGTAGTTTGTGATAATTGTTTGCAAATGTATTTGTTATTTGTATTAAAATGTCGGATTTTGTCCGAGTTGTAATTTCCTTCCGAAAGAAAAAAGAAATTAACTTTCAGACTTTCCAATTTCCTGAAAGAATTGATTACAATTAAGAATTAAATGGGCAGAAATAATTGATTTGATAGTGAAAATGAATCTTTTAAATTATAACTTTATCCTATGATTCAAGACAATTTAACATTTTTTAACATTTATCCGTAACTTTAATTAAAAAAACAAACGATGCATCGTGCAGGTGTTAGCATGACTTATAAGGTAAGGATTTTTCGTTTGATATTCATTTTTAATGAGAAAGTTTTGGAATTACATCACTTATTATTGTTTTAATACGAATGTCTAACGAAAAATAAAATGACTTTTTGTCATGAAAATCTTAAATCATTGCCGAATACAATACATTTATGATTTATTATCTTTGTCTTTTTTAAAAATGTTAATTTTTTTCTCGTAAAAAATATATTAGTTTCATATTATATAAAAATAAAACAAACATACCCATCCTTGTCCATATCACAATCCCAAAAACAAAGTAAAAACTTTTAAAGCTGGCAAAATTAGTTATTCAAGTGAACTTCCATCAAGGAAGTGAGGCCGGATGCTCCGAAAGGGTAAGCACCTCATGTCTAGCTAGCTACACCCGTCATACGCAAGTCAATTTTTAGAATGAAAGGAACAAAGAACTATGGTCAGTCAAATATATCCAATATAAGTTTGGATACAGTGACTACATACATATCAACAATAATGTGATGACGGCCGTAAAACTTTTTAAGGGATTTGATTAGCTTAGGCTTGCAATATTCTTGCGTCAACTATTTAATTGTAAGCAGTTTGCTTCGTTGTAGAAAGTCCCCATAGTGGGAACAAGCTCTACAATGCCGTATTAACTGTGAAACGTATACACCATGCGTAGGAGAAGCAGGGATATTTCTGCAAAGAAACGTAAAGTTGACAATAGAAAAATTGAAGTTATCATGTTTGTCATATAGCTTCATATGTAACCTTTCGTTGGTGTCATAATTGAGGTATAAGTCCAATATGAAGCATAACATGGAGGGTCGTCGTATCCTTTATTTCAAGCTCACTTGAATATATGACATTCGCATATTCTCTAAATTCGGGTTATTTAGAGATAGAACGTCATCTATATATCTGTATGTGTAGTTGAATGATTTAGCGACAGCCTTTTCTCCAGATTTGACAAGGTACATTATATATTAGAAGACGTGGAGCTTGATACCTTGTTCGACGGGATAAAGGCTATTAGAAATTTCATAAAGTCGAGGTTTGCCAAGCTAAGAGGGAATATATTTTCATTTTCCTTGTGAAATCCCATAGCTGCAAGCTTCAGAACCGTTGCGTTCATGATTGACAATGAACGAAATTTGTCGTTCAGTGTATGAATACATATAAAATGCAATACACAATCCGGACTACATTACCATAGGTAAACAAGTAAATAAACATGGCTGCCACCTCACTTTTGTTTATATTCGAGACAAGCTTGAAAACGCATTTACGAAATTATACAAGAACGGTTCAATTGTTAAAATACACAAAATAAAATCAAAGAAATCAATCAAATAAAATTTTAAATAACATAAATATGTATCTGGCTGATATTTGCCTTAATATTGACATTGTGAGAGACAGAGTTTAAAAAAATAAAGTGGTGTCTTTGAGGGCCTGTTGAAAGAACGGACAAGAACTGGTCTGTCAAAACCAACAAACCACAAACAATTCTTGAAAGATCAGATCATATAAACATTTCTTCCTACCTTGGCAAAGCTGGAACATCCCCTTTTATTTTAAGACAATGTGTAATGGTACAACTCGACAATTAATTTTGTGTCTCGCGGGATGTAAATTTCAGTTGAAATAAAATTCACGAAACGCAGCATAAAAATCATTAGTGGATTTGGCACCAATCCAAAATGTATCCCAGAAACGTGTGTACGCCACATCAAGTGACAATTGTCCGTTTCACCTGCTGTGTTCGTTGATCGAAAAAAACTGAAAAATCAGCTTCATGTTTTATAATCAATATACTAAGGATACAATAGCAACTTCTCAAATCTATAGTACATGGTTTAAATACTACAAAACTACAAAAATGTCGACATTCCAGAAAAAATCCCTCGGTAAATCCCCGTCTATGCTCACATATCCCGATGCAGATTCGAAACTCACATGCTTTGCCATTTAGATCATTCATCTGCTACAGTTTCGCCTGTTTTTGGTTCACAAGTTTCACTTCCGACATATAGCCAGCAATCTTTTCCTCCAAACTTCTTTGCAAATTATTCTAAAATTGAAAAGGGGCCACACATGTGCACCTGATTTTTTGCCGAAATATAGTCCACAAATAACTATAACGAGAAAAATACTATCCAAATACCCCATAACACTATAATTTTTAAAACCGAACCTCCCGTCGTTACCCCCTATCAAAATAGTGCGGACCAATAATGTTTCGTTCTCGGTCTAAAATTCAGCTGTTGTGTCTACTGGACTCCCCCATGTGCATGTGTTGTAGATGGGAATTTTTAATTCTTAAAATCAATGAATAATTTTTTTTAAAAAAAAAAAAATATTTAACGAAAATATAACAATTGAACTATTTTAAAATGAAGTTCATTGTCAGTATAAAGGCAACAACTTTGCAAGCAAACTTATCATAACGCGCTACCGCGCGTTATTCCGATTGCTTGCAAGGTTGTTGCCTTCATACTGAGAATGAACACCATTTTAAAAAGTTTAATTATTAATTGAGTACTAAACCTTCTTTAGTGCTCTGGGACCCTGAGATTTCTTCAATCCTTGCGGACATACATTACAAGTAGGCTGTTATCAAAGCTGATACATCTTCTAACAACATTATTTTCGTTTGTACGAAATTTTACGTTGAATGTCTTATTAAAGAGATTGGTTTATATGGTATATCGGATAATCCTCCTTATAATGGAACTAATTTTTCCAAAGATGAAGTTCTTTCCAATCATTGGGGAGTCCTTGAGTCTTTCGGTATCAATTTAAAACGGGAAGAACTTGACCTTCCTTATTTGTATTGGATTTCAAAACTTCACAAAAATCCATACAAGAAAAGATATATAGCAGGTTTCTCTAAATGTACTACTAAATCATTATCAGGAATCCTAACACAAATTTTGATGGTCGTCAAAGATGGCCTTCAGACTTATTCAGAAAAAGTCTATTCTTCATCTGGCATCAACCAAATGTTGATTCTTAAAACTTCTAAAGAACTACTTGACCATCTTGTTTCTGATATTCTATCTTCGGTTAAAAGTATAAAAACTTTTGATTTTTCTACCCTTTACACCACGATTCCTCATTCTAAACTGAACGAATGTCTAAAACAAATCGTTAACTTGTCATTCTTTTGACACAAACGGTAAACCAAGATATAAAATTCTATTGCTCAACAGGGATTCTGGTTATTTTGAAAAACACCATACAGACTGCAAACAAAAATATACTGAAGATACCACCAACAAAATGTTAGTTTTTGATAGACAACATATTTGTTGTGTTTTCCAACAAACAATCGGTATACCAAAGGGCACAAGTTGTGCACCTTTGCTTGCTGGTTTGTTTCTTTATTTGTATGGATCGGAAGTTTTGCAGAACGTTGGAAGAAGGCTGTCGCTTGGTCGTTCACTACAGATATGGATATATGGATGATTTTCTGTCTCTGGATAGTACCAAATTTGGAATGTGTGTAGGTGAAATCTCTCCGGGTGAGCTTGGACTGGGAGACACGACGGATTCTTCGTGTTTGGACTGATGCCTGAATCGTGACACCTACGGGGGGATGCATCTGGGGCTGTGTGGCAGTCGTGGTGGCTTAAATTAATCTGTTGTCGGCTTTCCGTTTTTTGCAGTGGCGTTCCTGCAAGTGTTGTTTATGTTTCACAGTTGGTGCGTTATAGTGGAGCTTGCTCTCGTTGCAGGGGCTTTCTGTGGGGGCGGTCTGCTTGCAGTTGAATTGTTGACACAGGGATGCTGCGGCCCTGGGTTGATCGCGGCTTAGGGGGGGTTGTGGCCGTCGTCACAGTGACAGTTATGAAATAACTGTGTCCAAAATTGTGCTGGGTGTGTTTGGCTTGCCTTGGTTCCTTGTTCCTTTCGTTCTCAGGGTTGGCTTTGCTCGTGGCGAGTATGGCTGGTAGGGGGTGCTTGCCCTTCCGGAGCGCCCTGCCTCGCTTCCTTGATGGAAGTTCACGTGTATACTTAAATTTGCCAGTTTTAAAAGTTTTAACTTTGTTTTTTGATTTGTGATTTGGACATGGACTAGTATGTTTGTGTCTATTTCACCTCCTTGAATAAGCACTATATTGCAAAAACGACAGATTGACCATAATTTATCAGACACCTTTAACCTTATTAAACATATGACTTTTATGGAGCAATTAAGTGAATAAGTAATCCGCGACATTTAAAACAAACCACATAAATCTTCGTAATACATGGATCTAAATTTAACCTTTTTTATTACATAATTTAAAAATCAACTTATTTTTTAACATTCCCCTTTATTTTTTTTAGAGTGCTGCTACCACGTATAATTGTTTCATATATATTCTACAATTTTGCGACTTTGAAGTTTATCGCCTAATGTCTAACCCTAAGCAATGCCATTCTAATCGTTATTATGCCTTTTTGTAGAATACATACTCAAACACGTTGTTTATTTCTTATTGACCGATATAAACGAATCAGATCAATGTCATATGTTAATCAGAACCATGTTTTTGTTCCACTAATAATCAATTTAAAAAACTTTGTTTGTTGTTGAGAAATCAAAATATTTTTTATCATTTGAGGACTTTTAGTTTTAGATATTAAAGAATGCCTACACAAGAAAAAATATAAAAAGGTATAAGACACATTACATCGTACATGACATTTTCCATCAATCACAAACTCCAAGGTGATAAGGATTCGCTAAACCAAATTTTACATGTTGATGATGCTGGGTTTCCTTCACTTCGAAATTTATGTATTAGGCAGACTTTTTTATCTATTTATCTTGGATGAACTATTTCTGATATTAATGTGTAATAAAATGCTGGACAGATTTATGATTGAATCTTTAAAGTGGCAAAAAGTGGTGTTTCGAGCGCGAAATATTTATTCAATAGATTCTTTTAAAATTACATTCAGGCCACGGCAGGACAATTAATTTTTTTCGGCCTATATACATTGAAACAGTAATAAATAACTTGTAGACTTAATTGAGATTTAACATCGGGAACATTAAAACTAAATTTATAAATCAAACAAGTATTAATAAAATAAGTATATATAAAGAAAAATGCTTGCCACAAATGATGTCTCAAAAACTTTATAATAACAATCACTATTATAAAAACACAAAAAGTTGACAAGTAGAAAATTGCTGTGACAGATAATATAAATATCATTAAGTACGGATCAGTGACAATTTCTTAGTTTAACATGTTTCCATGTTCATTTCTGCTCTTTGTGTTTTTAATAATAGTGTGTTTTGATATATAACACAAATACCAGTCAAATATTTTATTGTAAAGTATCAAGCATGGTTAGATGACAATTTTACGGTTTTTGATTCTGAACGACATTATTTAAAATACAAACAATTAAAAATGTTTAAATAAATGCATTTGATTGACAACATGTTTTAGTAAATGAATAAAATAGTGTACGATCTCCCGTTTAATTGGCAATATCAATCTAGTCGTCAACCTAGTACTCAATACCATCCAGGTTTATTTTCAAAGCAAACCACTGTACTTTAGGTAAAAAGCTTTAATGTAATTTTCTAACAAGATAGTTGATTTAAGAGTAAGATGTAGGTGTGCACTAGATTAATAATCACAAAAGTATAATTAAAATTTATGTTTACATTATACTTTATTAGGACTTCGTTTTATTTAGCACAGTGTCACTAACTTGATAATATATTTTGGTTTGTAGAACATGGCGGCTTAAACATTTTAACAACTTTTCAATTCAGAACCGATAGTTTCATATACTCTTTATAAAAGCAATTTTTTTCTTTGATGATTTTAGCAATATTTATTTCCTGTAATCTTTAATTGTGATGCGATAAAAGTTTTTGCAGTTATGCAAAAAGTTACATATGTATATCTAGATGCATATAAATTTCTAGTTAAAAGTATTTTATTTAAAACATAGTGTTAATATACAAGTCAAAACCCTGAATGTTTTCCTTGGCTTAACAGTAATAGAATCGGTGCGTTGTCTGAAGACATTTCAAGATTCAAAATATATTTAACATAAAGCATCAGAGAAAAATATTTGCAATTAAAATACAAAATGAAGTTCACCAAAAAACATGCAAAGTCATAAAACTATTGTTGAAAAAATACGTTCAGCCTTTTCATATTTCGAAAATGAATAGATTATATTAGCCAAAACTGAAAAAATCAAATTGGGTAAATGGTGATATATATAACTAGGTTTGATTGAAATTTATGTTTCATAAGGACGTGGCTTTGATTGAAATAAGGTAAAGACAAGAAATAACTTTATTGGTTTTGTTAGATATAGTTTCTATCATCAACAAATTCTTAAAACACATGTGGCACATGAAAATTTAACAGGTTTTTGTCTTTTCCAAAGTTTTTAATTTGTTTTTTTTTTTTTTTTTTTTTTTTTTTTTTTTTTTTTTTTTTTTTTTTTTTTTTTTTTTTTTTGGTGATTGTGATTTGGACATGGACTGATATGTTTGTGTTTTATTTATTATATAACCAACACGCATTTGTCGAACGCAGTTAAGGTACATAATTAAACTTTTAAAACTTAAATTACATATAAAGTAAAACTGATATTTAAATTTGCATTGGGCACAGAAAGTCGATTCAGTATGGTCGATAAATTAAAGCCGCATTAAGTTTTTCAATTTTCTAAATATTTTTTTGATTTTCTAAAAATAATTTTTTTTAAAAAAAAAAATAGATAACTTCTAATCACGATCCGTGAGATTCATTTTCTAAAATTCCATTCCTTCTAGCTGTAAATAAACGGAATCCTCTAACGGGCTGGTCAATGTTTATCAATGATTAAATTATGAGCGGGAGCATGCGCACGGATGTACGGAAAACCCAGTAATCGAAGGTGAAACATGACAAATTGCAATAATTGTCCGCCATTATTATCCAGATGTATTTGAAAAGGTGTTATGTATCCTTTACTAAGTCACAAATGACAAATTCAACGAATTTTTAGTTTAATTTATCGTATTTCATCGTTTAAAAGTTGTGTTTAAATGACCCGGTTTTTTCATGACGTAAGCATGTTCTAATATAAGATCCCACATGCTACATCTCCCTGGGAAATTATTGTTTTTTCTGTATTTATTCGAGCTTTTATCGTTGAACCAAATGTAACATTGTTCATTAGGAACATCATCAATTAGATTAGTACGGTTTTTATTTATTTTTTTTTTTTTTTTTTTTTTTTTTTTTGGAAAACTTCATGCAGCTTTAAATGAATGATGAGAATATTTTATTCAAATTGTCCAGGATAGTTTTAGTTGCAAATACCTAACAAAAATACCTGGTTAATTTTGATGTGTCATATGTGCACATTTCGGAAAATCATTCTTCATCAATGATACTAGGTGCCGAAAATGTTGATAGCCAAAAAGATGTTATCCATACATTTAAGAATAAATAAATCCAAAGTTCTAAATTGACATTATCCAAATCCAGCTAAGGAATACTTTGCATAAGGAAACAAACCTTAGTTTTATACAGGTATCAAAACTTAAGACGGTAGAAAATTTTGCTTCTTGGTACATTTTCTGTCAGCACAATGTACCGACTTCTGAATTAATAATACCCTCGGGGAAATTTACAGCAACTGTTCTTTTAGGGGTAAAAAAAATTAACAAAAATACTTTTTAATATGTGCACATTTTGGAAAATCATTTCTCATCAGTGACATTAGGGGCCGAAAAAGTTGATAGAGAAAAAACTAAGCAAATTGAATAAATACATGTACATTGTAACTACAGTAATGTCGGTGTTTGATGTATATAACGTTAGTTTTAAAATTGGGAAACAACAATGAAGTATGACATTTTTTTTTTTAATTTGTAGTATTAATTTTAAAAAGAGATAATGAATACTGTAGAAAATATACAATTTGATGTATAAATACTTTAAATCATTGAAAAATGTTTATATTTTTGTCCATGATTATATTTTTCAAGCCCACAATCTTAAAATCTTATTAAAAACATCCTAATTCGTACAGCAAGGGCCAATATCAAGAAATAAATAATGTTAAAAACACGATATCAATTTTGCGTCAGATTCACCTTCATCAGAGAAACTATATAAAAGACATTCCAAATTTAGACATAGGAATCGTATAACAAACAGCGTTAATGGGAGCTTATAGACTCGTATTATGTCAACAATAATTCTATGTTAAAATGTCTGTCTATCTAAAATGTGGTAAACCTTAGTAATTTGACAAGTAAGATAACAAGATGTGAAAAAAAAAAATTTGTTCATTTTAATAAAATTATTAAATACCAAATTTTTTTACCCTTAAATGTTACAGAGCTTCTAAGTTATTTGAATATCAGGTGCATATGTACTTTGAATTTTAAAAAAAAAGTTTCGTTAGTGACCAATAACATGATAATTTGTATTAAACGGACAGTAAGATATTTTTTACACGTTACTACCTTTAAGAAATATTTCTTTCTAGTATTTATTCATAATCAAGATTATCAAATACACTGAGGAATAGAAGTTGTTGTTTAAATCTAATGTTTCACAAATATACTCATTGATCTCAATACATGTATTTTTATTACAGTTAACAAATAAACAACTAAATCTTTTACAACTAAGTTCAGACAAGCACATGCAACAATAATGAAATAGTGGTCAGTTACACGTTTGTTTCTTTAATTATTATTTGTTTTAACAATTCTAGTTTTAAAAGCATAATCATGCCTCAAAATGTCAGTAAATAAACTTAAATCAAATTAGGACTAAACATTATCTTCAACTATACCTGATAAGAATTTACTGTGCTTTTGTCGTACAAAAAAGTGGCAAGTTGAGCCTTCTTTTTAAAATGTCATTTTGAACAATCTTAAAGGCATTTTCATAAACTGACCTCGTTAAAATAACGTTTTCTTATCCTGGAGGTAGTCCAGTATTGACACCAGATATGGCGACAGACTGATGCAAAATAGATTAACCGGAAACATTGCAAAAAACTTGATGTATACTATACGTAAAAAATATGTGTAAAAACTAACAAATTTCCTTACATGTCATCGTTTAGTTAATGATTTAATTTTCAATGGTTTTTGTAACATTTAAATGTTTCTTTTAGCTGAGAAAACCCAATTAAACTGTTTTTATCACCTTTGTAGTATGTGCCTATAGTAAGAAATATAAAACTACTTCAAATCCCATAGCTAAGCTTAACACTCCAAAAACACACAACAATGTCCAATGAGCGTATTAAGTTTTGTTTGAAGAAAATTTTCTTTGACATTTATAACAGAAAGGTGTTAGACTAGATAGTCTTTCTGGCGATAGCGGGAATACGTTATAGCAATTGTTCAAATTTCCCCTAATATTTTTATTGCATGTTCTACTATGCTTAATAATAAAAAACTTAATATCTTTTTTCCTGCGTTTTACAAGCCAAGCTTTTTTTATTTTTTAACTTTCTTTTTTTAGGTAACTTAGCTAAATATATATATTCGATATACATCTATGCTAAAAATACTGATAGCACATAAACAAAAGATCAAATATACACACTTAACCGACCTAGTGTTTTTAAATCTATCAAAAATGCTGAAACAATCATTTTTTTCGAAGACTCTTTAAAGCTTGTTTTCACATATAACAGTTTCGTCAAACAATTTTTTCTGGAAAATATCTGGTTGTAAAAATATGAAAATGTATACACGAATAATGTGCATGGTATAATGCAACTTCATAATATATCTTGATATTGTATATCTCTATACTGGAAGGTAGAAAACATGAACAGAAGCAATATATTTATACTTCCATTTCTGAGAATCATGTAATAATGTTTCAGTAGTTGACAATGTTTTCAGAGAGCTAAAGATATTACATTAAAGGATAATATCTCAACTCGATCTGGATAAAAGAAATTTGTTGCTAACGACTATTTTTCTATTTATAACACGACTTTTATATACCTAATGGTGCAGAAATATGCTAGAACGCTACAGTCAAGAAGAAAACATTGTATGTAGAATCTTCGGTTGTGGTTTTCTTTATAAGCCTCTTATAACACTATAATCTTTCTGTCAACTATTGTATTGCATAGTTAATTAGGAAGTGTTTTTACCAGTTGCATGTTAAAATCCATATATGATGCAGTGCCAGGATAAAAAAATGATATTTTTTCTGTGTTAAGCAGTGAACGTTTTTTTTTTTTTTTTTTTTTTTTTTTTTAAAGATTGATTCATAGAACGAACTGATCGATACATTAATTGGTTTGATACAAAATCACTCATTATACGGATGTATTCATTAATATTAGAGAAACTAAATTTATCAAATAACAACATATGTTTCACATCATAAACCGACAAATTTCGAGGTGTTAGCATGCAATATATATTGATATTTTCACGCAAGCTTTGTACCGGTCCAAGATTTCCCGAATCCATTTTTTATATTGCCCACTTTGTCACGCGACACTGCCGTCTGAAGTGTAGCTGACGAGGACATTTTCCAAAAATAATTGTACTAGTTCTGTTATTTAAGATAAAATACAAGCGGGATGCAAATGAAATATATTTTGCTATATAATAAAAGGGTTATTGAATTGGTATTGTGAAATATTGTCCTTTGTTAACTCGATATTTTACAATATTAGTTCAAAAACCCTATAATATTGATCTACTGAATAAGACTTGTTGAGATATTTTATACTTGTTGAGACTTGTTGGAATTGTTTAATTGCTATCACAATTGCTATAAGAGACTTTATTACACTTAGATTAAAAATATATTTGTAAAGAAAATCAGAGATAAATCAAATCATTTGAGGTTGACATCACCACTTCAAATTTTTTTAATTACAAGACGGAATACAAAACAAACAAATTCCCTAAGTTATATCTGACTAGAAAAGATTTGTACCTTTTGACAAACACTAGTGTAAATGTAGGTAACCTTTAACCATCTCATTTATTCTTTTATCCAATTTTCCCTAAATTTTCAAATTCAAGAAGCATTTTTTTGTAAAAAAAATTAGAATTCTTCACGAAATAGTCGACATTCTGCGCGACAATTTCATCACTCTATGAACCAATAACCCCTGAAAAATGTTTGTTCTATTCGATTTATCATTTGATAATGATTATTTTATTATTATTATAACAAAAAAAGGAAAATGTTGAAAATCTCTTGTTGAGGGAATTGTTTTAATAGACCCATTCAGTAGGAGCGATTTTTTTCATGTTGGAATGTTAGAAATAAGTGTCATTCTAAACATCCGGAAACTATCTGACATATGCTAGAGCTGTTAATAGCTCCAAACAAAATTTTTATCTTTAAAATTTTGTAAATTTAAATTTATTTAGTTAAAAACACTTTGAGTTTTATAAACGATTAATAAAACATGTAGTATAGATAGTTATACAGTATAGTAATTTAAATCGCTTTATCCAAGCCATAATTATACACCAATTGATATGATTTTCTCTGAGAACTAAGAAGATTTGATCTTAATTAAAGACATACAGATCAATTTTAAAAAATACAGTCAGAGCAAAGTAAGAATTTTAAAACTTGCAAATTAATTAAAACAAAGTTGTAAAATTATAATATGGAAGTTAAACCGGGTTTTCCGGAAGGGAAAACACCTACTGTCGAGTTAGCTATGGTGACTTCACGTCACGCATGGACATCTTACAAACAACTTTCAATACATATTCAACTTTAGCCAAGAATTTATTTTACCCAGCTGTACTTTAGCATTACTTTAAAGAACAATGAGATCGGTTGACTTCTACCTATTTCCCTCGTCAAAAATTTTTTTTATTAAAAGTGTCCATTGTTCCATGCTAGTATCACATCCTGTTTGATTGAAACGTCAACAGCCCTGACGACTAAAAATGAGTCAAATGAAATTTGAAGTGCACTTCATCTTTCAATAAGAGATGAACCCGATATAAAACTGATCAACCAAATAACACTCAGTAGATTGGAAATAAAACTAAATAACTTGACACTTTCGTTGAGGAAAAAGTTTTGTAAACAACACAAAAGACAAAAGAATATTTACTAAATCAAAAAAAATTGAAATGTATAAATCAACATAATTCAATTGCTGTTCAATACCCTGTCTTTTTAAGATATAAAAAACTTCAAAAAAGTGTTCAAATAGCAGTAAGTGTAGGTGTAGCAATTTTGTAGTTATTGCTTTCTTGATAATTTTATTTAAAAAAAAAATATTACAAAACAATTTACGAGAAAAACGATATTTTTATAAGGAAATTGTTAACGATTTCATCACCTTTATGTCTTTGTCTCTTTAATTTACAATGGCTTCTCTAGTACAAAATAAATAGATGCATACGTAAAAGGATTTCATTCATGATATTTTTACATTTCAAAATTATTTCCTGGATCTGATTTCACTTTTTCTTCAAATGGATAAATAACAAAAACAAAAAAAAGCTATTTTGCACTTTTTCAAAGCATATTTTTATTTATTAAATTTATTTCACTTTTTACGTTTTCACCTTTAATATGCTATAGAAATCAAATTTCTTAACATACCTGTACAAAAAAGCATACAATTTCAAGTCGATATTATAAACATATTAAGGACAAGTGACATAGGTAACTGTATAAAGTATAGTGATTCCCCTTGCACTCTATTTCTGTTATTTTGATAGAATCATTATTTCTTCTGTCATTGTCTGATACATCAAAAACTATAATTTTAGAATAGATAAATATGCGAAAATTCGGATTAATTGTTCTAAATTTTTTGTATTTCATTGTATTTTATCCTTTAAAATCGGAGGTCTTCAATAGAAAATTCCATTGAAAAGGAAAGATTTTTTTTTAAATTTATTTTAAGACCAGGTCCATATACAAATCCTATAATTCGATTATTCTGTTATTTTGATAGAATCATTATTTCTCGTGTAATTATTTTATACATCAAAAACTTTTATAATTTTAGAATAGATAACGAGGTCCAGATACAAATCCTATAATTCAATTTGTCATACGGTAACTTTACCTTTACAAACAACTCATGAAGATAATTATGCAATGCAATATATAACTTTTGTAATATATAACTTTTGACCTCTTTTATTTTCTTAATATCAGGTGACTGAAATAAAGTTAGGCATATATTTAATTTCCACATCTTTAACCTGTTTTTGAGTAAAATTTTTCAAATAACTAGATTCTTAAAAACAATATTATCTAAAGTAAGCATTTTTGTGCCAAATGTTAATTAAAACAGTTTTTATACATCATAAAAACACACCTAAAATTTATAATTACCACCTGCTTCCAAATGTAGAAATCTAAAACCTATTGAAAAGATTTTCATACATAAAGAATGTCCTCTGTAAGCCTAAAGAATTAACAGTAAAACAGAATAGATCCATTTGCAATCAGTCAAACACAACTTTCCAGTTCTTTAAACAAAATCCTCAAAATCAAGTAAAAGCTATGAAAACTGGCTAATTTAGTTAAACACGTGAACTTTCACCGGGAAAGTGAGGCTGAGCTCTCAGGAAAGGTAGGCATCTTATGTGTAGCTAGCTACACCAGCTGCATGCAGATCCAAATTTGAGAATGAAAAGAACACGGAGCTATTGAACGTCAAATATGTCCAGCATTACTTTTATACCTGAACAAAACAATAAACGATCTGAACAATAAACGAATATTACTATAATTATAGCACGTAACATTGGTCCCAGTGTCTTACTAAAGTCCGCCATTCTATAATTAGTAAATAAGAATTCGTATGTATGTTGTTCAGCTTTTTTATTTTGATTAATATTTGTCGCGTTTTTTTTTGCATTGGTTGTTGCAAAGAATTGATTTTCCTTCAATTTAATTCCTATCGTTAGTTTGAATCTTTTCTATTAAACTGTGAATGACTTTCAAACAGTACCACTCACGGGTCCTCAATAACCCTTCCCATTTTACAAATAGTATTTAAACGATGTCAAAAATTTTAAATAGTAAAGAAAAAACTTAAAAACACATACCTTCTAGTTTGAATTGGGAACGTTACCTTAAAAATTAAAGGTTCTTTTGGTTCTTCTTAAAGGTCTGAAAAAGCGATTTTATATGTTAATCATTTCTTAATGTAGAGAAAATGAAACAGCTTAGAGTAGAAAAAAAATTTCATAAAGATAAACAGTAATCCGATTCCTGAATCAATGAGATAAAAGAAAAACAGATTATCAAAAATGCCAAAGCTACATACGTGAGTCTTATTTTTGATTAACAAATAATGTAATAATTAAATAATTTTAATTTAAAAACTAATTTTTTTATGTTAAATTGTTTTAATTTTATATTTAAAGACATGGTATAATGAATTTGTATGATGATGATGATGATGATGATATGATGATGATGATATTGTTAATGATCATCATCATGATGATGATCATGATGGTGATGATTAAAACTCATGCGTTGAAGGACTTATAAAACTAAAAATATTTATATTTTTAAAGATAACATCGCAGTTGTTTGAGAATTATTCGAATCAAATTCTTCGGTGTTGATGTTTTCCTATCTTTTCTTCCATTTTAAAAACAAAACTACCTGACCTCGCAGTCTGAATATTTTGCAAAACAAATCATTAACCTATTGATCGAGGTTAGTAAATTTTTAAAGCTCCACTTATATTTTCAATCTGAAACGATATGAGGCAATGCCCCTTCACACACCTGTTAATATAAGAAAATTCCGGGTTTTTGAAATAGAAATCGTTCTCATCCTACACACAGCCGTCAGGCATAAAGTACGTTAGGGTCAGTCAGAGGAAATTCGAATTAGGATGCCAATCAGTTTTCTAAACAAAAATGTAATTCAGTGATGAAAAGTAAATTTGAAACAAAGCTTTTAACAAACTAAAAATATCAAAAATACACATAAAAATATATTTTTCTAAATAAAAGGTTAGGGTGAACAGAAAGAAAAAATTAATAGTTTCCGGACTGTTGAAACAACAATAATGTTTTTAACAGAACAATTGTAGATAATACATAGTCATCTGTACAGCAAATAGTGTAAAAATATAGACAACAAAACTTAAAGAAAACAAATTAAGGGTTATAAATCTTATTAACAACATATTAAAACGCGATATGAGGTAATATACACATTATTCTTCCAATATGTCATAAATAATTGTCGTTTTTTTCATCAATGTATTTTTGTTTATCACGAATACTTGAGGTCAAAATGAATCAGTATCCGTTTTTATAAAACACTTATTTCTTCAATTATTCATTTACGTACATTTAACGACATTGCTTATCAAAAAAGACTTGAGAATTAAAGGGTAACTTGATATCCGATAACTTAGCATTACACTAAATGAACATACAATAATGCCCTAGGGGAGCATGTTAACTTCGGAAGGAAGAAGTTCTTCATAAGCTTAAGGTGTAAGATAATATATTTTATCCTGTCAACTGCTGTAATATTGTAATCAATTAGTGGTCAAACAAATACATACACTGAGTAATTATTAAGATTTGATTCCTCTAACAACTTCACCATAGTAATTACTCAAAATTGTGAATCTGAAAATAAGTTTTGAAATTTCAAGTAAAAATCAAAATCAAAGTTTTAATTACTGAAATAGCGAGATATTAAAAACTGTCTTAATACAATTTTTTTAAATTTTTTAAAAAAGGTCACTTATTTATCAACAATCACAAACGTCGAAAAGAGTAAAAGTAAAATAATAATAAATCATTAGAAACACTAAGAAAAATTTGTTTAAAAATTGTTTTGTATCAGAACAATAGCCTATAAGGTATAACAAAAAACTAACAATCTTTAATTTGATTATCACACAGTCAGTCAAAATAAAATCTTAAATTTTACTTTGCATTGGCGTGAGTTTCCGGTACATTTTGTGAAAATAAGATCCAAAATGACGCCTATTTTCCAACCCTGTAGCTCTAAGAGAAAGATAGAATGCCGTCTGCTGCTAAAAGATTGGGTCTTAAAGTCGTGTCCTGTGACCATGACGAACTTGCAATTTCTGAATACAAAACAATTGACCTGATTCAAAAATAACATTAAATTTGAAGTTTTTGATTATCATTCGTGTTCACATTCTCTGTTTTCAAAAGCCAAATGGCAAGAAACCTATCTGGATACAAAAAACAAACATGTCAATATGAACTTGCATACCCTTTTGGCTTATGCAATTTCACGATCATCTGCTGTCTGAAATAACAGAAAAAAACAAAATAAAAGCAAATGTAATTGCCTACTTGTAGGATTTTGTTACAATATATGTTGAAATAGAAATGGGAACAAACGACAAAACAAACTGAGAAGAATATGTGTATTTAGGTTTAATCTCATTATCAGTGATTTCAATATGTTAATTTTATCGCTTTTCTTTGTTTATCTTTTTCTGAAGTTTTCACTATATTTATTGTACATTTGTTTAGCATACCTATGATTTTGTCCATTTCTAACATTGATTATTTTCAATAACTTTAACGTCGATTATATTCTACTGTCCATTAAACTTAAATAATAATTCATTTTTAGGTAAAATAATCACGTAAGGTTTGATAATGTTAAGACCAATTTTAAAAATTGTAATGGAACTAACAAACACCGACCTGTTTAAAATTTTTATCCCCTTTGTTACAATTAAAAGACACAATAGTCTTTTAATTTTGTCACTGCAATATCATTATCTTTACCAGTTGCTTATTATAACGTAGGGATTTAGAAAAAATAACAAAACATTTATACAATTTTACGTAGGATTATTGTTTCGCCGTTTAATCCGTTTGTACACCATAAAAACAACTTTATTGATGCTATTGCAACCGATTGCGTTAAGTTGCACAATTACATTCAACGAAAATGCGTTGAAATATGACACTTTATTCTAAACTGTACAGTAATTACAATTACTATTAAAGTTTTGACATATGAGTTAAGAAAGCATGTTTGTAATACTAACGCCATCATAAGGAAGATATATATATATATATATATCTGTATATTTTTTTCAATTTGATATCATATTAAAGCGTGGGTTTTTTTATTTGACATGATTTATGTGTTTTTACGTTATAACTATATCTTCTTTACGTTTAAGCATACAATAAAACATTTTTAAATAATTATACAGAAAACATACTTTATTTATTTATTCAAATTTTTGGTTTTTGTTGTAAAATTAAAGTAATGTTGTTTTCTCAATAAGGGTAAACGTTGTTTTGTCAAGCGATACTGGGAAATTAAAGAGATGTCTTACAACGTAGCTCTACTCATTTTAGAAAAAATGTCACCAAGAAATTTTCAATTATCTCATATTGAGGGAAGAAACTTGCAATGAAATAAAAGCCAAAATTTATAATATTTTTTATCTGTAAGAAATTAATGTGAGAAAATATATATAATAATGATGTTCTGCTTAAGTTAACAACAATTGATTTCAGAACCTTGATAGGAAATTAGTAATGAACTCATAAATATTTTCCCTTGTATGTAACCTGAGTTGAATGAATCGCCGAATGACAATTACAGGTCTAATGTAAACTGTTTATATTTCCAATGATGCTAATTTTATAAAAGATATTGTTTAGGACTAAAATAAGGATTAATTTATTAAAAGTTTAAACTAAATAAAGTAGTTTGACTTGTAAAAAGTCTATATCTTATAAAAGATGAGATTTAAGTAAGTTAATATATTGCTTGAAGTAATTTAATTACTTAAACGAAACGTGTGGGTGCAAATACTTAGGCTAAATCGCCTTTACAGTATCAACTGGACATATCTGAAATAACAGCAAATCGTTTTTATAGAGGAAAAATAAATCTTATGTCTGGACCAGGGGATTATTTGTCTACGGCTGAGCGTGTAAGAAAAACAAAACAAGCAAATAATTTAATAATAACTTTATATGTGCAGATTTATCTATACATTATTTCCTTAAGCAGTAATTATAAAAAAAATTGAATCTGGGAACTATTAATGCATCAAATTCTTGTGAACTTTAGAATAATAAACAAATCCAAATTTTCGAACTTGATATTTAACATTAATTCAAGTTTTCAGAATTACAATACCAGGATCGTCAATAGAAAAACGTTTTTATGATTATGAATATCTTAGAAAGAGTCTAGACTGTCTTACCACAAGTAAAGCAAACTGTTCTATTTATGACATCACATTAATCTAAATTTACTTGCTCTCTGTGTTTTAAACAGAATTCTCCAAAATATCAGCATCTGATTTGTTTTTAGATTGATGACAATATTTGAAAACTCAGTTATGAACTCGGTTCTATTGAACACTAATTTTTATGTAACAAAAAAAGATAGACACTTGTGTTTTGATACACCGTGAATGAATCTTTGACCTGAGATAAACAAACTACATCGCTTTTGAAATATTTGTATACAAAACAACTTAAATTAAAATTATAGTACATTATAGAAAAAAGCCTGTGCTTTTCAATAGGTAAAAAATCAACAATACAAAACATTTCGATTTTAATATAAATCAGGAGAAATGTCTTTATATGTATTCTTTTTATTTTTATTTATGATTGTGTAAGAACGATAATGAAGCATTATTTGAATATATAACACAGATACCAGTTAAATTTTGATGTGCCAGATGTGCACATTTCGGAAATTCATTCCTCATCAGTGACACTAAGACCGAAAAGTTTGATAGATAAAAAACATCAGCCAAACAGTTGAAAATGATGAATCTAAATTTCCAAAATGATGTAAATCCAAATCCAGCTAAGGAATGCTTTGCATAAGGGAACAAGCCTTAGTTTTAAATAAATTTCAAATTTTAGACGGCTGAAAATTTTGCTAATTGGTACATTTTCTGACAGCACAAAGTAATGCCTACTGAGTTATGGATACCCTCGGGGAGTTTTACTCCAGCAGCAGAGGTACCCGCTCATAAAAAAGGCAAGTAGAATCAACTTTATATTTTCCATCTGTGTCTAGCTTATGGTATTGATGTTCTTAGATAAGATTTTGCTCGGGATCTTCGGGTCTTAGTTCCTTCGTGACTTTTTACTTGGTCTGATTTTAAATATATAACACAAATACCTGTTAAATTTTGATGTGCCATTTGAGCACATTTCGGAAATCATTAAAGTATATGACCAAAAACAACTCCATATCTAAAATGAATCAATTACAGTACAATTCTTACACTGGATATTTTAAGGAAAATATATGCTAAAAAAATTAGTTTTTATATTTCAAAAAGCAATTGGAGACAAAGTCAATTCAAAATTTATGAAAATATAAAAAACGTTGTTTCTTTTTTCTAATTTTATAAAAAAAGATGTGTGTTTCATTACTAGTTTGAAACTTAAATTTATATAACTTAAATGCTGTCACACTGCTGACAAGTAATCTTTTCATAGGAGAAATTAATAACCTCTAACATACTTAAATACGTGGAGTATAGCAAATCTTAGTTTATATATATATATATATATATATATATATATATATATATATATATATATATATATATATATATATATATATATATATTTAACAACACGCGTTATGAACAGTTTGCTTGCAAAGTTGTTGCCTTCATACTGACAATAACCATTTTAAAATAGTTCAATTGTTATATTTTCGTTTAATTCTTTTAAAAAATTATTCATTTATTGTATGAAAAAAAATTCCCATCTATAACACATGCACATCGGGGGAGTCCAGTAGACGCAACAGCTGAATTTAAGACCGAGAACGACACATTATTAATCCGCAATATTTTTAATGTGGGGTAACAACGGGGAGTGTTGGTTTGAAAAATTATAGTGCTATCAGGTATTTTGATGGTATTTTCTCGATTTGCCATTAACATAATGAATTTTTTAGAATATTGGATATAAATAATATATATATAAATTGAATATCAACGATAAATGTGTTGTTATTTGTGGACTATATTTCAGTCGAAAATCAGGTGCACCTGTGTGGCCCCATTTCAATTTGCAAAGAAGTTTGGAGTAAAAGATTGCTGGCTAAATGTTGGAAGTGAAATTTGTGAATCTGAAACGGGAAGGGGGGAACTGTAGCTGAGGGATAATTTTCAATGGCCAAGCATGTGGGTTTCGAATCTGTGATATGTGAGTAGACAGGGATTTACCGAGAGATTTCTTCTGGAACGTCGACATTGTTAGGTTGAGATTCACTCTATCATAATGTGCCGAGCTTCATACTCGGTATCATTCAAATGTAGATAGCAAAGCAGTGAGAAGTATGCTTATCCTTTACGCCTGGTGTGGTGCAAATTTCTCTCAAAGTTTAGAAAATTATCGTTTTAAAGTTAGCAAGGAGTTGTGTAGTACTTAAACCATGTATTGTACTTTTAAGGAGTTCCTATTGTATCCCTTGTAAATTGATTAAAAGCATGTAGATGATTTTTCAGTTTTTCCGATCAACAAACACAGCATGTGAAACGGACAATTTTCACTGGATGTGGCATACATGCGTGAATCTAATTCCAATTGAAATTTACATCACTTGAAATTTACATCCCGCGAGACACAAAATTGATTGACAAGTTGTACCATTACACATTGTCTCAAAATAGGGTATATAGCAGCTTTGTCAAGGTAGGAAAAGTTTTTTAAAGATCCGATTGTTCAAAAATTTTTTGTAGTTTGATGTTTTTGACTGATCTGTTGTTGTCTGTTCTTTCAACAGGCCATCAAAAACACCACTCTGTCTCTCACAATGTCAATATTACGGTGAATATCAGCCAGGTGCCAATAAATGTTATCAAAATATTATTTTATTAATTTCTTTGATTTTACTTTGTAATATCTCGTAAATGTGATTTTCAGTCTCGTCTCGAATGAAAACGAATGTGACGTGACAGTCATGTGTGTTTGCCAACGATAATGTAGTTCCGGATTGTGTATTGCATTTTATATGTATTCAAACACGGAGTGACAAAAATTTTTGGCATTCATTGTCAGTAATAATTACAACGGCTCTCAAGCTTGCAGCTATGGGAATTTCACAAGGCAAATGAAAAAATATATATATAAATCACGTTTGATTCTTTTTATGTACATGTGTGTTATTACATTACTGAAATACATTCAATATACCTTCATAAAACAAAATATGATAAAGATTAAATCTAAAAATAACATTTATCTCAGATGATGGATTATTGTCTGATACTCAAGATTTTAATAACCTAATATTGTAAGGTGGTAAAGATCTAAATATAATATATCCTTCGTTTTTTGTTGTCATTAAAAAAACTGGTTTTAAAAATCTAACGTTGTTTGAACGGAGACAAACTTTGACCAACATTAAAAGCAAGAAGACTTACATATTACTCTCAGCTAGCACAGATTTTTTGCGACAAAGTGAGATCATTTGACAAGTTAATTGACATGTAAAAAACGCCCGCTTCTTACTGCAATCATTACTTTATTGGGTAAAAGTAAATAAGCATCGTTATCAAAATTTTGTGAAAATTAAAATCAAGGAATAAGAAGCGTTTCTCAAATGTGCTTACCAGAACGAGCCAAAAAATCGGGTCATTTCAATACATTCATTCAGGCAGTCATGATAAAATTGTCACCATGACGGTGTCCACCATAACGGCTAGATGACGACCAAATAAAACCACAGTCTTTAAGGATAAAATAAAATTGTCTTAAATAACAGGGGTGAGAAGGTACGTCACAAACCGGGGTTCGGGAACACAAAATTTCATAAAAATGGCGGCGAAAACAACAGAATCGAAGAAAGTATTCTTGAATTGAATGAATTAGAGATATTTCATAAAGCAGATACATAACATTTACTACTTCCTTCCAGAGTAAGAATGCTATGTTATCTAACGGAAATATGTCCTCCGACACGGCTCTCATGAAATTTAGTATAACATTATCAGTTCCGCTTTCTTTTAGTTTTGAAATAACCTTTGGAATTAAAGATATCATTTCTTCTATTTCATTTTCACTTTGACTATTGCATTCAATATCTGGTTCAGTCTCATGACTCTCATCATACACCAGTTCTCTTATGTAATTAACATAATCCATATTTTCTTTATTCTTGTCTTCAACTTCAAAGAGAGACGTTCTTGAAAGCTTTCGGGGCAACTCCATTGATGTCGAGTTCTCTTACAAAATCATAATCTGTGGTGACGTAAGTTTTTCACTCGATTTAAAACCTTTAGACCAAAACATCATTTTCCTCGCTGGTGAATTTACAATTGCAAAGTTGGCAACTTCATTTCAACTGGTTTCATTCTTTTCAAAAATTGACTTTTGGTGAGAGTAGTATCGATCTTATTTTCTTTTTCCGCATGTCTTTTCCGTTTTTCAGCTTTTACAGGGTGTAAATTAAGTTTTGATATTTTCCTTGTCATTTTCACTGTTCAAGGTACCCGAAAAGGAAGGAAAAGATAAGAATTAATGTCCAAAATAAAACACGGTGCGTTCCCTACATCGTGTTATTGTATAGTGTGCCCTACAACATTTCTTGAAATACTTAATGACGTTATTATTTGAGTATCGAATACAATTTTTGTGTTGCTATCTCCAAAATCCATTCCGATTTAAAACACATTGCAAAATTAGAACTACAATGAGTACGTACACGTCTTAGGCACTTTTCGTGCAATTTTACGGCAAAAGTATGCCCCTATCCCGGCTGTCAAAAAAACTTTGTCCGAAGTGTTTAAATAAACTGCCAGATTTAAGAATAGATTTTTGACGACCGAGTGTTGTTCATAAGAGTAAAAATTCGGTGCGCTATCAGAAAAAAAGAAATACCTCTGTAATTCCTGTAATTCAAGAATACTTACTTCGATTCTGGTGTTCCCGAATCCCGGTTTGTGACGTACCTTCTCCCCCTGAATAAGCTCGTATGAAAGAAACTGTTAATATATAACCAAAAAAAACTGTTAAATTTTGATGTGCCATATGTGCACATTTTGGAACTTATTCCTCATCAGTAACACTTGGGGCCGAAAAGTTTGATAGATGAAAACGCAAGCCAAACAGTTGGAAATTAATTAATCTAAAGTTCCAAAATTATATGAATCCAAATTCAGCTAAGGAATGCTTTGTATGAGGGAACAAACCTTAGTTTTAAATAGATTTCAAAAATGAAGACGGCTGAAAATTTTGCTAAATGGTATAACTACTATATTCTGACCGCACAAAGTACTGCCTACTAAAAAGGAATAAGTACGCTGTCACGGACTGAAAACCCTGAAAAATTGGAGCCTATAACGACAGAACGTTAAGATAACAGGAATGGTAAGGCACGTTACATGGTAGATATATCGTGGTAAAGTACCTTCGCTGTCAATTGCAATATAATGGCATGACGAATATGAACATCTGAAACAGAGACTTACTCTATATGAGCAAAGGAAGACTTAGTTCATTGTTACACGTTATATTTAGCCGGGTCTTTTGGAAAGAAAATCCGAGTTATTGTTATTGTTTTTTATAAAAGAGTCAGACTTTAGGAATAAAAAGATTTTTATACAAATTTCACTTCAGCACCAACACTTTTGCTTCAGCAAATCACAAGGGAGCTAGCTAGAACCCATAAAATGATAACTTAATACAATGTGGAAGATTAATTTTCTTCCATTTTTGTTGTTTTTTTTCAAAATTTAATTTCTATGTCCTTGATGTTTACGGAATAAACACACAACTGTTTTGATGTATGATCTACTCACTTAATAATCAAATACGGTTATAGCACCAAAACAGAATGCGCAATTTCCTATCTATGAGTATATTAAGAGTATACAATTTTGTTGATTGAAAAAACTAATTAGGATTATCTTAGATCTGTAAAATTATCTCAAACATATCTTTCAAATTGTTTAATTATTTACTAAGATATTTTAAAAACAAAGTAACACGCCTAAAAAAGTGTGTGTGTGTGTGTGTGTGTGTGTGTGTGTGTGTGTTAATCTCATTTATGAATAAAGGAAGCCCATATTAAATTTTCTTCAAGAAGACTCGTCTTGGTTTAAAAAAATCATTGTTAATGTTATTCTTTTTTCTAAAATTCTAATTGTAACGTCTGGTATCTTTAAGGTAGCATATTTAATTATCGTATTACATATTGAATGACTTCATCTTATCTCTAGTGAAAGATATATTTTTGCTTAAACTGCTGAATAAGCATAAAATCAAACAATACCACTGACAACATATCTGGTAGCCTTTTCAATATAAGAATTTACATTATTCGTTTGTCAGTGAGTAATAGTAAAATCCTTTTTAAGACACACACACACACACACACACACACACACACACACACACACACATATATATATATATATATATATATATATATCGGATTACCATGGCGATATAACCAATATTCATGTATGAAAATTAATACAAATGTACAAAGAAAATATGTTTTAAAGACACCATTTATATAAAAAATCATTTTGTGGTTGAAAAAGCGTAATTGATTATAATCAATACAATTTTTGACAAGCAACAACAAACAATAAAAAAGAATACCGCTGCTGGTGGAGAAAAATCCCCGAGGGTATCCATAACTCAGTAGGCAGTACTTTGTTCTGTCAGAAAATATATACCATTTAGTAAAATTTTCAGCCGTCTTCATTTGAAATTTATTCAAAACTAAGGTTTGTTCCTCATGCAAAGCATTCCTTAGCTGGATTTGGATTTATATAATTTTGGAACTTTTGATTCAATAATAAAAACTGAAATACTAAATTTCCCTACCAACCCAAATTCTAGATTAAATACTAGGGTGACAAATAAAGAAAAAGTCGCAATTCTGAAAGATGTCAGATCCATGGCAGAAAAAAATACGCAGTACAATATCAAATTGTCATAAAATAATTATAATTACGGTAGACACATGTTTAGATCACTTCGAAATTTAAAACAATCAATATCTTAGAAGACGGATTTATGTTTCATTTGTACACTGTGGTCTTCAGTTCACCTAGAACACTCCCGTTTTAGATAAGATTGTCTAATTAATCCTTGCTATTTATATTAATGTAAATAACTGACAAAATAACATCTTTTATAAAAAGTCCATATGATGTTTATTAAGTTTATATAAGCTGACCCCTAGGGTTTTATAAAAGTACATATAATGTCTATTAAGTTTATATAAGCTGACCCCTAGGGTTTTTATAAAAGCACATATATTTAACAATAATAATCCTTGCTATTAACGTCAATGTAAAATTTGACGGAAAAGCATCTTTTATAGGGAGTAACTATAATATCTACTAACTTTATGTAAGCTGGCCCCTAGAGGTAAAAAGAGATAAAAGTGCATATATTTAGCAATAACCAGAACCCCTTATAACCTTCCAAAAACAAAAACAAGTTATAAGAATGTAAAAACAATTTAGCATATTGAAAAACATAAATGCAAAAAGACCTATCTCTTATATTTCTAATTAAAAATTTATTTACCTACCCGGTTTACATTTTACATTAGGTCCAGCAAATTATTCTGAAAAAAGTGATTCTACTGCATGAGAAAATCCTTAAAAACCTTTATACATTTGATTCGATATACGTGTGTAAACACATGGGCAATATTCCTTCCAAAATTAGAAAAAAAGGACTTTTAATCCCAGTGCAATATTACAGTCAATCCTGATAGAGCAATCACCTGTGTCTGAAGACCGTTTTCATTAGGTACAATTCTATAGACGTTTGCTTCATATCTGAACCAAAAACGAACCTCTTTATATAAAGACCACCTGTCTGTAAAGACTATATACTTACGTTTCATGGGTGGTCCATTCAAACAAGTTTCGCTATAGTTTGTATCTCAACACAAATGTATTCGTAAGATATTTAGGAGAAACAATCTGAACATTTTGACGTTTTCGTTTTCTACTAAGTAAAATTTTTCCTGCTACAGTCGGTTTAGAAATTTGTAAAAAAAAAAATTTAAAATATGACAAGATTAATAATGTGAGTTATCATATTATAATTTTTTCAATATTTCATCCAAAATATTCAAAAATGTATAATATGACACTACTCTAACACAAACTAATATAAATTAATGTACATTTTTTTAACAAAAAAGTAAATAACCATACGTTTTAAACTAGAAAGAATGTTAAAATATTTGAGCATTGCTTTTAATTTTTAATCGGTCTATTGAGAAATAACTTAAATGAAGACTGTGCTACGCGGGATTTATGCAAAGTACACAGTCTTCATTAAAGTTGTGCTTATATTTAAATTTCACAAATAAAAAATATCAAAAAACAGAGTCAATTGCAAAACTTTTAATTTTTATCAAACAAATTAGTTCGATGTTAAACAACAATAAAATGTGTGCATGAATTAAATCCGCCATTGTTTACAAAAAAAAAAGTTCCAGCAGTGGCCAAAACTGTCTATGAAACTTTTAAGCAAATCAGAATGCTTGAAAATTGTTACATTTTTTATCTCTTTTTTAATACAAGTTAAAATCTTTCTCCACATCAATGGTTAACTTCAATTTTTTTAAGACTAAGGATTTGTTCCAACAATGATATAGATATTTGGTCATATGATGTTTAAGTTATAAAGCCAGTTATAAAATCATGACTGTTCATGTCACCTGACACGTCTTATGCCATATGCTTATTTAAAAAAAAAATCAAAATACCAATGACAGTACATTGTTACCAAATTTGTTTTTGTTCACGCAAACTTCTCAAATTGAAATGCCGGCAAGCCTCTACCATAAAGAAAATTTGTATGGAATAAAAGCATTTTTTACATCTTAAATGTTTTTCAGTTTTATATTTTTGTTAATCAACATGAATCTTTAAACAGACAAAATAAAAATATTTAATACTATTTTACTCGTTTCTTAAAGAAATTCAAATTAAAAGGTAAGATGCTTTACCAAATCACCAGTATCCTCATTGAAGACTTTATAGTGACTTATTACAAAAAATCTATACAAAATCGGACCTGAATAAATGAAGTATATACAATATTGTCACAATAAATGTGAATGAAGCAAAGAAGTTTCTTACGGCAGATATTCACGAGGCATTTTGTCAGCGATTGCCAAAATAAAGATAAATGACCATTAAGTTGCTTACGATCGATATTAATGGGACGTTTTTTTTCAATAATTGTAAAAAGAAAGATAAATGACCGCGAAGTAGCTTAAGGCAAAATTCACGACACTTTTTATAAGCTTACATACCAAAAAAATTCAAAATGGACTAAAAGATATCAGATTAAGAAACATATATATCAGAAACACGAGTTTTAGGAGGAAGTAATTAACTTCAAAAAGAAACTTTTTAAAAAAGAAAATGTATTGATAAATAACAGATGTAGACAATACACCTACATCATGCTACATCTCCAAATCAAAACATGATCAAATTTCTCGAATATAGACTAATAAGATTTGTTAATGAAAGCGGAAAACAAAATTCCTCATTTAACATTAAATGTAATACAACAAGCTGAAATTAGGTGGGTTTTTTCATGCTTACTGACTTTTAAATAGGTTTACAATAGATGATGGAAACATACTGATTGGACTTATTATCAAACATAAACACAGGTCCATGTTCAAATCAAAACCGAAAAAACCAATCAAACACAAACATACCGATCAATACCCAAATCACAATGACAAAAACAAATCAAATACAAACATACCGATCAATATCCAAATCACAATGACAAAAAACAAATCAAATACAAACATACCGATCAATATCCAAATCACAATTACAAAAAACAAATCAAACACAAACATACCGATCAATATCCAAATCACAATTACAAAAAACAAATCAAATACAAACATACCGATCAATATCTAAATCACAATTACAAAAACAAACTAAAAACTTTGAAAACTGGCAAATTAAGATAAACATTATCTTTTCTGAAAATAACATATTGGCATTTAACATTTTACTCCAATTCAACGACTTCACAGATAATATAAGTGTGTATGCAACTCATAAAATGCTTTATTTACTATGTCAGCAAGAAGAACACAAGCAACACTTTATGATGATTTTTTTAATTATGTAAATTTAGTCATTCTTTTACAATATCGTTCAATGTTTATGACATTATTGTCATATTTTCATATCACATTACATATTTAAAGATCAGTAGCAAAATATAAACGAACCAGGGAATATAAACTCCAAATTACTTTTCTTACAATTGTGGCTTTAACTGCTTAATGTCGTTTTCTTAATAAAATTTAGAAGTTAAAATTACAATTTCTACATTTCAAATTTTCTAAAGCTTACAATTGTGATCTATTCAACATATTTGAAATTTAATACTTGAATACGTGCTCACGCGAAATTCATCTTGTGCTTACATGCGTTTTTTGTATATTTACTAACAAGTTTTTGCATTACAAATTTTCTGAAGCTTAAAATTGTGACCTCTCATTCAATATATTTTTAAACTAGGCAGAGTAGCAGTTGACCAGTGTGGACGTGTGTTATCAACATGTGACTGTATATAGCTTTTAAGGTAGAAAGAAAAGAATGCTGGTCCTATAGAGTTTATCAAAATATCAAGCTCAGCATAAAGCTCCTGGTGATGTATACAAATATACAAATATGATCCTTTATAAATGGCACCAAGAAGTTAAACACATGAACATGCTATCGTGAAAAAAAAGGTCGCCATTCGTTATCGTCAGTATATCAGTATACACCTGTATATATATTTCTTTGCGTTATTTGAATTATTCCCCTTCTTTTCTTTTGTTATTTTAATTAAAAAGGGATTATTTTCTATCGTATTAATACTCCTTGTTATTAGTCCATACTTAAGTCAGTTTCTCGTGTTTTTTCTTCAGTCGAGCTAAGTGTTTTCAACTGTTAAATATAATTTAGCACGTTTATTCACGGGTTTCATCTGCACGGATTTTTCCTGGTTTTTCATGTACCATGAGCGACATTGAAGATACTTGCCACGTTGATATTAGGCATAATAAGGATTCGGAAGTTCAGGACACTTCTGGTAACGTTAATAACTTATCACCTGCTGACGCTTTGGGCCTTTTTTCTTCTCAGTTGAAAACTTCTCTTCGAAAGCAGAGGGACGATATTTTGCAATTTTTTGACTCTCGTATTTCTGATATTCAAGCTCAATCTCGTATTTCGTCTGTTGAAAAAGTCGCTTTTAAATTTACTGGTAACAGAAAGGCTTTCAACTTTAATTCTGATAGAATTTCTGAGATTAACAACGCTTTAGATTTTATTCACGCTCGTAATTTTGACAAAGTTAAGCTTATTCTCTCTGATGTTATTAAGAAGCTTGAGCAGCGTAACACTCATATTCGTATAGCTGACAAATACGGTTGGGATACGTTAGAAGAATTCCTAGGTGATGACATTTTACCAGAATATAGTGATAGAGAGCGCTTGCGCTCAGCTGAGACCAGGGCGGTCAAAAAGAGAAATAACCGTTTTAATAATAAACCTTATGCTAAGCCTGGCGTTAGCACCGTTTCTACTGTTCCTTCTTTTAACGGCAATGACCTTTTTCGTTTCCCTGGCGCAAACTTTGGACAGCTGCCAGTTCAGTTTCAACAACCACAGCAGAACTTTATGCAAAGCAACGTTGGAAAACCTTTCTACAGAAGACCCACAGTGTGCTTCTACTGTTTCTGCGAGGGACACATCGCAACTGAATGCCCATATAAGACCAAACAGCTTCCAGCAGTTACAGCTACCTCAGCCTCAACAAAAGCATTCGCTGTTAATGGAGCCAGTACAAGCATTGAAAAGCCATAAAACGGTAAAAAAATGATACTTTAGATACTTTATTTTCTGTTAAAGGAAATCTTAATAGACATTCAAATTATTGGTTTTCGGTATTAAAAGCTCCATCTAATATTTTAAATACATGTATCATTAATTATGGTTATGTAATTCCTTTTATTCAAACTCTGTCACAATTCTTTGGTAAAAATAACAAGTCTTCTTTGGAACACCAAAGCTTTGTATCTTCAGAAATAAAAAAATCTTATTCATCAGGGTATAGTAGAACAAGTTTCTTATGTTCCTTACGTAGTAAATCCTTTATCTGTATCAGTTAATTCAAAGGGCAAACGTAGATTAATTTTGGAACTTAGACACGTTAATCAATTTGTAATTGTTCATAAATTTAAAATGGAAGGCATAAAAACTACTTTAGATTATGTCAAAAAATCAGATTTTGCATTTAAGTTTGATTTGCGTTCAGGTTATCATCACGTCGATATACATCCACTGTTTTACAAATATTTGGAGTTTTCATGGCCTTGTCATGGTAAAGTATGTTATTTTGTTTTTACCTCTTTACCTTTTGGTCTTAGTTCGGCCGCTTATGTTTTTTCAAAGCTTCTTCGGCCTTTGGTGAATTTTTGGCGTCTTCATGGTTTATCTATAGTTCTTTATTTAGATGATGGATTTTGTTTTCACAGTTCGTTTCAGGCGTGTCAACAGCAGTCTGTTTTTGTTCAACACGTTCTCAACAAAGCCGGATTTATAGTCACCAATAACAAATCGGTTTGGGTTCCTCAACAGAAGTTAGATTGGTTAGGGTTTGTCTGGAATTTTAAGGAGGGTTTATTAGAGTAGTCGTCATATAAAATATCTGATATAAAATCACTTATCTCAGAAGTTTTGTCTGTCCGTTTGGCTTCTGCAAGAATTGTCGCTAAGGTTGCCGGTAAAATAGTTTTTTTTCTCACAGTTTAGGTGATGTCTGTCGATTTATGACCAGACATATGCATATGTTCATCTGTCGCAGATATTCATGGGATTCTAAGGTTTGTATTTCCACGGAAGTTGCTGACGAGTTAAAATTTTGGTATGTTAACTGTGAATTTCTGCCTTTTAAGTCGTTTTTTACTGTTTATATTCCGCCAGTCAGGGTTATTTACACTGATGCTAGCGATTATGCCGGAGCAGGTTATTGTGTGAAAATACTTGGTTCAGTTGTGCACCAAAAGTGGGATGACTCGGAGAGCGTTCGGAGTTCTACTTGGCGTGAGTTGAGGGCCATCGAAATTACTTTGCTTAGTTTTGCCAATGATTTGTCTGGTAAATCGGTTGCGGTTCATTCTGATAATCAGAATGCTGTTAGAATCATTCAAGTTGGTAGCATGAAAACGGATCTTCAAGAACTGGCTTTTTCCATTTTTGTTCTATGTTTGAAGCATCATATTTCTCTTCAGGTATCCTGGGTGCCAGGGTCTAAAAATCGTATTGCTGATTTTTTCAGTAAAGTTTTTGATTCCGATGATTGGTCAGTTGCTGATTGGGTTTTTCAGTTACTAGATGAAAAGTGGGGTAAACACACTATTGATTTGTTTGCTAGTTCAATTAATTACAAAGTTTCCATTTTTTATTCTCTTTTTGCTTGTCCGGGTAGTTCAGGTGTCGATGCGTTTTGTTTTTCGTGGTCAGGTCACGTGTGCTGGATGGTTCCTCCTGTTCATATTTTACCTAAAGTTATCGCTCATATGCAAACTTGCAAAGCTAAGGGCACATTAATTGTCCCCAAGTGGACTTCTTCGCCTTTTTGGCCTTTAATTCAGTCTCAAAATAACGGATTTAAAAGTTTTGTAATCGATTTTATAGAGTTTGTCAGGCCGGTTAATTTTTTCAAAACCGGTTCTCAGAAAAATAGTATGTTTGCAGGCAAAAAATTTCCAAGCAATGTGTTGGCTTTGAGGGTTGATTGTGAATAATTTTATGTATTTTTTTAGTTTCGTTTGTTCAACATAACATCGAGAATTTTTTCTTTCTCTCAATGTTTTTAATTTCATTTTTGTTTACTTTTACTTGCTATTTTTTCAGATGTTTCGTTATTTGACATCTTTTATTTATTGTTTGTTCAGTTTAGTTCATAGTTAGGCGCGTCATGACGTCAGTGTTTTGATGCATGAATTTTTTGCATTGTAATTTAACAGGTGGACGTTATTTGACACCTGTACTGGTTTTAGTTATTTTTAGTTCTATCAATCTCGTTGTTGATAATTTGGCGTGGTTTAATGCCAGTTTTTATTCTTGTATGCATGATTTTTCAATGCACATTGACAGGTGGGCGTGATAAGACACCTGATCATTTTCTTTATTCAGGTTAATAGATGGTTGTTATATAACATCTGGTTAACCAGTTTCACACGGATGGGCGTGAGAAGACATCCGGGTTTTTTTTTTTTTTTTTTTTTTTTTTTATTGTTGTGCATTCGTTTATTATTTAGCTAACATTTAATTTTAGTTGATTTATGTTAGTCTTCTTAATATTTTTGTAGAACTCTGTCAACCAGGATTCATGTTGGAATCAAGTCTCTTCATTCTTCGAACATCCAGTTTTGGGAACATCGGCTAAAGATGTTTATTATGTTGTAAAAAGCTCTAAATCTGTTAACACTAATAAGAAATATGATTTATATTTTAGCCATTTCTCTAAATGGTGTCAATCATTTAATTTGTGTAATTTACCTGCTTTACCGTCTACAGTAGCTTTATATATTTCTTATTTAGTTCAAATGAACAAGTCCGTTGCAGTTTTAAATTCAAATTTTTATGCTATAAAGTGGCATCATGATTTTGGTTTATATACTAATCCTTGTTTTCACGAATTATGTATTTTAGCATATGAAGGTGCTAAACGCATTTTGTCTAAACCTGTTCGCAAAAAAGAACCCATTAACTCTGGCGTTTTAATTAGAATTTATCATAATTGCATGTTAGTGAACAATTTGTATTGCCAAAGGACATTGTGTATGTTTGCTTTGTGTTACGCGGGTTTTTTACGTTTCAACGAGCTTATACATCTCAAGTACGGTCATTTAAAATTTTTCATTTCTCATGTAGAAGTGTTAATTGAGAATAGTAAAACTGATATTTTCAGAGAAGGTAATACTTTGTACATTGCTAGAACCGGTAAGGATACTTGTCCAGTTTTAAGTCTGGAAAATTATATAAGTAAAGCAAATATAACCGGTATAGATGAATTTTTGTTCAGATCTCTTGTTTTTCATAAGTCCTCTAATACTTACACTTTGGGAAAAAACAACAAGCCTATTACTTATTCTAAAGTTAGGGACATTTTAAACAAAGCGTTAACAAATTTGGGTTTGGATCCTCATCTTTTCGGTTTACACAGTTTTAGATCAGGCGGTGCTTCTGAGGCCGCTAACAATTCCATTTCGGATAGGTTGTTCAAATCACATGGTAGATGGCGTTCTGAAAACGCTAAAGATGGTTATGTCAAGGACAATTTACAATCAAAACTTTCTGTTTCATTAAATTTGGGCATTTAATTATTAGTAATTTTCCCTTTGTTTTTTGTCGATCCAGTTGATATAACACTACACAGCTCATATTCAATATTTGTATTAGTATTTTTGTTATATTAAATATTTAAAATCTGTTTGTTTTAAGTCTCATTTAGCAAAGAAATGATTTATTTAAGTATGAACGAAGTGAAGGAGTTAATAAATATATTTCTTTGCGTTATTTGAATTATTCCCCTTCTTTTCTTTTGTTATTTTAATTAAATAGGGATTATTTTCTATCGTATTAATACTCCTTGTTATTAGTCCATACTTAAGTCAGTTTCTCGTGTTTTTTCTTCAGTCGAGCTAAGTGTTTTCAACTGTTAAATATACTAGTAATTTAGCACGTTTATTTTTTCACACTGATTATTTTCATATTCCATTATGCCTAACATCTGTTTTTGTTTCTATTTATACATAATGTATGTTTAATTACGGAGAAGCTGTTTTTTCATGGATCTGGTGCATCGGTTGTTTATGTGACTTTAGAACTATAATGGACTTGGACTGTGGAACCGATGTTTCAATTTATTTCTATTAGATCTTTCTATACGGACAGTCATTTCGATCCAGTTGATATAACACTACACAGCTCATATTCAATATTTGTATTAGTATTTTTGTTATATTAGATATTAAAAATCTGTTTGTTTTAAGTCTCATTTAGCAAAGAAATGATTTATTTAAGTTGAACGAAGTGAAGGAGTTAATAAATATATTTCTTTGCGTTATTTGAATTATTCCCCTTCTTTTCTTTTGTTATTTTAATTAAATAGGGATTATTTTCTATCGTATTAATACTCCTTGTTATTAGTCCATACTTAAGTCAGTTTCTCGTGTTTTTTCTTCAGTCGAGCTAAGTGTTTTCAACTGTTAAATATAATTTAGCACGTTTATTTTTTAACACTGATTATTTTCATATTCCATTATGCCTAACATCTGTTTTTGTTTCTATTTATAGATAGCTATTTTGTGTTAATACATAATGTATGTTTAATTACGGAGAAGCTGTTTTTTCATGGATCTGGTGCATCGGTTGTTTATGTGACTTTAGAACTATAATGGACTTGGACTGTGGAACCGATGTTTCAATTTATTTCTATTAGATCTTTCTATACGGACAGTCATTTCGATCCAGTTGATATAACACTACACAGCTCATATTCAATATTTGTATTAGTATTTTTGTTATATTAAATATTTAAAATCTGTTTGTTTTAAGTCTCATTTAGCAAAGAAATGATTTATTTAAGTTGAACGAAGTGAAGGAGTTAATAAATATATTTCTTTGCGTTATTTGAATTATTCCCCTTCTTTTCTTTTGTTATTTTAATTAAATAGGGATTATTTTCTATCGTATTAATACTCCTTGTTATTAGTCCATACTTAAGTCAGTTTCTCGTGTTTTTTCTTCAGTCGAGCTAAGTGTTTTCAACTGTTAAATATAATTTAGCACGTTTATTTTTTAACACTGATTATTTTCATATTCCATTATGCCTAACATCTGTTTTTGTTTCTATTTATAGATAGCTATTTTGTGTTAATACATAATGTATGTTTAATTACGGAGAAGCTGTTTTTTCATGGATCTGGTGCATCGGTTGTTTATGTGACTTTAGAACTATAATGGACTTGGACTGTGGAACCGATGTTTCAATTTATTTCTATTAGATCTTTCTATACGGACAGTCATTTCGATCCAGTTGATATAACACTACACAGCTCATATTCAATATTTGTATTAGTATTTTTGTTATATTAAATATTTAAAATCTGTTTGTTTTAAGTCTCATTTAGCAAAGAAATGATTTATTTAAGTTGAACGAAGTGAAGGAGTTAATAAATATATTTCTTTGCGTTATTTGAATTATTCCCCTTCTTTTCTTTTGTTATTTTAATTAAATAGGGATTATTTTCTATCGTATTAATACTCCTTGTTATTAGTCCATACTTAAGTCAGTTTCTCGTGTTTTTTCTTCAGTCGAGCTAAGTGTTTTCAACTGTTAAATATAATTTAGCACGTTTATTTTTTCACACTGATTATTTCCATATTCCATTATGCCTAACATCTGTTTTTGTTTCTATTTATAGATAGCTATTTTGTGTTAATACATAATGTATGTTTAATTACGGAGAAGCTGTTTTTTCATGGATCTGGTGCATCGGTTGTTTATGTGACTTTAGAACTATAATGGACTTGGACTGTGGAACCGATGTTTCAATTTATTTCTATTAGATCTTTCTATACGGACAGTCATTTCGATCCAGTTGATATAACACTACACAGCTCATAATCAATATTTGTATTAGTATTTTTGTTATATTAAATATTTAAAATCTGTTTGTTTTAAGTCTCATTTAGCAAAGAAATGATTTATTTAAGTTGAACGAAGTGAAGGAGTTAATAAATATATTTCTTTGCGTTATTTGAATTATTCCCCTTCTTTTCTTTTGTTATTTTAATTAAATAGGGATTATTTTCTATCGTATTAATACTCCTTGTTATTAGTCCATACTTAAGTCAGTTTCTCGTGTTTTTTCTTCAGTCGAGCTAAGTGTTTTCAACTGTTAAATATAATTTAGCACGTTTATTTTTTCACACTGATTATTTTCATATTCCATTATGCCTAACATCTGTTTTTGTTTCTATTTATAGATAGCTATTTTGTGTTAATACATAATGTATGTTTAATTACGGAGAAGCTGTTTTTTCATGGATCTGGTGCATCGGTTGTTTATGTGACTTTAGAACTATAATGGACTTGGACTGTGGAACCGATGTTTCAATTTATTTCTATTAGATCTTTCTATACGGACAGTCATTTCGATCCAGTTGATATAACACTACACAGCTCATAATCAATATTTGTATTAGTATTTTTGTTATATTAAATATTTAAAATCTGTTTGTTTTAAGTCTCATTTAGCAAAGAAATGATTTATTTAAGTTGAACGAAGTGAAGGAGTTAATAAATATATTTCTTTGCGTTATTTGAATTATTCCCCTTCTTTTCTTTTGTTATTTTAATTAAATAGGGATTATTTTCTATCGTATTAATACTCCTTGTTATTAGTCCATACTTAAGTCAGTTTCTCGTGTTTTTTCTTCAGTCGAGCTAAGTGTTTTCAACTGTTAAATATAATTTAGCACGTTTATTTTTTCACACTGATTATTTTCATATTCCATTATGCCTAACATCTGTTTTTGTTTCTATTTATAGATAGCTATTTTGTGTTAATACATAATGTATGTTTAATTACGGAGAAGCTGTTTTTTTCATGGATCTGGTGCATCGGTTGTTTATGTGACTTTAGAACTATAATGGACTTGGACTGTGGAACCGATGTTTCAATTTATTTCTATTAGATCTTTCTATACGGACAGTCATTTCGATCCAGTTGATATAACACTACACAGCTCATATTCAATATTTGTATTAGTATTTTTGTTATATTAAATATTTAAAATATGTTTGTTTTAAGTCTCATTTAGCAAAGAAATGATTTATTTAAGTTGAACGAAGTGAAGGAGTAAATAAATATATTTCTTTGCGTTATTTGAATTATTCCCCTTCTTTTCTTTTGTTATTTTAATTAAATAGGGATTATTTTCTATCGTATTAATACTCCTTGTTATTAGTCCATACTTAAGTCAGTTTCTCGTGTTTTTTCTTCAGTCGAGCTAAGTGTTTTCAACTGTTAAATATAATTTAGCACGTTTATTTTTTAACACTGATTATTTTCATATTCCATTATGCCTAACATCTGTTTTTGTTTCTATTTATAGATAGCAATTTTGTGTTAATACATAATATATGTTTAATTACGGAGAAGCTGTTTTTTTCATGGATCTGGTGCATCGGTTGTTTATGTGACTTTAGAACTATAATGGACTTGGACTGTGGAACCGATGTTTCAATTTATTTCTATTAGATCTTTCTATACGGACAGTCATTTCGATCCAGTTGATATAACACTACACAGCTCATATTCAATATTTGTATTAGTATTTTTGTTATATTAAATATTTAAAATCTGTTTGTTTTAAGTCTCATTTAGCAAAGAAATGATTTATTTAAGTATGAACGAAGTGAAGGAGTAAATAAATCCATTTACCTGTATTACCTGTATTAATATAACCAGGTGGCCTAGATGATTGACAGTTAGATGTCACAGTGTATGACATTTGTTTACATAAAAAATAAGAATCATTCTGTTTACAGTCAATTTGAATCTGAGTGCTAATCACACGAATATGGGCAAACATAAACAAACTGGTGGAGCCCCTGTAAAACGACCCCGGGCATCTAGTAGTGAGGATGATCCTGAGGTATTATTGGACACATTTCTTTGAGCCCTATCCAATGCAGATATATTAGATCGTTTTGTTAACTCGTTATGCAGTATACCTCTATTAAAGGATAAAATCGTACAGTGCCTAATGCCTTCGCTAGAGGACCAAATTACTAATATACTCCAGCCCTTAAAGGAAACTGTAAATGATTTAAAAGCCTCATTAAAAACTATGCAAACAAACTACGACAAACTTGAAGACCGATATGACGATTTGGAGCAATATACCAGGCGCCAAAGTATTAGAATAGCTGGTGTTGGAGAAACTGACAACGAGAACACCGATGATCTAGTCGTATCGTTTGCCAAGGATGTCCTAGATATCGACCTGGAACACGTCGAAATTGATCGGTCACACAGAGTCGGCAAATCTTCACAGAAGAAACCAGTCAGAGATATCATCGTGCGTTTTGTGTCTTATAAATCCCGCCGTAAAATGCTTAAAGCAAAGCGTAACATGTTCACCTATAACCGACAAAACAATACTCGCTACCTTATCAACGAAGATTTGACCAAGAAAAGATCTTTTCTAGCATTCCAGGCTCGACAATTAAAACGTCACGGTCACATTGTCGATACATGGACATTTGATGGCAAAATCTTCATCAAACTACCCGACTGTCGTGTTCAAGTATGTACAAAGATCTCCGACTTGCCAAACGCTGGTTTTACATGAGACTGTATACACAACTCTCTAATGTTAACTTGACACTTAGCATGCCAGACACTCTTCTTTTTACAACCATAAAATGGTTGGTTTTGTCCTTTCTGTGTTTATTCTTACATTTTTGTGTTATAAATGTAAGAATTCTATAAGTTATTTTTATATCCTCTTAACTTCATCTTATCGTGACTCGACTGTTTGTTTTTTATATATGTATTTATAGTTTAGTTACTATTACGTTACATGTTTGTCCCATCATGTTCAAATCCATCTTAATATTTGATACACATGATTAACATGATTATGGAATATAATAAGTACTGGTGGGACAATGTATACTTTAGAGATAACTTTACATATAATTTATATAAATATTATTGTAAGATACCAATGTCTATAAAATTGATAATACTTTTGTTGCTTATGGGCTGTGTTGAAATCAAGTCTGGTCCACAAGAGAGTCATTTGTCAAACGTTACTATAGTCCACAACAATGTTTGTAGTGTCTTCTCTAAACTTGAATTAGTTGCAGCTGAACTTAAAGAAGACGTTATCTGTATCACGGAATCATATTTAGATAATACCATAAGTATTTCAGACTTATTGTTAACAGGTTATCAAGAACCAATTAGACTTGACAGAAACAGGTCAGGAGGTGGTATAATTGTTTATGTTTGTAATGATTTGCATTGTATTACCCGTGCAGACTTAATGATGCCGAATATTGAACTTTTATGGGTAGAACTAACAACAAATAATGAAAAGGTTTTAGTTGGAGTAGTATATAGACCACCTAGTTCCAAAGTTGAGTGGTTAGATGTGTTTTATGATTTTGTTACGAAAGCAAGTAATTGCAACTTGCCTATGTATATAACTGAAGATTTCAATATTAATATGTTGTCAACATGTAATGGTTTTAAACGTCTTTTAAATCGACTAAATCTGTACAATTTAGTTTGGGAACCTACAAACTTTGATGCTGTACCTGGTACTTGTGTAGACCTTTTTCTAACAAATAGACAACAATCTGTGGACTATATAAATGTGTCAACTCCTTTTTGTAGTAATCATGCCCCTGTCACAGCAAGTCTGCATGTTAAATGTTATAAACAAGCTGCTTATAAGCGTAAAGTCAGGAATTATAATCTAGCCGATTATGATGGTCTTAATCAAGAATTATCCAACATCGACTAGGATGATAAAGTTTTCACATCTACTAACGTTAATGTTGTATATTCTAACCTTCGTAATACTCTTAATGATTGCATTTTCGCTTCATTCCGACCAAACTTATAACTGTGCGTCCCTCGGATAAGCCATTTATGAGCAACTTAATCAGGAGGAAAATGTGGTCTAGGAATAGGGCGCACAAAAAAGCAAAAATGACAAACTCTCCTCAACACTGGCAGAAATATAGACAATTACGCAATGATGTCATTTATGAAATACGCCATACGAAACAAAATTACAAAAATAAACTAACATCCCAGTTATTAGAAAAAGACATACCTCCTGGAAAATGGTGGCGTATAACAAAATCTATGGCTAAACTCAACAAAACTTCTTCACTTACCACACCTCTCGAATCTAATGGTAGAATTCTTTTGCATCCTGTTGACAAAGCTGAGTTGCTCAATGACCATTTCTCTTCTGTTTTTAACATAAACCATCCGCCAGTGCCTCCAGTATCCAGGTCTCGGACGAATTCTTCTATGCCTCCAGTTCTTATAACAGATACTGACGTTTCTGATCAGCTTAAAATACTTAATCCTAATAAACCTCCAGGTCCAGATGACATTTCTCCAAGAATATTCAACGACTCAACTATCTATCAACTCTTAGATATCTACAACTCCATCATAAGTAACTTAGATAGTGGTAATGATGTCCGTTTTGTTTTTGTTTTTTTTTTTTTTTTTTTTTTTTTTTTGTGATATCTCAAAGGCTTTTGATCGTGTTTGGCACGAAGGGCTGTTGTGTAAGCTTAATGACTATGGGATCAACGATACCTTGGTACATTGGATATCTAGTTATCTTTTAGATAGGCAACAGAAATTTGTACTTGATGGACATTCATCCTCCTTTCGATCAACCAATGCAGGTGTTCCTCAATGGTCTGTACTTGGTCCTTTCCTATTCTTGTTGTATATAAATGATATTGTGGATAATCTGAATTCCAATGTTCGTCTCTTTGCTGATGATACTTGTCTATTTGTTATTGTAAACAATGATCCTGGAAATGCTTCTTCTATCCTATCTGACGATCTATCTACTATTAACAGTTGGTCCATGCAATGGTCAGTAGATTTTAACCCCTCGAAGACTGAAAGCATTGTCTTTACAAGGAGGCACCTGTCTCATCCGAATATTTTATTCGGCACAGAGCAGGTAGCAAGTTCTTCCTCCCATTGCCATCTTGGTCTTACTCTTCAATCAGATGCTACTTGGTCTAAACATATATCTAACATCTACAAAAAAGCTTGTAGCAGAAACACCCTTCTACGTATGTTAAAGTATCAACTTGATAGAAACTCTCTGTTAACAATCTATAAATCTTTTATTCGAAAAATTCTTGAGTATGGTGATGTGGTATGGGACAATTGCACTCAGCAGGATGCTGATCTCCTTGAAAGTGTTCAGGTTGAATGTACTAGAATTATCACAGGTCTTAGACGAAATTGCTCTAGAACTCATCTTTACTTCGAACTCGGACTGGAATCCCTAGAGGCCAGGCGCAGGCAACATAAACTGATCACTTTCTATAAAGTTATCAATGGTTATGCTCCTGCTTATTTGCAACATATCATTCACCCTTACTTTCCAGCTGATACTGGTTACAATTTAAGACACTCAGGTCAACTTTTTCAATTACCCCTTTATCGAACCTCTTCTTATTTTAATAGCTTCCTACCATCTACAATAAAGCTATGGAATGAATTGCCGATTACAATAAAATCTGCAACTTCTATTGCATCATTCAAGTCTAAACTGAAATCATACTTTTACACAAGTGAAATAAATCCTTCTTTTAACTATGGTAGCAGAGCTGAGAATATACATCACTGTCAGTTGCGCAAATTTTCGAGCAATCTTAAGCGTCACCTTTTTTATCACTTTATTGAGAATGACCCATCATGCCCTAAGTGTGGATCCCCATCTGAAGATAATCAGCATTTCTTAATTGACTGTGTAGCTTTCTCTCAACACAGGCAGAAATTATTTGATGCAATTTATTCTATAACTGGCTTACCTTCTATAGATCTTCAAATTCTTCTCCATGGTTCTCCAGAATACTCATATGGTAAAAATACTCTATTATTTCAAGCAGTACATACCTTCATTAAGGATTCTCAACGGTTTAAATCTAGTCATTCCAACTGAGTCACTCTTTTGTACATATTACTTCTCTTTCTTAATCCTGATTACTCACATCTTTTGTTCTGTTATCTTCAACCTCTTTTGGTTGTTAAACTGATGGCTATTAGCTACTTTCATGTATTTCTCTTTCACTTTTTTTCCTCAATTTGTTTTTTTTTTTTAGTTTACTTTGTTTTTTGTTCTGTTCTATTTTTTTTTTTCTTTCCCTTTTTTTTCTTCTTCTTTTTTTTCATTTATTTTTTAGTATTCTAACAATCGTATTTTTTTCTTTTTTTCAATGGTACAGTTATAATATCATAATTATGGGTACAGCACTGGTCATTATTATTATTATTATTATTATTATGAATGTTATTTTGTTTTCTGGAATTATCTATATCCTAGCATTATCATATGTACTCTGACTAAGGAGAGGACTTAAATGGGCAATGCCTGCTGTCCAATCCTATTTAAAACAAATGTTTGAATAAAATATTGTTTAAATTAAATTAAAATTGTTACCTCTTATTCAATATATCTTTAAACCAGGATTTGCTTAGTTTTTACGAAGTAACAGCTAAAATAATAACGAAGCTTATTTATTTTCATATTTGGGCGCGTTTTAAAAATTTACAAGTATGAAATAATCAGATCCTTGTAGGACATTGTTCATTAGTATAACTTACCGTTAATGTATTTTCTAATCAAGCTTAATGTATTTGTATCCAGAAAACACAAAATGACGTTAGTAACATGACGAGACCTTATTGATCCTATTTATCTTGTCCCCTAGTTTGACATTTTGTTGATACATACTATTACTAATTGTTCACATAGACAAAAAACTAAAGTGATTAAATTACGTAATTCAGTTATCTTAACGGCGTCATATTCACATCTACACCGGGGTTGTGCATAGCCAGCGAACTGACCATTTTTTTCGCACTAAGTTCAGCCGGATTGGGATTGGAACCTTGGAGGTTAAATGCGCAGTATTTCGTGAGCGCGTGTTTATGACCATTCGGCCTTGATAAAAGTAGATAAACATGTACTAGTAACACACACGAAAATATATCGGAAATTTAAAGGTCGTTTTAAATATGTTTTTGGAGCAACCGGAAATTTATTTAAAAATTCAAAGACCATACCGGATAATGCCGCAGGTACATTTTCTAAATATTAAGAGAAAATAAGCATAAGTGGACCAGTAAATAATAGATTGGTTTCATTGCACTAAATCTAGAAGCTGTTTTTTATTATGAATATAAAGTTTTTTATGCAATTTGAAGCATCATTCAAAGTTTATCTCCAGTCTACAAGCCAAAAAGTAAAGAATTCATTATAATATAAAAACAAAAATAGTTGTTTTCAGAAGAATTCATTGTAATACATTTAACCTGAAAAAACCTGAAAATAATTATGTATATAATATTTCATTTCTCCAAACATTAAGTTGCTCCTTAAGCTAGTGTAAATAAAGCTAGGTTTTATAAAACAAGTTTATCTGGTAAAGAGAAATGAGTTCACCTAATGCCATATAGCTCACTGTAATACGGACAACTTTGGTCTCATGTACCATTCCAAATTCAAGATAGATATGTTGAATATTCAATCTTTTTATTTGTAAACTGTGTGTTTTACTAAAGCTTTCTTAGCTGTAGAAATGTATTGTTCTAAAGTAAATTTAGCCAAAAATTGTACAAATATAAGTTCTCAAATTTAGAACATTTTATTACATATAGCCAGGAAGCCTGTCAGTGAAAAAAAACTCTTAATTGTTCCTAAAATATCAATTTTAAATTTCTTAAAGGATTTCATGTGTTGACAAATCACAGGATATTTTTTTCATATAAACAAAGCAATAGTGATTTATAAGATAGCAACTTCAAGAAAATAACATAAAGCTTTAAAATTAATCAGTGTTACCAAAAATAGAACATAATAACCGGTCATCAATCAATATTCAAGTAATCTAATGCGGTAAATAAATACAAAATGTTTGTTTAAAGTTTTATTTTGAATGCTATAAACAGGGCAAAAATTGTCTGTAGATTGAAAGTTATTTGTTTTTATCTGTGTTTATCTCTTATTGTTTTTATATCAATGCCGTATCTAAGCACTATTTAGTAAACAAAACAATTAGAGAAACATCGTAATTTTCTGTAAGTGATAAAACTTGAAAAAAAAACAATTACTAAAGTAATGAAAGCATTTACAACATTAGTGATATACCAGTGCACCACGTAATTTAAGCATTACTTTAATTTCCTCGAATATGGACTCGTTTTAAGCTGAAGTTTTCTCGAAAAAAGACATTATTTCAAGATGTAAAAGTAAACGTGATTTCTATATCGATCAGATCATCACATTCCATAAGAGGTAGTGGTTGCGTGGTACTCGAGCGAACTTCTTTATAGGTTAATTCGGTAATCAAAAATAATGGTTTAATATTAGGATTAGGCGGTAAAAGAAATCAATACAGACATATGTTGTTTACTAGCATACAGACAGCACCAGGTCATATGTTACAACCAAACATTGAAATGAAAAAAAATTCTTCTTTTTAAAAGACACCCAATAAATCCCACATGTCAAATCGGAATACTTATAACCTAATATTTAAAAGCACCATAATGTTCCATTTGGAATAAGAGCCTTCTACATCTTGAAAATTCCATTAACGAGGGTGGGGGGGGGTCTCGTCAAGATTAGATAAATTCTAAATGCTATGTTATAAAAAGTAGAATTATTAACAAAAAAATGTTGACAAGAAAAAATGTTTTGTAACACGTGCTGCTCACGCGCAATTTACGACGTACTTAAGCTAAAGGTTAGTGTGTACAAGCTTTAGCTTTTGCAAGCTTGAAATTAAATACTTCAACATGTGCTTATGCAAAATTTATCGCGTGCTCACGCACAAGTTCAAGCGTAGTTATGTAAAAGTTATTGTGTTCTCACGAAGTTTTTAGCCGCTTACTTGACAGTTATCAAGTGCTCAAGATAAAGCTTTTGCGATCTTATTTACACGCAAAACATTTCGCAAGAGCACTAAAAAATTGCATGAACACACAATAACTTTCCAGTAAGCACGTTGTAACGTTTACGTGAATCGTAATAACGATTTGCTTGATCACGTAATAACGTTTCCATAAACACTCGATAACTTTCACTGGAACAAATAAAACTTTCTCTTTATGCATAGTCCCGGAGATTACAAAAAAAAGTCTATAACAAAATGATATTCAATGGTTTAAATTATAATAAATGTTCCATTTAATAAAAACGAAATTTTTTTTCGATGGGCATCTGATACAATAAAAGATCCAGGGTCCTATACATCATAAAACCACTTTATCTAACATCTGACTAGTTTTTCTACTTATTTTGACAAAATAAAAGTTTTATCGAACACGCCTGATACAGAATCTTGTATCACCACACTGTGGTGATACAACAATGGCACTAAAGTACACGTGCACTTTTAGACCGACTACTTTTCATGACGTCACAGGAAATCCCCAGGTAGGATACTGAATAGACAATTTCTTTTTTATTTCACAATCAATTTTTGTTAATAAATATGTAAATCTTTAAAAAAAAAAATAAATGAAAGAATTTAATAATAATAATTATAATAAACCAATACCAGCGCCAGATAAACGACATGCAATCGCCTTCTCCATTTCATGAATATTGCTCCAAGCAGTCCGGTCATAAAAAACATTTCATGTGTAAACAATTATGCAGTCGCATCAAAATCCATGCAACATGAAATGACGAACATATAATGTGGAACCAGTCGTTACGCAAATGTAAACAATCAAACAACACACAGTGACAAACTCTCTGAAAATTCCCAATTATCCAATTACTCACAATCTGCTAACTTTAGTCAAATAAACGAACAATATTCTAGGCAATCTTTTTCCGGTTTTCATTGACATACTTTTAACATTTCTGGCAATGTCACTATATAGTTTATCATTCTGAACCACCAAAAAGAAAACGACCTCGAACGACAATAAACAATGACGAAAGTGACTAAAGTAATGTAGGTCACTCTGAACTTTTAGAAAATGAAACTTGTCATTGACTTCATGACGTCACGTATTATGTAATGATAACCTTTTCTGTGAAAACTACATATTTTTCACACAAACTTTTTTTTTATTATTTTAATTAACGTTGTTGAAAATGTTAGATAAAAGTATCATATACACAGTGTGTATATAATAAGTATGTATTAAAACGCCATAACTTAGGCGAGCCCCGGATTCGATGACACAATGGTACCCTGGGTTCAACACATCGTGATACAACTGTTTTAAAACGCCACACGTTGGTAGGGTTCCGGATATTATTACAAAAGGTATCAAGTTCTTCAACTCACACTGGAATACCTGTCCTAAAATTCCACACTTTGGACGGGTTCCGGATATTATTACAAAACGGTATCAAGTTCTTCAACTCACACTGGAATACCTGTGTTAAAACGCCACACTTTGGACGGGTTCCGGATATTATTACAAAACGGTATAAGTTCTTCAACTCACACTGGAATACCTGTGTTAAAACGCCACACTTTGGACGGGTTCCGGATATTATTACAAAACGGTATCAAGTTCTTCAACTCACAATGGAATACCTGTGTTAAAACGCCACACTTTGGACGGGTTCCGGATATTATTACAAAACGGTATAAGTTCTTCAACTCACAATGGAATACCTGCGTTAAAACGCCACACTTTGGACGGGTTCCGGATATTATTACAAAACGGTATCAAGTTCTTCAACTCACAATGGAATACCTGTGTTAAAACGCCACACTTTGGACGGGTTCCGGATATTATTACAAAACGGTATCAAGTTCTTCAACTCACAATGGAATACCTGTGTTAAAATGCCACACTTTGGACGGGTTCCGGATATTATTACAAAACGGTATAAGTTCTTCAACTCACACTGGAATACTTGTGTTAAAACGCCACACTTTGGACGGGTTCCGGATATTATTACAAAACCGTATCAAGTTCTTCAACTCACACTGGAATACTTGTGTTAAAACGCCACACTTTGGACGGGTTCCGGATATTATTACAAAACGGTATCAAGTTCTTCAACTCACAATGGAATACCTGCGTTAAAACACCACACTTTGGACGGGTTCCGGATATGATGTGAAACGGAATTTAGTTGTGTGGTTAATCCCGAGTGGTGCATACAAACAATTCATATATACTAGACTATACTTCTTTTTTTTCTGTTTCATTATTAACCTTGAGCTATTCTTGTGTTTTTGAAAGATAAAGTTAACCATTATTGTAAATTGACACAACTGTCAATAATTAAACGATATTTTTATTTATACCATTACATTATCATTTGATAAACATACCCCTGACGGTCCGGATACCTGAGAGAGAGAAACATATCCCTGACGGTCCGGATACCTGAGAGATAAACAAACCCTTGACGGTCCGAATACCTGAGAGAGAAACATACCCCTGACGGTCCGGATACCTGAGAGAGATAAACATTCCCCTAACGGTCCTGATACCTGAAAGAGATAAACATACCCTTGAAGGTACGGTTACCTGAAAGAGATAAACATACCCCTAAAGGTCCTGATACTTGAAAAAGATAAACATACACTTGACGGTCCGGATATCTGAGAGAGATAAACATGCCCCTAACGGTCCTGATACCTGAAACAGATAAACATACCCTTGAGATAGACATACCCTTGACGGCCCGGTTACCTGAAGAAGATAAACATACCCCTTCTGTCCGGATACCTGAGAGAGAAAAACATACCCTTGACGGTCCGGATACCTGAGTGTGATAAACATACTCCTGACGGTCTGGTTACCTGAAAGAGATAAACATACCCTTGACAGTCCAGATACCCAAAAGAGATACACATAACCCTGACGGTCTGGATAGCTGATGGAGATAAACATATCCTTGACGGTCCGGATACCTGAGAGAGATAAACATACCCTTAACGGTCCGGATACCTGAAAGAGACAAACATACCCCTTACGGTCCTGTTACCCGAGAGAAATAAACATACTCCTGACGGTGTGGATACCTGAGAGAAATAAACAAACCCTTAACGGCCTGGATACCTGAAAGAGATAAACATAGCCCTGACGGTCCTGTTACCCAAGAGAACTAAACATACCCCTGACGGTCCGGATACCTGAAAGAGAAAAGCATACCCCTGACGGTCCGGATACCTGAAAGAGAAAAGCATACCACTGACGGTCCGGATACCTAAAACAGAAAAACATACCCCTGACGGTCCGGATACCCAAGAGAAATAAACCTACCCTTGACGGTGCGGATATCTGAGAGATAAACATACCCCTGACGGTCCGGATACCTGAGAGATAAATTTACCCTACCTCTGACTAAATTCTATGATAGTGATTGGCTAAATTGAATCACATGACCAACCCAGTATCATTCCGTACATAGCCGCACGCGCAAAAATACTGGGTCAGCAAGGCTGATACCGGGTGGGTTAGAGTTACGTCCCCTGTCGCTAACGTAAACGTCAACAAAAATGACCTAGTTTTAACTCTTTGTATACGTCACAAGTACGTCATTTTACAAATTTCTACTGTGTAGGGGCGGTTCAAATTTTTTTTAATTATAACTTATTTATTTATTTATTTATTTTGAAGTTCAAATTAATGTTATATTATTAAATAACATGCATTAAACCTTATTAAGTGATATTCCTTGTTGTAATATTTTTTTGCAGTCGGATATTTTTTGATTTTTAATTTATTTCATCGGCAATATTTCTATTTTTAAAAAAAGTAGATCTAGCATTCGGTCATCGGTAGGGTAAAAAAGTTACACGGTTTGTAAGTGTCCGGTACGGAATGATACAGGGTCAGTAGAAAAGATACCGGATTCGGCTCACGCCTCACCCGGTATCTTTTCTACTGACCCTGTATCATTCCGTACCGGACACTTACAAACCATGTAACTTATAATACCCTTGACGGTCCGGATACCTGAGAGGAATAAACATACCCCTGACGGTCCGGATACCTGAGAGGGATAAACATACCCCTGACGGTCCGGATACCTGAGAGAGATAAATATACCCTTGACGATCCGGGTACCTGAGGGAGATAAACATACCCCTGACGCTCAAACATACCCAAGACGGTCCGGATACCTGAGAAATATAAATATACCCTTGACTGTCCGGATATCTGAGGGAGATAAACATACCCTTGACGGTCAGGATACGCGAGAGAGAAAAATACTACCCCTGAGGGTCCGGATACCTTAGGGAATAAACATACCCCTGACGACCCGGTTATCTGAGAGAGATACCCATCTTCCGGTCCGTATTGGTAAAAACCATCCTCTGGTTTAAATAACTACATTCTGTATCAGATCTCACTTTATTTTATTCTATCTGTTGTGTTGTATTTATAAAGAGTTAAGTTGCAAGAACACACCGGGAATTTGAGATCATGTAAATTAATAAACAATTAGTAGAGTGTTACAAAATACCAATGTACATGTAAGTATTGATAATATCAAAAATCTTACCTTGTTGCAAAAAACAGAGTAAGTTTTACATTGTATATTCAAATCTATGTAGGGTTTCTGAGACTAATGGCACACATGTCAGATTAATAACTAAACACAAAAGAAACAAGCAGCGGGAGAGAAGTAAAATAATTAGTACTATATAACTAAACCTACTGTTAACGTATTTTAATGTGATGTCAAACATACCAACACAGAACACATAAGTCCACAACACGATAAGTACATATGTATATACTGTTTACAGTGAAAAACTTAAAGGTAAGAGTTAGATACATGTCAATTAATATATCTTTTAAACCCTTTTGTTACTTTTATCCCAATAATAATAATAATAATAATAATTATTATTATTATTATTATTATTATTATTATTATTAAGGAATGCCATTCGATTTTACTGTACTGCATGCAGTAAATGCAGTAGAATGGACTGTCTCAAACAAAAAAAGCCGAATAATAGTTATTATTATTATTATTATTATTATTATTATTATTATTATTATTATTATTATTATTATTATTATATAGATAAATAAATAACATGAACTGGGTAACTTCATGACAAAAATCCTGCCGACCTTATTTAATTAAATGGAATTTAGACTCGGAAATTAGTCTCTGAGTCTTAAGATATGGCAAGTACTCTGGACGGTAGAAAAAGTCCCCAATCGAGCCTCTTATCATGAAACGTCACTGACCCAATTAAGATTGACTGGACAGTAAAGATGTTACATTGTAGAGAGAGAGAGAGAGAGAGAGAGAGAGAGAGAGAGAGAGAGAGAGAGTTGAATGTTTGACGTCACTGCTCAGTTTTAACTCTAATTTTAATATCAGAAACCTCATCGCTTTACTGATAAAAGTTGTTCTTATATATATAAACTGTTGTAAATTTTAACATTCTTGTAACGCTTTATAACTTTTAAACAACTTTTTATTTACACAGGTGAAGAACGACTTAATCGATCTAACCCAGATTTTGAGGAAATTCCGAGATTTCTAAGTAGCTGGAGTGAAGAAGTAAGAAAGTATTTTATCTCTACTTAAACGATTTTCAATTTTATTACTTGATATAATTCTTATAAATCAAAATAGATATTTTTGCATGTCGCAGGCAAGGGGGGGGGGGGGGGTGGGGGGGGGTTATAGATAATATTTTTGGGTTGCCAAATTTTTGCATCTCTACAAGTTGGAAAGTCATGATATATCCAGAGTATTCAGATACACAAAAATCAATCGGGGAGGGTGGGTTCTGTAGCTTGTTCAGAAAAATTAATCTGAACAGTTTAAACACGTCATTCCTTTGAAACACAGTCGAGTTTTATATGTATAGTTTTTCCACCATTATATAATATAAATACAGTCAAATTTTAATCTGATGATTTCTATACGTTTTTTCTAAAAACTATTCACGTCTGAACATTGATATAGTGTTTCCGACGCATGATGGGATGGTTTATTGAGTTATTTTATTAACATCACACGCTGTATTTGAATACAGCACAGTATTTACTCGAAAAGAATAGGTACATCGTAACATGTTTTTATTTCAGATGGTTTGGGGTGCTATTGTTGGTACTGTATGTAGCTGTTTACTTGGTGCAGTATGGTACTCCACATTTTTGTTTGGAAATCCATGGATGAGAGGCACATTTCCAGGAAAGACGTCTGAACAAATCTTGAAAAGCGCTAACAAGTTTGCTTTACCAATGTCTCTGATATCACAAGCCATATTGGTCATCATTTTACAGCATGTTATGAAGTAAGAAATTATCTGATTAGGGGATATAATAATGCATTACGTTTGTTTGTCCATTCGTCCGTCCGTCCGTACATTTGCTTGTACGTCCGTCAATGCATCACTTTCTGTTTGCACCAGTACTCCGATACCGTCAATTTGATTTTGATTAAATTTTACAGAAATGTTCATTAGAGGTGCAGTTTGTGCATATTGTCTTCTTGATCCAGTTCGAATAGTTTTCTAGGAAATATGGCCTTTTGGAATTTTTCAATGATTGTTTCCAGACTAGGTCTCTGTAATTCCTTTTAATAATATATAATTTAATGAAGCTGGGTAAAAATCATATAAATCATGCACTAGATCACTGTAATTCCTGCTAAGAATTTGATGTAACTTGGTAGAAACTTTAAACATGATGGCTGTTCGATGATTTTTGTAGTAGTTATGTATTTTTCAGTTTTATCTTTTATTATTTGTATGTAGAGTATATCTCTTTTAATACTGTGCAGATTATGACAGATATATGATTTAATGTGGTGTATGACTGTGGTACTTTAATGATTTGTTTATGCTGTTTATTGCTCTGGTCGCAAGTCGTGGCATATCTTAATGACATGTTTAACTTTATGATTGGTCCATATAAAATAAAGATATTTTAGTTTATTATATCTTAATATTTAGGCGAAATCTTATAGGCTTAGAACAAAGCAAGTTACAATCGCTGCTATGGTAACCAAAAAACAAACTCAGAGCCTTTACCTCTAAGTATGTTATCGTAATAAACTATGTGTGCATTTTTCAAAATACACTTCATGTTTGCAAATCTATTTAACCCGTTGTGTCTTGTTTTGTAGACGAATTGGTGTTTCCAGTAAAGAGAATTCCATATATCTGGCCTTGACACTGGCAGTCCTAGAAACCTTGGTAGATGTATCACATTGTGCCTTTTCACAGAGATCATTAGGAGCCTTTGTCATTGATCATGGTTACAACATGGGAGTTCTTGTCATCATGGCAGTTTCCGTGGCTCATTTTGGCTAGCTAGTTCATGCTCATGGGGGTTCTTGTCATCATGGCGGTGGTTTCTGTGGTTCATTTTGGCTAACTAGCTAGTTCGTGCTCGGGTGTAAAAGTAACCAATGACATAATATATAATCATTCATTTATTCACTCTGGCATTTGATATTAATCAAGACATTCATTCATTTTATATTACCTAATATTTTCAAAGCTTGTAAAAATGTTACATGTATTTGGATCTATTACTTTTAGATTCATTACCAGGTTTTTGTATTTTTATCTCGGGTTATTATGTACATGTCGATCAAGCTAATTAGATCATTGAACTTATGTATACTTTGCTGTTAAAATATTGGTCCACGGTAATTAAGTTCATAATTATGCTTATTTAGATAAGTGGGGGACATATTCGTTTTCCCGCGATTCTACTTATTTTTTCCGCTCCATCCCTGGTCTGGAGATGGCATGTCGAGTATTTTTAAAACTTTATTTTAACTATGACGGATGGCGACACTTTGTCTTTCATTTGTTTTGACGGGGGTGGTGGTCCATTTATATGCATAATTTGAGTCAAAATTGTTTTGTTTTGGGAAACAACATCCCATTGCAAATGAATTGAAATATAATTTTATGTACTTTATAATCAAGTTTAGTTTAATTTTATAGACGTTCATGCAAATATCCTTACGTTTGATTTTCTAAACGGATAAGAAGTGATTTTAACTCTCAGGTCTTTGTCATTACTCACTGAAATCACCGTAAGTGTTCAGTAATAGTTGTTAATCATTTTACTTGTTATGTTACGATTTTTTTATACTTCATTTTGTACCTTTTTTCCTTTATAACTTTTTAAAAATTATTAGTATTAGTAGTAGTAGTAGTAGTAGTATTAGTAGTAGTAGCACGGTAGTAGTAGTAGTGGTAGTAGAAGTAGTAGTAGCAGTAGTAGTAGTAGCATTTGGTAGTTAACTCTGTTTTCTGTTTTTGTTGAATTTGAAAATTATAAAAGGTTGGGATTGTTTTTCTGTTGTGGAGATTCTTCATGTTAGATCCTGGAATATGATCATCTTTTTATTCTTGCAGTCTTCTTGCATATTTATAAATTATAACTTTTGATTTGCAGTAAGACTTAGTTTTAATACCACCATTTTCAGCGATATAATAAGTTTGACGATGAATTGATGGAGACTTAGATAGAAAACCTAGTGAAAGAAAATTTGTGACTACAAAACAATGCCAAAACATGAGGTTGGATAAATATCGAGGGTCGTTATAACGAGGCGTTATAACGAGGATAAACTGCACTATTATAAATTGTTATTACCTTTTGGTTTCAACATGTACGAAAAATTTGTTAAACATGTAATGCCACTGTCAACATGTCCAGAAAATTACTATAATTGACAGACGGTAGTTAGTGACCCCAAAGACTATTTCTCTGTTTTCCCTTAGTCCAAAGATTATTTCTCTGTTTTCTCTAAGCCCAAAGACGATTTCTCTGTTTTCTCTAAGAAGTCTTAATCGATTTACTCTTAAGAATTTTTTATTACGTCCAAATCGGACTGAACAGTTGGTGGTTGTGAATTAATTGTAGATCTAGGGTTTATTGTACTACAAATGATATTTTTAGATTCAAAGTTATATTGTATTACAATTGATACATGTAATTAGTACGTCGAGGTTTAACTGTACTACAAACGTTACTATGCACTGAAAATACTTATGCGTTTGTTCCTAGTAAATGTTTATTTAGAACAATGTGTAAGTTGTTGTTTTTTTAAAGCAAAGCTTTTTAATCATTATAAGTTAAACAGTTGAATGTTTTTATCAGTCAAAATTGTCCACATACACATCATGAACTAAAGGAGAGGTACTGACACTCGGCATTTTTTCAGTACATGGCTATTTTTACTTTGGACAATAGTTTGAAGATGTCAAATATTTTGTCAGTATTCAAACCATTAAATCTACATTTACATACGTTCTAAATCCTCACCTTACACCAGGCCTGATCTGAGCATATTACTTATTTAACAATTTTAGGTAGGGCTATTTTTTCCTTGTTGGATCTTTAGCTCCTGTACAAAATTTATGACAATACAGCACAGAACAATTAAAATATTCAAACTGCATCTTCGTATAAGCTTGATTTAATTCCAATTTATGAAATTGCTTCAGCTTTTTATTAATAAAAATGACGGATAAAGAAACTAAAATTAATCATAGCGCATGACAGAGCCTTGAACTTCAAACTTGATACTACTTTTTCATGAATATTAAAATCTTTTAATCAAAGAATCCATGTTGAATTTTGCTTTTAATAAATATAAACTAACCTTAGATTGTTTACATTTCTAGTCTCTGGATATTTAGCCTCCTATAAAAACAAGCAGGTTTTTAACATTGGACTAAGTTAACGAATTTTGGTAACAAATCCATTATCAGGTAATAAGTAACAAATGTATGAAAGTTTATTTCACTGAATTTATATCACTCTGAAATACTTCACTTTGTATACTTATATACTTCTGATACTGACTAAATAGTAAAATGTTTGAAATCCTGACTGATAAAACTCTTCATCCGCTAACACAAAAGTTTTTGTCCAATTCATAGTGCTACTCTCACTAATAGCACTGAGCAATACAAATAGAACTAGAGCAATTGTAATTCGCTAATCCTCACATCTAAAATGTACAGGTAAAAAATATAAGGCCAAATAATGAGGGTGTGACAAACAGTTGAACTGGAAACTGGGAAAAAATACCATATACCGGTACAACAAAATGCAGTTCTCATTCTACGTTTTAAAGGCCACTAAATAAGGATGTTGAACTGGAAAAATACCACAAAATGCAGTTCTCATTCTAAATTATAGTTATTTTTTATTTTTTGAGCAATAGCTCCATCAACAGTTACGTGTGTATTTTATATCATCTATGTATAACAATGACAAGCACAAAATGTAGTTTTAAAGTAAAGAACGATCAGTTCCATGCATATAATGATAAAAAGCACATTAACAACTGTTTTTCTTTCATACGACTGTATATCTTTATAATAAAAGTATCAGAAACTAAATGCTGGAGTCAAAAATTCCTTTGACGATGCTAAAATGCTTCAATAATTCCTAATTCTTACAACCTGAAATCATGTAGTTTGGGTTAAAATTTTGGGATTATGCAAATGTTACTTGTAAAACAAATTTTTAACACCAAGATAATTTGAATCCAAGTTGCTGAGAAAAAAAATCTCAATGAGCTTATGACAAGAAATATAAAACTTGTACCAATTAATCAAAAATTGGAGAAAAAAATCATTTCAGCATCAACACTGAAATCTGAACTTATTCTTGGTTCAACCTGTCTATATATTAGTGAGATTCAGGCAAAAAAGTTCTGCTTTTAATTTCAGTTTAAATGGAATATTTATATCATGTGTTCCTATATGACACATAGTTGTGATCAACAATTTTCAAAGGTTAAACAACAATCCTTGATTTTGAACTTCTGTGAAATCATATTTAAATTTTTATACTGCATCGCAAATGATAAAATTGAAGCTGATACCTAATAGTGAAAAAAAAATCAGTAGCAACTTTTTTCATGTCATAAAAAAGATATAACTTTGACCTAACGTTTAATTCTATCTACAGAAATGGGATGTAAATATATTATAAATTTCTAGTAAAAATTTAATATTGAAAACTTCCTTAAATAAATGTTGATTGAAGAAAAATGTTACATTAAGGATCAAAGTAGCATCACTTATCAAATACATGTTATCGTCCTAGCTACAAGCCTATAAGATTGAGATTGAGCAGGGTAACTTGAAGCCATCTTAAAAATTACAAACGCTTGATGACTGTATTAAATATTAATTAATAAGATAGTCAGCTATGTAGCCTGGATCCCTTACATAAATGTTGTTTTTCTTTTAAATCATTAGAATAGGAATAATTTTGTCATATATGTGTTATCTTAAGTAAGTTTCAAACTTATGGGCTAAATAACCAAGTATCTTCTTAGGCTAAGACATAAAGTTACAATATGAACGTGAAATATAAGATATATAAGGTTTTCCTGCAGGACTTATACCAACAAACTGATTCAAAGTCATTACAAAATCACACAAGCTATGCACCATTATACCAACAGTATTGAATACCTGCCATAAAATACAAAAATACATGAAATTATACATGTAGCCTGGTGGGATAGGCAAGCTTCAGCAATACATTATCCAAACTAGAAACTTCAGAGTCAATATATTCCTTTTTTATCGATTTCTAACAAATATAAAGTCTACATAATATTACTGTGCAAGTCTATTTTTAGGCAAAGTTTTTACATAATATTATTAAAGAGTTAGTATCCAAAGTATCAGTCAGTTTTTACAATGTCTGAACACTTTCACAATTCTTCCATGAAGCTGGTCTCATTTTACATTTTATCACAGTTTAGAGAGATGGTTAAATTTTGCATGCAAAATCATTGAAATTTAACTCAACTTCTAAATTATCAATCGATTATTTTGCAGATGCACAAATAACACTGCAAATGCAACATTAGATTTATCTGAAGATATGAACTAAGAAAGTTTATATATAAAAAAGTTTCTTGTAACAGAGCCTTTCTTTGGAAATGCATTAACAAAGATCAGATTAACAGATTACTGAAATTTAAATTCTCTAGCATTTTCCCAACCAAATTTTAGCTTATTCACACCCAGATATTTTCTTCTTCAGAAAACCAAAATCAACTTTAATACCTAAGAATCAGAATATTACCCACTATCAATGTCCAACATTAACTTTATCACAAATCCCTATAGCACTTTTTCTTAATTTAACACTTGCTGGATTCGAGAGCTTGGATATAAAAATAATTTCTCAAAGGCATAAATAATGTTTTAAAGTCATTTTAACTAACAAAAGCCTGTGCTACATAAAATCGTCATCTAGAAAGTCGTCGTAGCCCCCTGAGGCAGCATCAGCCAATCCCATTACATCCGTCTCTCTTTCTGCTCTTAATACTATCTTATTTTTCTTCTTCTTTTTTGCTTCTTCCTGTAATCAAAAATAACCAAAATTTAAGTAAAAGGGAAAACTAAATAAAAATTAATTTGCGACTTAGTTACTAAAAATTCAAAGTCATTTCTCCCAATAACATAACCACAACTATGATAATAATAATTGATAAATATCATAAACAAATAGATCCTATTTTGGAATTGGTTACACATTCAAAAAGCTGTTCACTTCTCTTAATCAATATCCTAATTTGAAAGCTAATTTCATCTCTCAGATGACACTCATTTGATCTATTTTTTATGATAATTATTAAAAACATGAGGAGTGCAACAGATTTCTTTTATCTTTTGACCTGTTGCACTCTTCATGTCTTTAAAACAGTTTAGTAACAAACAGATCATAAACTCTTTATATCATGTGTGTGTCACATGTATATTATACTACAACACCATATCTGAATCATATTTCAAGAGGAATATCCAAAGAATGAGAACCAAATGCCTAACAAAAGTGATGCCAAACATTGTGTTACACATCTTATTGATATGATTTTAAAGTACATGTATTTCTAAAACAAGAGGCCCATGGGCCTTAACGCTCACCTGAGGATATGAAAATATTGTTTGCAAAGTGCAATAGACAATATATTAAGTACAGAAACTTTAAAAGTTTTCACATGTTAAGAACTCCCAAAACACTTAATCAGAAATATATCCACTCACATTTCATTTATATGTAGATTATATAATATGCATGAATATACTGTAGTGCAATGAATAATTTCCAAATCATTAATCAATTTCAGTATACTTATGCAGCTATGTCCTTGACCTTTGAACATATATGTCCTCGAACAACATATGATTGTCACGTCAATACCTACAATATCTAATATACATGCCTATACATGAAATTAATAGCTTTCAAGATAATTAATAATTTTAGTATTCCTATGTTGATATGACCTTGACCTTTAAACATATAACTTTGAACCATATATCAAAATGATTGTTGTCGTAATGCCTACAATATTCTTATATACATGCCTCTACAAAAAGTTAATAGTTTTCAAGATAATTAGCAATTTAAGTCTTCTTTTGCAGCTGTGACCTTGACCTTTCAACATATGACCTTGAACCATATATCAAAATGATCATCATGTCAATACCTACAATATCTTAATTATACATGCCTATACAAAAAGTTAATAGTTTTCAAGATAATTAGCAATTTAATTCTTTTTTTGCAGCTGTGACCTTGACCTTTCAACATATGACCTTGAACCATATATCAAAATGATCGTTGTTGCAGTACCTACAATATTCTAATATACATGCCTATACAAAAAGTGAATAGTTTTCAAGATAATTAGCAATTTCAGTCTTTTTTTGCAGCTGTGACCTTGACCTTTCAACATATGACCTTGAATTATATATCAAAATGATCATCATGTCAATACCTACAATATTCTAATATAATTGCCTGTACAAAAAGTTAAAAGTTTTCAAGATAATTAGCAATTTAAGTCTTCTTCTGCAGCTGTGACCTTGACCTTTCAACATATGACCCTGAACCATATATCAAAATGATTGTCTATCAATACCTACAATATTCTAATATACATGCCTATACAAAAAGTTAATAGTTTTCAAGATAATTAGCAATTTATGTCTTCTTTTGCAGATGTGACCTTGACCTTTCAACATATGACCTTGAACCATATATCAAAATAATTGTTGTTGCAATACCTACAATATTCTAATATACACGCACGTACAAAAAGTTAATAGTTTTCAAGATAATTAGCCATTCAAGTCTTCTTTTGCAGCTGTGACCTTGACCTTTCAACATATGACCTTGAACCATATATCAAAATGATTGTCATGTCAAAACCTACAATATTCTAATATACATGCCTATACAAAAAGTTAAAAGTTTTTAAGATAATTAGCAATTTAAGGTTTTTTTGCATCTGTGACCTTGAGCTTTGAAGGTATGAACTTGAACCATATATCAAAATGATTGGCATGTCAATACCTACAATATCTAATATACATGCCTATACAAAAAGTTAATAGTTTTCAAGATAATTAGCAATTTAAGTTCTGTGGCTGTGACCTTGACCTTTCAACATATGACCTTGAACCATATATCAAAATGATTGTTGTCGCAATACCTACAATATTCTAATATACATGCCTATACAAAAAGTTGATAGTTTTCAAGATATAGTGACAAATATATAATTTTTAGCAATTTCCTCACAATTTCCCCACAATTTCCCCATTTTGAGCCCCATGACTTCCATTTGTGCAAATCTGAAAATAGATGACCTAAGGATGTTATAAATGAAAAAACTAAGATATATCTCTTGTAGATTCAGAGTAGAAGATTTTTAAATTTTTTCACTATTTCCCCCCTTGTGGGGCCCCAAGGGGACATAACTCCTTCATTTGTGCAAATCTGAAAGGGCTTCACCCAGGTATGATGGTTATCAAGTTTCATTAAATTTGGCCCAGTGGTTTTGGAGGAGAAGATTAAAATGTGAAAAGTTTACGCACGACGGACGAAGGACGACGCACAACGGACGCGCACGGCGGACGAAGATGGATAGCAATAGCTCATCTGAGCTTTCAGCTCAGGTGAGCTAAAAAACTTAATCTAAATGATCTTCAAGAATATAGACAATAAAGAGATCAGATAAATTGATTTTCAGGAATTTTACGATGATTTCTATATTCCTGAATATAAAAGTTGATAATGCAACTAACTTTCTCTAATCTCTGATTTTTGTCATATAAAAGTTGATAATGTAACTCACTTTCTCTAATCTCTTGTTTTTCGTGATATAAAAGTTGATAATGTAAATTACTTTCTTTAATCTGTTTTTCGTGATAAAAACTTGATAATGTAACTTACTTTCTTTCATCTCTGTTTTTCGTGATATAAAAGTTGATCATGTAACTTACTTTCTTTAATCTCTTGTTTTTCGTGGTATAAAACTTGATAATGTAACTTAATTTCTTTCATCTCTGATTTTCGTGATATACAGGTTGATAATGTAACTTACCTTCTCTAATCTCTGATTTTCGTGATATACAGGTTGATAATGTAACTTACTTTCTCTAATCTCTGATTTTCGTGGTATAAAACTTGATAATGTAACTTACTTTCTTCCATCTCTGATTTTCGTGATATACAGGTTGATAATGTAACTTACTTTCTCTAATCTCTGATTTTCGTGGTATAAAACTTGATAATGTAACTTACTTTCTTCCATCTCTGATTTTCGTGATATACAGGTTGATAATGTAACTTACCTTCTCTAATCTCTGATTTTCGTGATATACAGGTTGATAATGTAACTTACTTTCTCTAATCTCTGATTTTCGTGATATACAGGTTGATAATGTAACTTACCTTCTCTAATCTCTGTTTTTTGTGATAAAAACTTGATAATGTAACTTACTTTCTTTCATCTCTTGTTTTTCATTGTATACAGGTTGATAATGTAACTTACTTTCTCTAATTCTTGTTTTCGTGATATAAAAGTTGATAATGTAAATTACTTTCTTAAATCTCCGTTTTTTTGTGATATCAAAGTTGATAATGTAACTTACTTTCTTTAATCTCTGTTTTTCGTGGTATATATTAGTTATGGATGTTCCTAATCGTTTTATATCTTCTAGTTCCACTGAAACAAAATATTTAAAAAATTCTATTCTAACTAGTATCACAATAAGATAAAATGATAAAATATACAATATATGTAGCGGCAACAAAAACTATACATATTTGTTGTTGCAACATTTTCAGAATCTTAACCATAAACCTAAATCATTACAATAAAATTTACTTAAACATTTCAACATGAATTTGAATATCTGATTGTCTCTCAACTCTTAATCTTAAGAAATTAATAAAAGGTTGTTTTTAAATTGATTTATTATTTAAGATGTAAATGTTTTTACTATAACACACTATCAATCAAATAAAAGAAGTGGAGTACATATACATATAAATATCTAATACAAACTGTATGTATACCTACATGAAATTACTAATTCTGTAAATAATTTGTCTAAAAAGACTACATAATGACTTGATTTCTGAAAAGTAAATTAAAATTTCATATCAACAAAATTTTAAAAAACTCTATAAATCCTGAACAATGGAAGATAAAGGTCAACTCTTATGTTAGTAGATATTTTTTATCTATAAATAGTCAATAATATTCGTATTTAATTACATTCATTTTTGTTTCTTTAAGCATATGTTGCATATTTTAATCTCACACAGGGATTTTTCTGGCCACTCACAGGGTCCGGTAAAGGGACCCATTCCCAATGCCAAAAAGCATACATTTTTCCCAATTTTGTAGGTAAAAATTCCCAAATGATCCTGCTTTGAGAAACTTAAGAAGAAGTGAAAAAACTCTATATTTTTTTGTGTAGCTTGTATATCTTTATAATAACCTGAATTTATGCACATTTTGATTTATACTCAATGAGGATCTGGTAGAATGGGAGCAACTCATGAAACAACTTTCTCAGATGTTTGTATTGAAGCCAGTCTATGAAGATATTGTAGTGACTACCAGCATGTATCAAAATAGTAAATATTCCAGGCAAAATATTTGATGTGCTGACAATGTGAAAATTTTTAAAGTTTAATGAAAAATTTTCCCAAAATGTTGATTTTGTCAATGATTTTCCCAATTTCATCCAAAGGTCCCTTTCCCAAAATGGCCAGGAAAATCTCTGTCACATTAAAGTCACCTTGTTTCTACCAAGTTAGTAACAGTTAAATTCACATCAATTTACTCAACCAAGAAAACTAGAGCAGTCACCTGAAAGATTAATACCTCAGTCTCATACATACAATAGAGTTGAGTTGAGTAATGGTGTTTAACGTCCCAGTCAAGAATATTTCACTTATATGGAGACATCGCCAGCTATAGGTGAAAGTGCAAAAATTTTGCCTGTGCAATAAGCTGATGGCATTATACAGCAGGGTTCTTTATCATGCCAAGCCTGCTATGACATGGGACCTCGTTTATTTTAAGTTCCCATCCGAAAGAACCGTGACTTTCATTTCGTAATGCCGAGTGCTTGGCGAAAGAACAGTCACTACCCACTTTTAAGTCCTCTGTCAGACCCAGCCAGGGTTCGAACCCACAACCTTCCACTTACAGAGCGAGCACTCTACCAACTGAGCTACTGCAGTGGCCATATATATAGAGGAGCAAGCTTTAATCTCATATCATTGATCTTTGACCTACACATCTAAATTTTGTATGATTATCATCTCATATGGATATGCATTTATTTGAGTTCAAATCAAAATCAATCCAAAGATGTGGCAGTTATGGAGCTGACATATTAGGATAAATAGGACAGACATGGTGATTCCTTTATACCTCTTAAACTATAACCCCGTTATAGGGGTTATAATAAATCAAAATACATAGACCTTCTAAATATTCAAATCTGGTAAAAAGTTGAAGAAAAAAGTGAGCCTGCCCTGAACCTATGACTTGACAATTGTATCAGAAAATCAAGCAAAGTAAATACTTACATCAAACAGGTTAATTTTTCTTTTTAAAGCTTCTCCAAACTCAGAAAACTGTTCTTCCGTTTCTGGAAACATTGCATCTATACCTGAACCACCATGTACTCCTACAATAACAAAACACTAATTCTTTAATTACCAGTATCATGATTTATTGAAAGGCTGATGATGTCTAATCCGTTATTTCACTAAAAACGAGATAAAATCAGCTGTATACCTGTACGTGTATGGAAAAACCTTTATTAATATACAAACACGTACATTGGCATGAAAAAATATCAATATGTTACAGAAACTAGGTCACCTTGGGGATTACAAAAACTAGGTCACCTTGGCGGGACAATAACTGATTCTAAAAAGTCTATGGCAGTGTACACAGACCAAAATTCCCTCTAATTGCACAATTACAAACCAGGCTACCAGATGAATCTTAACCATGTATATATTTAAGTCAAATGTATATAAGTTATACATCTTTTCAGCCATACAAAACTGAAGAGATTTTACAATGTAGCATTCCACTTTTCTATAGCATATTATAACCCCCCACAATAAATGTCAGTGCAGGTCAACTAAAATATATGCAAACTATGTGCATGCTTACTTTAATGAAAATATATAAACCTGTAGTTTTATTAAGTAATTTTTCATTTCAATGTTATCAATAATTTCTATGGTTTAATCTGATGGTTTACATTTTGTGATTTACGACGACTGAATTTTGTAAGGCAATGATAGTGGCCACTCTATATCGCAAGTACAATGTATCAGTACCAATAACTGTCATGTCTGCACTCTTGTCTAAATATCAACCAAAAATTAATTGCTTGATGATTTATCATAGATCATATTATACAAATTATACATGTATAAAGGTTTGCTTTTAACATGTTTCAGTAAAAGTGTAGACAAAAGTTGCAAGGACAGACAAAATCATCCAATTAAAATTTTGTCCATTAATGTTGTACATGGAGCAGAGCATGGTACATTCCACAAATACAAAATCCAAGACCATCAAATTCTGTTCAGGAACTTGTGATTATTTTCTGCTGTTAGCAATTACATTGATCAATCTGCTTAATGTTCATTTTGTCAATATGAGAAATTGAAGATTTATATGTACTAGATCTTTTTGGATTGTAAGTGGATCAAAATAGATTTTCTAACCCAGTGCAAAAAGAAGGGACCGACAGTCTATGAATATGTTAATCCATGCAAATAGGTATGTGTAATTTATGTATAGAATTTACAAATCTTTAAAGTCATTTAAGACTAAAAAGATTCTAAATATAACATTCAAATTTCTATAGCATATTACAACCCCTGCAAAGACAATAGATGTCAGTGCAGGTCGACTAAAACATATGCAATTAAAGAAAGATAACTCTGTCAACAAAACTACTACAATATCTTTGAAGTGACTGGTAAGAAATAAATAACAACACAAGATTGTTGAGATAATAGTAAAAGAACACCAAGATATGTGGCATATAACAACACCTTACCAGCATACAATGTGAAAACTTAGTCAACAAAAAATTCACAAAAAAATTGTTAGGTTTATCAAAAATGTCTACATATATGCTCTCTATACAATCTATAAATAAGTCTGTAAAGATTATCAATCTGTATTTTTTTTTCTATTTACAGCAATGACAACCATCTCAGATTTTTAATAACAACAACAAACATGTTTTTATATACATCAACCAAACATCTACCTCAACAAGTTTTGTTGTATGTTTCTTAGCAGACTTGAGATGAAATTTTCAAATTGGATTTATTACCGGTATACCTCATTTGCATAATCCATGAAAATTAGTTGCACAAAAATCTGTCAGAAAAAAAAACTGTTATATATGTTGGTGAACTTTTTCACACTAGAATCTGCCCAATTGGAATTCAAACCTAGGCAGTGAGACGCTGTGATACTGAAGCCATGCTTAAGACCACAGCCAATGACACCCCACCAGTTGTAATGTTGAATGGTAATAAATCTATTTCCTATGTAATTGAATTATCCATTAAAAAATCGGCAATGGTTATTTATTTGCTTTTTTAAAATTAAATTTATAGTAGTGTAGCTACAAAAAATTTGGATGTATCTGTACCTGCTCACATAATCTTTATTTTGCAGCTACAGATTCTTTAACATAAAACTTGGTTCAACATGACCTGGCAGTTTCAGAGAAAATTTTTCAAGTTTTATTAGCATAATCAATGAAAACTTGTTTCTTACATCCTAGTATTAACATAGTGAATGGCTGAAATCTATTTTATATATCAAATTTGTTAAGTTGACCTAATATCATTAAGAAAACATAAAAATGCCATACCAAAAGCTTCTTTAGCTAATTCTAGATCAGACTGTTCTTGTAAACGTTGTTTTTTTAACTTGTCGGCTAACTGATCTTCTTTTGTGAGTGGTTTGGCATCTTCCTGTACAAATATCAAAAAGGTTTCACTTTTGATAGCAAAAAATTACTTAGTGCTCACAAATTTGTATTTCAATGAAAAACAGGTGTAGCAAACATTTATACAAAAACAAAAATTAAGACAACTGTTGTTTGTCCAGGATATATAATGCTCTAAAAACTGAAATTCTGGTTCTTATGTTTCCTACTGCATTAAAACAGGCCCATAAGTCAGAACTATTCAGAATTCTCGATAGAAATAGATACATAGAAATAGTTTACTATGTTATATGTAGTCTTAATTATTGCTTTATAATTCATTAGTTTTTCACACTTCCCTTTATGAATGTGTATACTTCCTTGCTTTCCTTCCCTCCTCCCTCACACATTTTGCTTACATCAACTTCATATACTGATTCTAACTCTTCTTCTTTGGCTGCTCGTTTCTTTGCTAAATTATACTGTTACAGAATGTGTATACTTCCTAACTTCCCCTTGCTTTCCTTCCCTCCCCAACCCCTTCCAGTTTTTTTTTGCTTACATTAACTTCCCATACCGATTTTGACTCTCCTGCTTTGGCTGCTTGTTTCTCTGCTATTCTATCTGCTAATTTCTTTTTCTTCCTAACAAATGGTTTATTGGCTTGGTCTGAAAAATAAACAAAATTAATTCAAAATCTCAAAATTATAAAACAATTTTCTTTCACTCTCATCAGTTTACTGTTATGTGTAAAAGATTTGATAAATGAATATAGTGACCAGTGACTTGAACATTTTTTCAAACTTTTGTCAAATGGAATTAATTATGTTATCATGTTCATCATATCATTTTCACTGTTTAACATGCAGCTTTCTGCATTTCCTTAAAGACTTGCAGTGATTTTTTGGGTTTGGGGGGGGTGGTTGTAACATAAAAAATTTTTCCCAATTTCTTTCAAAATGACACGACAGGCCCTGGCTCCATTCCCAAAAATGGTAAAAAAACACTGACTTGTTCAGACAGTCCAGTGTCAAAGTAAGACTAGATAACAAAGGTCAATATGTCAAACCAGTACACTCAGAAAAAAGCTTTTACCTCCAGCAGCAGATGAGGCATCTGGTTTTTTCTCTTCTTCATCATCTTCCCAATTTTCCTGCAAAAATTAAAATAAAAATTTCACAACTTATATCTGATTGCAATATAACACTGTAAATGTCAAAGATTTACAAAGTCAACCATGATTTACATTTCAATTGTTTCGATACAACTAGTGTTGTCATAAGAGGGCAGTCTCTGTCTTGCCAGCAGGTACTTGAAAAAAGATTTTCAGAAAAACTTCAAAGTACAGTCAAGCTTCGGTTATTTGAACTTCTATTATTCGAATACCTTAGGTTATTCAAAGTTCTCCGTAGGTCCCGACTGCCCTGCACTATAACTTCTTATTAAAAAACTTCGCTAATTCGAACTTAGTAATTCGAATACCGTGATTATTTGAACCTAATTTGAGTCCTGTGTTAGACTTTTCGGTGGAAATATACCCAAAAAAATTCAAAGTTGACATTTTTATTCATTTCTAAAACGTAATCTCACCAGTACAACTTAATACAAATGAGTATGGTTTAACCGTTACCCGTTTATGTTACCCAAGCGTAACTGACTGTCATTTTGTAGACATGAGTAGGCTATGTATATTGTCCATCGTAAGCCATGTTGATAATTAATTGCAAAAAATAATCATAATTGTTCAATTAAACAGTAATTATAATCCCAGGTGTCACAGAAAATGAGCTGCACGTGTGTAGCGATACTCAAGTAATACCATCATCAAAAATTTAAAAAAAAAAAAAAGGTATCTGAATATTAATTTGATATTTTATATAGTTTAGTCGGGATTAAAAAAAATCATTATTAATAATAAAGTTGACAGAGACAGTTTTCCACCTTATTCATATTTCAGTTCTAAAATTTATATATACCTGTTCTGTTTCCTTTAAAATTCTGTAAAATCATAAAAACGTATATATTGTGTGCATAAAAAAGCATGGTGTACTTGTTCAGGGTGGCTGTACTTACTGTGTTTTATGTATTACCACGCGTATTTGATTTTGTACCAGATGATATTAAATTCTTATTTTTATTGAAATAAAATTAATATTTGTTTTTATGAAATTAATCATGATAGGTCATGACATTATTCATTATAAACTGACACAGATATTCTTTCAATGTGCAATAGAATACTGTTGTGTCTTAAGATAACGTACGGTGGATCTAAGTTTCAAATCAACTTATTCGATTATTCGAACCCCCGGTTATTTGAACCTAAAATGAAGACCCTTCAACTTTGAATAATTGAAGTTTGACTGTATTTATAATATTTTATTTTTTCACTCGCAATAAACTTGTTTTCACTTTTTGGTGAACTTACACTCCAAGGATTATCTAGTCCCTTTTTAATGCAATGCACACAGAAACAGAGAGAACATCTACATTCAAAATTACCTGGTTTTACATATTCAACTTTAGCTCTAGACCAACAAACTTTGTTTAAACCTTCTAAATATCCAATTGGACTTGTAAATAAAAAGTACTGTGCCATTAAAAATTACCCAATTTTATTAATATAATCATCAGTAGAAAAACTGTAAAGGACAATAGCAGAATTATACTCACTTTAGAAAGCAATTACATTACAAAACTGTACTAAATGGACACTTGTTCAAGTTGTTTGAACATATTAAGGAACCCTGAATGCATCTAGTTTTTTTTCTAGAATTCACTGCACGTGAAATACATTCTAAATTACTAAAAACAATTTTGTTGAAACCTAAATTGTAGTTTTTATTTTGAGTTTCATTTTCTATAAAATGTTGATTAAATCATTACAATTTATTGTCAATAAAAAACTTTGTATTTTAAATAAAAGAGAAGAATTCACAATATTTCTTATTATTCAAACAATAGACTGACTCCTAATATAATGAGGACTAGTAATTGAGATAGGAGGAAACAAGGAGACAGACTTCTTATTCAAATTTTAAAAATGGAACAAATCAGAATTAGAATAAGAACATTCAGGAATAATATGCAATAACTTCTGAAAGGTACCAAATGGAATGTTCAGTGATGGTTGAGGAACCAGACAAGTCTTAGAAAAGCTCAAATCTTTTTCCACTATAATCTGACAAGGTCAGATTTAAACTAAGTGGCAAAAGGTCCTATGATCCAAAAATTGGCAATTTTGACCAGGGGTAAAGGAGTCCATCCACAATTTGGTGTTGGGGGAGTCTTCATTATGGACCTATACAGCTGTATTTAAATTTTCACAAATGATTTTGACGTTATTTTCTTATTGATTATCAACACATTATAAAAAACTTTCAAAATGATGAAAATAGTTTTGTTTTGCCTATCAAAAATAGATGAAACCATCTGGTTATTTTTAGCATATTTTGTCATACTTTCACGTCATCTTCGTCTTCGCCTGCCCATCTATCACTAGAAACTGCGCCGGATGATGAAAAGTCTTTTGGTTCAAAATCGTCAGCGTCTGAAAAGAAAAAAATGAGTTAGAAACCATATGTGTTACAATAAAACAAAAGTTAGCGCGAAAAATATGGAATGCCACATGATTACCCCATTCAGCGTCCGACATCTTGAATCTCGGAAATGACAGGCTTTCTCGCTAGACGAGAACAAAATCCTTCGATTAAAATTTTCATATAATAATTTGATATGCAATAAAGTATGATTTATTTTCAAACCAAACGCTTTCTAATAGTTAAAAAAAATTTTTTAATTAATTATTTTTGGTCGTGACTACGGAAGTTGTTTACAAATGGCGGCTACTACGTAAATCTTATTAGGTGCTTTCGATATTGGTAGGTGTCTTATTATTTTGAATAGGTGCAAAGGTTTGAAAAGAAACGTTGATAAGTGGCACATTTGGTCACTTTGACAATTTATTCGTCAAGACGACCCCTGTCAAGTAGTGGTCACCAGACTCTTGTGTTGTTTTTACAATGTACTGCACTGCAGGAATCGTACTTCTGTGATGTTACTCAAGTCACAATATAGGACATTCTATGAGTCTTTGACTTGTAATGAGCTATGCATGCCTGCTGTGCATTAAGGCTTAATTAGGGTTTTAAGTTTCTTGGCTCAATGGAATAGACATATGATCCTGACACAAAGTAAGGAATTTAAATTGAATTTTAATTTTTGTTAAATTTGATTCACTTTTATAAGGTTGAAACATTTGTACAGACTGTATATTTTGATGTCAACACAAAACCAAAAGCACTACATGCTGGAACACAATCTTCTTGCCCATTGTGAGTGTCTTAATATGCGGACAACTATGTTCAAACAAATTTTCTTCCAAATTAATTAAAAATTTGACAGAATTCATTTTCTTGACATCTCCAGCTATCGGGTACTATGATCAGGCGGCGTAACTCTAATCGGTAGTTTACCTCTGCCATTTAGAGTTGTCGTTACTGTCAGATAACGTACTTGCTGATGATTTAACTTTACACTTCTCTCTCTCTCTCTCCCTCTCTCTCCCTCTCTCTCTCTCTCTCTCTCTCTCTCTCTCTCTCTCTCTCTCTCAATTATTCTTTAAAATTTAAACACGGATTTAAGAGAGCAAACATTTCTCATTAAAATAAGAATTTACGGCCTAATTTTGATACATTTACTTTAATTATTGTCAATGAAAGAAATCTCATAATCCCTTATTGGTATAATGTAAATCTTGTTTGTATGTATGAAAATAAATACTGTTTAAACTAACCTAATAATATATAAAATCTGAATTATATATGTTTTATCCATGTTGTTGTGGAGTATATTTATTTAATTACTTGATCTATTTAATTTTAAAAAAGAATTATATTTGCTTCAAAATAATCTTATAATAACCACTGATTGTAAAAACTATTTTTTTTTTTTTTTTTACACTCTATAAAATTAATTAAAATAAAAAGACAAACTTTTTATTATTTCACAGACTTTATTAATTTGTATATATTTATTGTTGAAATGTGGTGAAAATTTTACTTTTGTTATGGAACCATGAAATGTTAGAAAATTTAGAAACAAAAATATTTAGTAATTGTAATAGACCATTTTGTTAATTATTTTAAACTGTTTACTGATTTTTCCCACGGTTTCTTTCTCACTTAGTGTATATTATTCACTCATGCATTCATTGATGATAAGATTTTTAATTAATTATTTCCGGTATTAACAGGTAAATCTGTTGACAGTATGTTGAATGGAAATAACCAAACTGTCCTGCAAATGATCAACATTGCTAATGAGTGTACTAAGTAATTTACTACATCAAAAACAGTCCTTTGACACTTGCAATTAAGAAATATTTGATTAATTCTCATCAGTTTCTTATTAGCTTTACAAGAGTCCAAACATTTTTTGAACTTATTTGCCAAAAAGGTTATTTATTTATTTATTTATTTATTTATTTATTTATTTATTTATTTATTTATTTATTTATTTATCATTAACTTGCATTCCCATATTCGAAAATTACTTTTTTAACTTTTTTTTTACCTTATTGGTGCATTTTCTTCAACTTTTTTCGTTTGAAATTCTATTTCTTTATTTATTCCATTGTGAATTTATTTCCGTTTTATTTCTGTATGCTATAATCAATTTCTATAAGTCATTTATTCTTATTTGGTAAATTCTTTATTTATTTATTTATTTATTTATTTATTTATTTATTTATTTATTTATTTATTCAATTAGTCTGTTTTAACTATTTTTTTAACCTTACTGATGAATTATAATCCAATATTTTTCCCTTTTTTTTTCTTTTTAATTAATTTATACCATTGTAAAATTATTTTCCATTTATTTTTATAAGCGATAATTAATTTTTAATAAGTCACATATTTTTTATTTAGTAATTTCTTTATTAAATTCATTGTTAAGTTTATTTTTCATTTATCTATTAATTATTTAATCATTATTATTATTATAATTATTATTAAATTTTAAAATAGCTTTGACGCTACAAGAGATGTGTGCTAATTAAGAGAGTTAAATTGGCATGTGTGGTCGATTTTCATCTATTTTGGAATTAATTTTGAAGTAATTTAGCTTTTGAATTGCATATTGATATTTAGATGTCTAGTTAGATATAATATTTTTTCTCTGCACCTAGACATGCATAAATGCAATATTATTTTAAAATTTGGAGATATAGTTGTTTTAACAACAGACATATTTCAATTTTTAGCACATTTTAGTGAATAAATACATATATTATTAGTGCACTTTACCTTGTAACTTTGAATGAATTTTGAAGTAATTTCTCATTGATCAAAAAATTCAAAAATAATATCGGAAGAATTGGAAGGAAAAGAAGAACACAATCAGGGGTGCATAATTAAAAAATCTTTATCCATTACAAAGATATAAAATAAAAACCAATACGTCCCTATACATTTTATAGACCGTATTTAGGACCTCACCTACATAGGTAAATTTTTATGAAAAGCTATCGCATGACTGTCATAGCTGGCTATGACAACATTATTTAGATTCCTGTTTAATTGGTAAATAGTTTCATACAGATTATATTTTGTGTGTGTGTGTGTGTGTGTGTGTGTGTGTGTGTGTGTGTGTGTGTGTGTGTGACAGGAAAGGGAAATGCAGCCACCTAACTGGGACTTCACAGTATTAGCAGAACGCTCTACCGACTGAACTACCTGGCCACCTATCAGGCCCAGTCCGCTACATCCCTCTTTTTTTTTTTGAATTGAAACTACCATGTTCTACCCTGGGACCAACCTGTTTGTCAGCCACTTCCCAGGGTCAGATGAGTCCCTAAATGTAACAGGAAAGGGAAAAAATGCAACTGCCAAATCCAGACTCAAACCCAGGACCTTCCCAATACTAGTGGGAAGCACTGTGGACTGAGCTACTCAGCCACCTGTCAAGCCCAGTTTGCTTCACTTGAAAAATATCTTTGTATCGACAGTGAAGGATTAGTAACTTTTTATAACAGATGTCTATCATTTCAATGTTTCTATCATAGTATTCTTATTTATTATTATCTTAACTTAATATGGAACTTAATTTTGTGTGGTAAAGGAGAATAAAAGTACAATATCTTTTCTTTAACATAAAATGTTGGACCTGTAATAAGGATTCAGGAGAAATAAGTATAAATTCTAACAGTATTTTCATTTTGAATACTGAACAAATATAAAAAATGCAAAAATCACCAAAATCTTATAAATGTTTCGGATGTTTACTAGGATTTTGATTCTGTTTGATACATAGACCTTTTGTTTAAAATGTCCTTTTTAATACATTTGCATACCAGTCAGTAGGGACTTTATTTTAACAGGTGCATTGGTCAGTGGTTTATGACTTGTATAGTTTATATATGAAATGCTCAATTTAATTTTTGCAAAAAACCTGTATATGAAGGTCACCCAATGAAACATGAAATTCGTTCTTTAGAGACACATTATTTTTAAAAGAGATTGACATACATAATGTAGGTTGTGTAGTATATGTACATGTATATATTTTACAGTATGCCCGCAGTCAGAGATAGAGAGTGAGTGTGTGTGTCACTGTGCGATGTAGATAGAGATGTATGCCTGCTGATGTTGACTTGTCTTGTCATGCGCTGTATATACACTTAACTGCACATGTATCTGTAGTAAAATAAATATGTAGTCTAAAAGGGTTAGACATGTTTTGTCTTCTTTACAATGACACTACAGGTTGTAAAACAGCAAACATTGATTGTCTCATGAACAGTTTAGAGCTGTTCTTAATGCAGACTTTATTCTAAAACAATATTGTTTTGTTGTAAGTTTCATGTAAATTGAATTGATAATTTTTATTTACTATATTAGTATCATAATTTTTCTTTACAATGAGCTGAACATCTTGCATTAAGTTTTTGAAGAGTAGTATGATAATTCATGATAGCATGCTATTTTTCTGATATTAGTTTCTTTTCTTGACAGATACAACATTTATTACAATGAGTAGTAAAAAGCCACCTGGAGCAAAAGTAAGTCTCAGAGAGAGAGAGAGAGAGAGAGAGAGAGAGAGAGAGAGAGAGAGAGAGAACTATGATGTTAAACATTACACATATGGGCATTCTCACTAAAAGCTCTTCAGAATGACAGGATATAATCAAGTTTGGAATCCAACTTGAATGAGGACCGCCCACTCTGTTAGTGAGTGGTCTGCCAATTAAAATTCTTTAGGAACATCAGATACCAAATATATATCCATCTCAGACTTATTGTTGAATTTTTTTGGTCTGAATTAACATCTTGACTTATCAAATAAAACAATGGCCATGTTTTTTTTTTAATTTATTTTATTTTTTTTTTTTTTAAAGTTTTTTTAATTGTTTGTGTTGTTAAATTTAAAAAATACTGATTGCATGATGTACTATAGATTAAGTAGAATATTGATGTTGGTTTTTACAGAAATTTGTTGAATTGTCTGGATGTTTTCTTTAATATTGTGATATCAACTAATCTACAATGTTTATGATATAAACATAGATTTCAACTAATATTTTCAGGGTAGTGGGAAAACAACTGGGAGCAATGTAAATATTGAGTTTGAAGCTCCCAAAGGAGCTAAAACTCCAGGAGCAGGGAGTAAGGCAGGGGCACCTGTAAAAAGTAAAGCAGTAGTACCGAAAGGAAAACAGTCTATGGTGCCAATGGGAAATAAATCTATTGCCATGAAACAAGAAGGAGGAATGCTGATTCCTGAAGGTAACTTTGTCAGGGTTGTAAATTTAAAAAAAAATGTTAAAGAATGATATTTTCTAGAATACAAATATTAATGAGGATAAATGAAAAGAACTGTTGATCAGCACAAATAATGTTTTTAATCTTGTTATAAGATTATCCTTGCTAGAGAGCCATCATGGTCATCCAGAGAGTTGCCTTTAGACTACATGAAAGTTTGTCAAATGGCTTGCCAAAGGTTTTCTCCATGCAAATTGATTTTCCTGACCACTTTGATATTAAAGCTGCATAAAGTTTTCCTAGGGAAAAAAAAATTAAAACGGTGCTAGAAAAGGTAGATCTGTATTCTTCAACCATTTTAATTTCCTTTTTTTTTTAATAGGTTATTCAGTAAGAAAAATTGAACCAGCTAAAAATTATGATGTAATGTCATTTGCCAGAGCAATGAATCCAGATTTTGCCCCAAGGTTAAAAAAGTTATTTGATCCAGAAACAGAAGCAGCAGTAGAAGCCCAGAAAACAGGTTTGTGTAAAAGAGAAATATTATATTGAAGTTGGATGTATGAAATCATTGACAGTTGTAATTAACAAAAGGAAACCAGTTTTTTGTTGTGAAATGGATTAAACCAGTTTTAGAAAACATATTATCATCATTATGAATCAAAGTCTGTTTTAGCTTTTGAAAAGTGAATTTTCATCAAAAACTTTTTTTACATACATGTATAAAACATTGAAATGAAAAATTAATGGAGTGATCAATAACTACAGACCTTTTAAGTATTATTTCGAAGGTCTGTGGTTTTCTTCAGGCACTCCTCCATCAGTTTCCTCCACCATCCTAGAACTGACGGCCTCAAAATAAGTGAAAAATTCTTGACTGGGGCATAAAACACCATTACTCCACTCCATTCCTTTTAAGCATAAATGTTACAAACTTTTTTTTGTATATTTTGTACAAGTAAGAATTCAGTCCATGTATGTTGTGTAATATACATTTATTTGTTATTTGACCTTATATCACATGGTATCACTTAAGGTAGACATATGTATATTTTCTGTGTGAAAACTCACTAATTTTTTGTGACCACATGGCAACAGTAAGATTATACCAGACACTTGATGATAACACTCTGACAAAATTTCAAGTGATCTATTTATATAGATGTACGTCCTTATTTTAAATCTTTTTATACAAATTGTATCTAAAATATTGTTATAAATTTATATTTAGGAATATATATTGGTTGGAGATGTCCAGAATTTAAACATGATTGTCAGAGAGTAAATAAAATCTCTAAATGTTTCTGTGGACATTTACTAGGAGAGCATGCCAAATATACAGGTAATAAAAATATATGTTCTTTTATGTCAAAAAATTAAGCTGAAATTCAAACTAACCTGAATCAAATAATTCCAATGTTTTCTTTTAAAAAAATATACACATAATATCCCTAGACTGTCTGAAAAGTAACATTTCGGATCTGCAGAATGACCATCATTTTGAAGACTGTACATGTATTTGCTAATTTTGGCACAATCATTTCTTAACTAAGATTTCCCTTAACTTAACTATAGCAAATTTTGGCCATCACTTTTTTAAATTACAAATACATTTGTGATGAAACTAACTACAGATATTACAAGCTTGAAGCAATCTACAAAATGACACCATAAACTCCTGAATATCTAACCAAATAACAAAATGTTTCAGATTTAAAATTTGCCAGATTGAAGTTAAGGAAAATCTTAGTTAAGGAATGATTGTGAAACCAGGGCCAGATTTGCCTTAGACACACAATCTGTAATGTATCAGCTTTCTTTTGACCAGTTATAGAGTTTATTGTTCCGGTGTTGTGAAAAACTTACTGGCTAAAAATGTGAAAACTTATAGTACTTATTTTATTGAATAAACAGTAATACATGGATGTAATACATGTAATATATAGATGTACACGTATATAACAATATATAAAGGTCTGTATAGTTTGCTTTAGAACATGTAAATTTAAACCCCTCTCACTGTAAAAATAATGCATAGACTTTTATAATATAAATTATATATATATATATATATATATATATATATATATATATATATATATATATATATATATATATATATCCAATAAGAAAGGTAATACATTTTATCAATACATATATTTATAAAATCGATATGATTTTTTATTTCAAGGTAAGAGTATCAGAGTACCATGTGTACAGGGAGGGTGTAAGTGTAAGGGATTTGCTTGGATTCCATCTCGTCCAGAAGATGTTGGTGAGTTTTGGCATCAAAGAAGAAGAGACTTTGATCCATCAAAATGGCGGGCAAAATGTCGCTGTAAACACACACATGAAGAGCATGATCCTGCTGGAATGAGACGATGCAAAATATCTGGTAAGTACTTATACATATTTATGTATATACATGTTATGGAAATACAACTTGCAGTTTTATTGAAGATAGTTTAAAATAAAGACCCTATAAGTCATATACCAGTTAAATCAAAAAAAAAAAAAAAGTAATAATAATAATAATAATGGCAAATTTAGGAACATTAATTTGGGTAGGAAGTGTGGAAGGGATATAAAGGTTTTGGTCTGCATGTGAATCTGGTATTGTCTTTTAAAATCCTGTTTTAGATCACTATCTCAGTTAAATAACTGCAGCATGCCAGCTGTAGCATGAACTTTATACCAACTATCACGTCTGTAACACCTTCCAAATAAAAGAGTTCCTACAAAAGAAAATGATAAGTGAACTTAGGTTTAAACTACGTGCTTTGGCCATTTTCAAAATAGATATTCATGCACAAGTTTTATTATAACACAATTTGTACAATGCTTGCCCAATTATTTTAGGTTGCTCTTGTGGACACTTTGATTCCAACTTTTTATGTGCAGCTTGTGACCAACACTGGGAGAGACATGAAACTTTCTTTGAGACAGAAGACATCAGAGTAGAAAATGGTCTCCCAGTTGGTATGTAATTGCAAACAGATAATCATGCTTGAAGGCATTATAATTTTGATGTGACAGAATGGTTTCAATGTTAGTTGGTGATACTGTAAGCTGGATCTCTATATAAAATCATCATTTTGGTAAATCAGATTTAGAAAACTACAACACTGTTTTTCTTTACATAATTCTTTTAAGATCACAAAAACTTCATCTGAAAAAAATGATGTGATATACATGTAACAGATCATACATGGATGGTCAAACAATATGTACTGGAAGTTGTTCACTGAAAGTCTAAAGAAAATTATCCATAAAGTTACACAACATTGTCTCAATAACAAATCTTTCATTCTGATTTTTGGCTGCTATAACAATGCACCATACAAATCTGAATTATACTGTCCTACATATGCTTCTGACCAAGTTACATTGAAATTTGTCCAATACTTTTAGAGGTGTTAGCTATACCTATTGATGTAATACCAGTGTTATTATTGAATTTATATTGTACTTTTAGGTGAGATGTACTTGCCATTTGCAGAGATGCCTGATTTAAGAAACATAGCATTAACAGGTCGTGAGGATGATGATTCACAATACCTGGCCTTGACACAAGGTGAAGGGTCTATTCCAAGGACACAGGGGCCAGTAGGGAATAATGCTCCAGTAAATTTTGGTGCTGGAAGTTCTAAGAGTGGTTTCAAGCCTGTTTATGATTGAGTTGTAATTTGTAATGATATGGCTTATTTTGTAAAGAAAAAGTTTAGTTGTTCAATAGATGATTTTTATATTGCAGTACTGTAGATCACTTATTTTTCATGAGTAGAAAATTTCATGTCAATACCATCTTGGCCTTATTCATGAATGTTTGAATCTGCCTTTGGAATTTCATTTAATACAAAAATTCGCGATTGTTTGCAGCATAAACATAAAAAGCAAAAAAAAAAAAAGAAAAAAAGAATCATTGGCATGACAACATTTTCAAAAGGGAGCTTCTTCTTTCTCTGTAAAAAACTACTGAGTAGTTGGTAGTATTTACTGGTCTTATAAATGTACTGGACTTCTTGGGACAAGGCCAGTATACAGTTGTTAGTTGTTAGTTTTGCATATTACACATGTCCAGAGTGGCTTGTCAAGGTGTATTTATACAATTTGTAAGTGTTACAGGGTTATTTGTTTATGTTCAAATTTGATTTGGATTAATTTGTATTTTTGTATTAAATAACATAAATTAAACAACAAATTCTTTTTCAAAATGTTTTGCATAAAGCATATTGGAGTGCTCTTGAAACAAGAAGGGTATCCATTCAGCATAAGTAAAATTCATCATTGTATCAGAAATGTCAACTTAGAAATATCTGCATGCTGGAAATATTTGTGTGATATTTGAATTCATTAATGGGATTGATAAATGAATTTACGAAAAAATAAATCTCTTGCGAAATAAAAGTGATCTACAATATGTGATCTAGAATAGTTTTAGTGAAGTTAAACTCATCAGAGTTACATGTAAATTTCTAAAATAAATAATGTATGTGTCACCAGAATTAAATTTATGGTTTAATCTTTTGAATATAGAATATTTAGATTTATTTGTCTAAAAAACTTTTCATCTAAAGTTAAATTGTTCTTGCCATAGTGTTTCATGATCTGTTACAGGAGTCTAAGAATTGAAGGCAATCGTAATCAATTTTGATTTTTAAGATCCGTCCATGTAGCTTAGCATTCCATTTTTGTATAGAATACAGTGTAGATAAGTGTTTATTTATTTTGTATTGGATTTATTTAATTTTTAAGACATTTATAAAATTGTTGTTTATAAACATATATAACTGTTGTTACAATTTTAAAATGGTTACATAATTTTTTTATCATTATTGGGCATAAAATTGGTATTCTTCTTTTGTTTGTATTCATTTAACTGTATGTCATGATACCTGATGCACCTGGGTTAACATTAAATCATTTTCATAGATTTTTAAATGATAGATTAAAGACTTTCGATTCCTTAAACAAATAAACTGTCCATTGTCTGTACTCTGATCGCAACTGGTTTGTTTTTTTATTTTTTTTTTCCATGCTTTTACATTACATGGGGAGATAATTAGCAGAGATTAGACCCTATCAATTACCCTGGATCAATTTGACTTTTTAACTTCTATCTTTTCAGTGAAGGTGTTGCTCTATGCTTTTTTTTAAATTGTGAAGGTATCACTTCTTTAATATAAGTTCTGGGTAATATAAAATGATTTAGTTAATTTATGAGAATATCTCCCTTACTTTAAAAAAAAAAAAACAATAACAACAGACATGAGAGATTCAAGATGTGATATGATGGTATGGTCCTTCTGGGCAATATAAAAAACACTGTATTAATACATGTGGTATAGTTTTTAGTATCAGATAAAACCTTTTTTAAAATACAATGTACATTATAGTGTTAAAAATTAGATTTTGTGCAATACTGTTTAGTTATGTTAGAGGATTAATTTCAATATTACTTTCATATGGTGCTTTTCTCTTTACACAAGATAAATATGATGGATTATATCACATTACATTTAGGTAGTGCTAACATCTCATTTTATGATTAACTATTTCAACATTACAAAATTTTGTCATTTTTATATTGATTTAGTTTGTATAAGTCACCTTCAGCAGCAAAAATTCTATGTATCGGTGATTCACTAGTATGTCCGAATTCTTTAACTGTGTATTCAGAGACATAGTGTGTACTAAGACACAGGATTTTTTATTTTAGCATTCAAACATATTTGTTCTTTGATAAAAAAATTTCTTTTGAGTGTATTAAATTGGTCTGAAATAGCAAATTGAATGAATTACAAAGCAGTATAGCTTAAATTTGCTATTCCCAACTCTCATTCATAATTCAGACTGAATACACTCAAAAAGAACGTTATTTGGCATACCATATTTACAATATCATAAAAAAAATATTTTTAGCATGACAGAAATTTAAAATTATCACTTCATTGATTGTCTTCATCGAAGATTCCGAAAAATATAAATGAAATTACTGAAACAGCCTTTTTCCAATTAGCAATTTGGCTTAGGTTTAATACATAAGTTAAACAATACGTGACTTAATAGGATGATATTCTAGGACAGTATCAGATAGTCAGATGTTACATAATCATGAGTTGAGTTGAGTAATAATGGTGTTTAATGTCCCAGTCAAGAATATTTCACTTCTATCAAGATGTCGCCAGCTATAGGGCAAAAGTGCAGAAATTTTGCCTGTGCTTTGCGCTGATGACATTATACAGCAGGGTTCTTTATCGTGCCATGCCTGCCATGACAAGGGACCTCGTTTATTTTAAGTTCCCATCGGAAAGAACCATGACTTTCATTTTGTAATGCTGAGTGCTTGGCGAAAGAACAGTCACTACCGCATTTCAAGTCTTGGGTCAGACCCGGCCGGGGTTCGAACCCATGACCTTCCACTTACGGAGCGAGCACTCTACCAACTGAGCTACCGCAGTGGCACATAATCATGACCCACACTGTATCCATAGGACTGAATAATAGCAAAATGTCTAACAATGTAACAGGTTATAAAAAATGACTTTTGAGGAATTACTTTTGAAAATTAAGTCTTGTAAGAGTCTATAATCTCTATGAGTTTCAGATGCTAGGTTTGAGTAATGCAAGGCCAAGTCTATCATAGTCTTATATTCAAAGCATCTGATTTACAATATACATGTACTAGTGCAAACAAAAGATGAAAAGATTAAATTGTTTTGCCAAATGTGGTATCATCATCATCATTATCCTGTTTAGATTATACAGGCCTTTGATTATTCCTTTTACAAGGGTGGGGCCTGGCTGTTCAGTAGAGAACAAAGTGAGAATGTCTCCCCCCTCCATGCTCAGTGATCCAGTGGGTTAGTATCACCAATTCTTAGGGACTTGCGGTCCTGTTTGGCTAGGTCATCCCAGGTAGTTTTTCGTATGTATTTTCTTATTTTACTTATTAATACTTTAGCACAATAGAACCATCTAAACTAAACACCTTTATGATTGATAGATTGATAATTTTGTTGGGCTAAGACAAGAGTTTTGATTACTGAGTTTATATTACCTGGTACTTCCAGTAAACAGTATAAGTGGTACATTTCATACCTTTATAATTTTTTTAAGGTTATCAGTTTAATAAAGGTGTCTTTCAGACAAATTACATCATTTAACCTGAACCGTTTGTTGTCATAAATATTGATTTATTCCGAGATAACTAAATTATAATTATATTTTCCCTTAATTCTTCTGAATACATTCTTTTAAGGTTACTTTTTTCCATTCTCCATCATTACCGTAATTACCTCATTTGTCTATATACAAAGTGAAATTTTAAGAGCCTACTTGGAGCCATTTTCTATTTATTTAGGGTTGTAGATTTTTTTTTCGAGTTTCTGAAGACAAAATTGGTTACTAAAGACAATGTTTTAACCAGCCCCATGACAAAGGGGTTATTATGGAATTTACTTCACAGTAAAAGAAAAATGACATCAAAGAATTATTTTGTTTTGCAGTAATTTCATAACATCATTTGAATATCTTTTTCCAAATATTCCAGATAGATTATTTTTGGGCTGATTTTAAGGTGATTTTTACTGTTAAGGGTAGAAATATTTGTTATTTAATTCTTCAATTAAATAATTGAATTAAAATATGTTATGTTTTGTATTTTTTGAGAGAATTTTAAAGAAAATGACATGTTTCAAAACTAAGTACCTGGTATAACCATTTAGATAGCAGCTGCTTAACTAAGTCATGTAGTCAAATTTTAATATGTGCATTAGAAATATGTTGATTAAATCAGCTTATAAATTATGACATAAAAAAGTTTTTTTTATTCTATTAAGTTTTTTTTCTCCTATAAGGCTCCTTATAGGAACCTTTGTTCACCTTTTAGCAGATCTGTGATATTTATGTGATATTCTTTATTTATTGGTGCACCAGTTTAGTTTTATTTGTTACAGATATACATGTATATGTATTTAATATTTATTTACTATTTGGAAATATTTAAATACTTACTAGATGCTCAAATAAACAATATATAAAAGAGTTATGTTGTCTTTTTTTATTTTACATTGTGATCTGATTATCCTTATTTAACTTGAGATGAGAAAGACAGAAAATCATTTAGATGAAAAAATGTTTAAATCAAACTTTATTGTAGTCTGAGCTAGAATACATTTTATAGTTACATTTTTCTGTTATCAACAACCATATACTTCCTGTGTTCATAATTAAATTGGGTACTATTCTGATGCAACAAGCTAAAACAGTTTGTTCAACTTGTGAACTAAAGATAATAATAAATATTATTTCATGGACCAGAGTCCTCTTTAAAGCTTACCATCTGTGATTTTATTGCAGCTGTTCATTTTGTTTATGAATCACAAACTGAAATTTACCAGAAGGTATAAATGAATATTTTACTCAAATGATTGGAGTCAGTAAACACATGTACATACATACTGGTAATCAAGTGTAAAGGTGAGTGCATTTCCATTGGAAATAATTACTAAAGTGAAATTTAGAAATTTGCACCTGAACAAAATTTTCTTTAATTACAATAAAAAAAAAAAAATGGCTACTCGTCTGAAATACCCAGTCTCACTTTCTAGCAATTGAGTTTCCACCATAGCAGAGGAAGGTAGCAAACACAATCTCAAACTCACCATTTCAATTTCCAGATTCTTGTAAACATTTTTACTTAGTGTCGTGTATTTTTGGGTAAAGGTTTTAGAATGGATTAGTGTTTTATTATTATTTTTATCATTATTTATTTCATTTTATTATTATTCCATTTTACTAATATTATTATTTATCTATTTATTTTATTTTATTTTTAATTTTTACACTACATTGGGATAAAGGATGTGCCGGAATTATGTGTCTTATCTTACCGATTTGTATTTTACGTTAAAATTTTCGTTTATCGGAACTCTTCGTACATTGCAAGGTAGAGTCAAGAGAATGACTTAGAAAGAAAAAAGATGGCCGACAACGATGCCGAGAAATTGAATCAAGCGATTAAACTAACTCAAAAACTGCGATCAAACGTAACGAAAGTGTTCACTGACCTTTCTGATGGATTTCATAATACACAAGGAAATGAGAAGAAACTGTTAGGAGAGCTCCAGAAGTATCTCTTAGCCGTGAATGACAGTTACAGGTGCTTGTTTAGCGACTTACTACATGTAACAGTGTGTAATAGCCAATAGGATATCTTCTGTACGAATACTGTTATTTATTGCTGACATATACACGTCATCCCAATTCCTTTTTCTAAATAAAAACAAATGCCATGTTCTTTTCTAATTTACAAGCAATCGTCCTTCATGATCTATTACAAAATTACCAAATAATGTTTTTCTTTAAAGTTTTCTCTTAATTACTGTTTATGTCACTGTGTTTGTGTCAGTGAATTATACAAAATTTTTATAGAAAATCCATAAGACTTGAATTAAGTTCGGTATTTTTCACTTGAGTGTAGCCATAATAGGTTGTTTTTCCTTATCTACTGTGTAATTATTGCAATTACAGCAATGTACAGAATTTATTAAAGTTCTCTTATTGTCCATTGTTCTGACTGACTAGAGACTTCTTGACTGATAAGTGCATGCTTCTTACACTTATAGCTGGGCTGAGTTAGTCATGTTGTTGGTGCTGCATATAGTAGGTACAACAGACTCTCTGGTCCAGGTCTTTTAGCCTTGTGGTAGAGCACTCCATTATCTCCTGGAAGGGCTGGGTTAGATCCTCAGTCCGGTGTTTTCTCCCTCCTGTTACCACTATTAAATTCACAAACACCTGTATGCTATACTGGTTTTTTTTTATTTATTTATTTCAGTGATTTAGAGAAGTTGGCACCAAATATAAGCACAATAAATGTAAATGCTACAAATAACAGTAATTACCTGAACTTGGATCCAGGAACAGATAAAACACAGATTCATGATCAGTTACTTCACTCTCATAGATGGTCTAATAAAGTAAGTCATACAACATGAATACAGGGTTTCTATTTGACCCTTGGGCTTCATGTGCTAAATGGACTTAATACAAAGACTCCAGAGTCAAACCAAATAAACATAACTGAAATTCATGGTTAAAAATCAATTTTTTAAGGGTCAGTTACATTATCTGAAGGGTTTAATGGAAGCTTTAGAATATCACTTATAATACAGCCTTGCCTTACTAGCGATAGGTGGTAACATTATCAAACTATAGCCTAACTTAACCAATACCAGTGATAGATGAAACCACTGGTAATATACAATCTCACATTACTGGTGTTTCATGATATCACCATCAAAATATGAACTCACATTACTAATGTTAGGTGAAATTGCTCAGAATACAGCCACATTTTATCAGTGTTTGGTGATATCACTATCCCAATACCACTTTATTAATGTAAAAATAATCATTAATGGTATTGAAATACTGTTGGTTTCCTTGTCACTTTGACTCGCATATCACCTTGACTCGCTTGTCATCTTTCAAAAATAAAAAATCATTTAATTTGTATTTAATTTATTATTGGTATTATTTTACATATGAAATTTTAGCATACACTTTACAATAATAACAGTGTTTATAATATTTTAATAAGTGTTTATAATATTTTTAGCATACACTTTACAATAATAACAGTGTTTATAATATTTTTCAATGTTTCACTTGGGGATTTTTTGTATTTGTTTATATTTTTATTCTTATTCCAGGTTCACAAACTTGCAGATTATGCATCACTTATTTTGAGTCAAAATGCACTCAAAAGAACACAACAGTTTACTGGACCAGGTCATTCTGTAAAACGTCAGAGAAGATTACCACCTATAGCACATAATTATCCTGCAAGGTATTCAAAATATGAATACGAACTCTTAAAATGCAAAATTACCAAATACACTTGGTAGTTGTTCTATGTTTTGCCATTCAGTTATTGCAAGGTTTTTGATGATTACTTATACAAAAACATACATGTTTATCCTATCACTTACATCTTATAGAAAATATGATTAAGTCCTTAAGTCTGGATAACGGTATCAATGATGATTACATGAATGCTATCATGGCTCTCACTTTTCAGATGAGATCAAACCAATGAAGTTACCCTTTGGTTATTATTAAATTCTTGTGTTAATGTTTTTGACTAAAGATTTCGGATAATTTTTTTTGGTACATTTTTACTAACACATGTATTGTATTTTACAGCAGTGTAGATAGTCTTATAAATATGTTGGACAGATACTGGCCTGATATGTCCATAACAATATCTAGACCTATGGGTAATTGTGCTGTATTACAGGTATATATTACAATTGATACGTTAACTCTAGTCATTCTTATACATGTATATATGTACAATGTCTCTAAAATGATAGCTGCTAGTTAATTGCAATACTAACCTTAGCATTTCTGCAAGTATCCATTAATTCATTGAGGCATAGGTGACTGAGGGGTCTAAAACACAAGCTTGCTAACAATACCACCTAATCCCATTGTTGGGGTTATATGAGGGAGAAAGTTTTTTCAATTCACTTGTCTTAGGTTGTAGATTTACAGTTTCTTCCACCATCTGAGAACTGACCATTTCAATAAAAACAAATTACTTCACTGCAGTCTTTTTCTGTATCATTTTCCTGGATGGATTGAACCAATTTTGAATTTATTTTCCTTACCCAAGAACATATTACGTATCCCCTCTGCTACTTCATTGTCTTAAGCACTCAGCTTCCATTTAAAATATGTGCATCACCTTATCACCTTAAATGAAGCACTCAAATAAAAATTGTACTACTTAATCTAAACATTATGTCTATCTAGGAGATATTGGTATACATGAATATGTTTTATATTTTTAGATAACTCTTGCCAAAACATTAAGAGCACTGGTTGTTTTACGTGGTTTGTTAATAGAATATGTCACAGTAAAGGCTTACAATGAAGACTTCTTGTCAGAGGATGGAAAGGTAACGTGCGCATGCACACATACACACACACACACACACACACACACACAGAATTTATACTCAATGATTACTTTTTATCAGTCAAATTTTACAAGTTATTCACAATGTTTGTTTTGAGTGGATATATAAGAAAAAGAAGATTTTCCTAGATTAGTATTGAAACACTCATGTTGACTACAGCAAGGAAATGTGGTGTATTCTTACCTAATCTCTATTAAGAGTGGTAAAGGGTATTTTTGGCTGTTTTACCTGATTTTACTTCTTTGATGTTTTATTTAAACTAATTTTTTTGATCATCTTGTATTTCAGAAATTCATCATGTTGTAATTCAGTAATAGAAATTATTTTCAAAAAGTTTAAAATAACTTTCTTAAATTGGTTTTTGAAAGGTATTTAAAGTCATGAAATAATCAGTATTTTATATATTTTATTTGTATTTATTTTTCAGATTGAGATATGGTCTAAATCAAGATACCAAGTTTTTCAAAAGGTAACTGTAATCTTCTTATTTATAACATACCTGTATATCTGTTTGAAAAAAAAACAGGATTCTAAACATAAGAATTTTACAAAGTGTAGCCAGAAAGTTGATAGCTATTCAGCATAGTGTAAAGCAGTATTCCCCTAGATATTTAGACAACACAATACAATATCATTATTTTAAACAAATGAAGTTCACAATATATTTGTGTTATTTCCTGAGGCATTCCTACCAAGTTAGTACCCATCAAGTAATTATGAAAAATCTGAATGTTGAGTTTGGTAATAAAGTTGAAATGTAATATGCATAGAACCATCTAAACTCAGGTTTGCAACAGAAAATAAACAAAAATATTTTATATCAAAGATGTTGACATTCTGAAAGGAAAATGGTAAATGAGGATTATATTCAAAATAATATCACAATGTATGATCTGTTGCTGCAATACACTCGTATATTGTTCTATGGATTATCCCCCCTTCTGTGTTTGGCTTAAGTTATGTTCATTTATTTTTTTAAAATATATTGGGCCAAATATCATTGCTTATCTCAAAGGAATATTATTAAGACTATTTGGTGAAAGATTTCTAAAGTTCTCAAATTTGAAATAATCCTCAGTTTTTGTAAATATTAGTGTCAATACTTTTTCAGTGATTAAAACAGAGAAATACATATAAGGATTTGAGACATGAGACATGTGCAAGAACTGAGCCTGTATTAATTATATTTCAGGTATCTGACTTAGTTACAGCAGGAACCCTACACTTTTATCATCCACAAATACCAGATACAAGTCTACGATCATTTTTGGTAAGTGTTATCAAATTAGTATGTTGGTTTCCCTATTACCGGGTAGTTATCTTCTGCATAAGCTTTATAAGGCTTAACTTTCAAAAATATAATGTTTTGAATATCATGAGAAATTTTCACATAAAATTCAATATCCAGCTTAATGGATTTTCATAATAAGCTTCTTAATCAGACATTTTTAAATCTTTCAAGATCAGTGTTTTATCAATTTGTTTTGTAAATAAAGAATTGTCTATTTGGGAATGACAGTTAATCTGATAAAATAACCACCTCTATACAAACACCTCCTTTCCATTTAGACCATTTTTTTAGTTCTGTCTGCTTCATATTATTCAAAAGAAACCTGTTTATAAATATCACCTGTCAATGAAATCCATTTCAGGTCCCATAGGTGGTCTTGATACACAAGATTAACTTTATTAATCAACATATCATTAGTCATCAAACAAGTAATCTTTTCTATAGTTGCTTCTGGTACAAAAGTTACTGTCTTGACTGGTTAAATGAACATCTCCAATAATAATAGATTAAATAAAGTATGGCACTCAACACTTAAAATAACTGATTATAATGAGATTTATTATGTCGACATGTTTCGACAGCTAGGCTGCTGTCATCAGGACTCAAATTATAATAGATATTAAAAATTTCTACTGAATTAATTCTCCTTCTGTTTATTAACTTGTGAACTTTGCTGTTACTGACAAGTAAGCATCTCTGATAAAACTAGAAACCACAAAAGTAGAAAACACTTAGTGATTATTCTGCTGAGGATATTTGTATACAGTAATTATATTGCCTCTTAATAATAATTCTTCCTAATCACTATTTTCAAGGTTACAAAATCCATTTCTTAAATGTTTCTCATTATAACCCCTTCCCCCCCCCCCCCCCACCCCCACCCCCTCCACCCCCCACCCCCCCACCCCCCCTTCTGTTTATTTCAAAACTGCTTTATAATGTCATAGTCTGACGGAACAAAAAGTAAGGAAGAATCAAAGTTTTACTGTTATTTTTCCGTATTTTTAGTTATGGTTTAACAGTTATAAGACATTATTCTCTGCACCATGTCAGAAATGTGGTAAACATTTACAAGGATCGTTACCCCCAGTGTGGAGGGATACTAGAAGTGCTGCTCCCCAACATGAAGGATGCAGACAATGAATAGTTACAATACATTTTTATAAAAAATGATTCATAGCTCCTGGTATTAAGGATGGTCAAGTGCTAGATTCCAACTTGAAGGATATAGACAGCATAGATGTTTTTGTTATTTGATTCACAGTGTTGTAAGAGCTTGTACAAGATATTGAACGATGGAATTCATACACCGAGGTGTCTGGTTTTGAAGAGGACAATATGGTTGCATACAAAAGGACTATAAACACGTTTACCATCTCCAGAAAAAATGTGTAAACTATGTATCATACAAAACAAGTTTATAACAATACTAGACAGAAAGGACTGAGAGAGATGAACCATTTGTCCATCTAATCATATGCAATTAAATGAATACATGCATACATTGTGAAGGTTTTGAATATACAAGTATATGAAAAAAGCAATGAGGTTTTCATCAAACATCTTATCACAATATTATTTTTTCATCATTTTCATGCACTGTTGACAGTGTGAGTCAGATTATCTAAATGGTACATTATTGGACTATCTATGATCTGAAGCAGTGTGTTTTTTTAGATCATTTATACTCCATGTGAGTATAGTTGTACATGTATTATATTGTGTGAAAGGAAATTGTTGTATGAATGCTTTTGATGTGTGAATGAAATAATGATTGTATGTTGAAAGGGAGAGAAATGTGCTAATGAATAAATAAAAGTGCTTCATATAAGATATCTGTCTGATTTGTGTCTTTGTTTAGAATTAACACAGAAGAGCTAATCATATACCAAAACATTATGAAAATAAATCATGGTACAGAAAGTTACTTTTTGGATTAAACTCAATGTTTTTAGAACTTAAGCATTATCAGAAATGTTGTCATCATTAAATCATAAATATTTAAATTGTTGATAAAAGCTTCTTATGAAAACATTTTTGATATTGATAGTAAGTTAAGATGCAGTTTTTTTTTCTTCTTCTTGAAAACAGAACTTGGTAGTAAAGTACAGCTTCAATCATTCAATAGATTTCAGCACAAATATTTATTGGAAATTAGACTATTGTAAATATGTCATGACGATTTATTATATTCTGTGTTTAGTTTACTCTTTTATCAGTCAAAATATAAGTTCACACACACTGTCTAGATCTATGAACAAATAATAGAGCTGAGTAATGGTGTTTAACGTCCCAGTTAAGAATATTTCACTTAAATCGTGACGTCACCAGCTATAGGCGAAAGTGCAGAAATTTTGCCTGTGTGTTGCACTGATGGCATTATACAGCAGGGTTCTTTATCGTGCCATGACACGGGACCTCGTTTATTTTAAGTTCCCATCCGAAAGAATGGTGACTTTCATTTCGTAATGCTGAGTGCTTGGGGAAAGAACAGTCACTACCCACTTTCAAGTCTTAGGTCAGACCCGGGTTCCAACCCATGACCTTCCACTTACAGAGCGAGCACTTTACCAACTGAGCTACCGCAGTGGCTATAAACAAATCTAGTTGACTTGATAGCTCCTGATACCTATACAAATAAGGAACCATGACCCAGTGTTCTAAAGCATGTACTTAAAAGATCACAGCACCTCATATTGCTTAGGTTTTTAAATACCACTTGGGCAAATCCTTAAAAGATTGTCATTTTAATTGCTGAATGTACCGGTAAGTAGTTTTTTCTTGGTTCCCCAACATCCCGGAACTGAATATAAGTGAAAGAATCTTGACCGGTGTAAAATGACATTAATCCACACCACTCCTATACAAGTGGTCATTAATCCACACCACTCCTATACAAGTGGTCATAAATCCACACCACTCCTATACAAGTGTCATTTATCCACAACACTCCTATACAAGTGGTCATTAATCCACAACACTCCTATACAAGTGGTCATTAATCCACAACACTCCTATACAAGTGGTCATTAATCCACAACACTCCCATACAAGTAATCATTAATCCACAACACTCCTATACAAGTGGTCATTAATCCACAACACTCCCAAACAAGTGGTCATTAATCCACAACACTCCTATACAAGTGGTCATTAATCCACACTACTCCTATACAAGTGGTCATTAATCCACAACACTCCTATACAAGTAGTCATTAATCCACAACACTCCTATACAAGTGGTCATTAATCCACAACACTCCCATACAAGTGGTCATTAATCCACAACACTCCTATACAAGTGGTCATTAATCCACAACACTCCTATACAAGTGGTCATTAATCCACACCACTCCCATACAAGTGGTCATTAATCCACAACACTCCCATACAAGTGGTCATTAATCCACAACACTCCCATACAAGTGGTCATTAATCCACAACACTCCTATACAAAGTGGTCATTAATCCACACCACTCCCATACAAGTGTCATTAATCCACACCACTCCTATACAAGTGGTCATTAATCCACACCACTCCTATACAAGTGGTCATTAATCCACAACACTCCTATACAAGTGGTCATTAATCCACACCACACCTATACAAGTGGTCATTAATCCACACCACTCCTATACAAGTGGTCATTAATCCACACCACTCCTATACAAGTGGTCATTAATTCACACCACTCCTATACAAGTGGTCATTAATCCACACCACTCCTATACAAGTGGTCATTAATCCACAACACTCCTATACAAGTGGTCATTAATCCACAACACTCCTATACAAGTGGTCATTAATCCACACCACTCCTATACAAGTGGTCATTAATCCACAACACTCCTATACAAGTGGTCATCAATCCACAACACTCCTATACTAGCGGTCATTAATCCACACCACTCCTATACAAGCGGTCATTAATCCACACCACTCCTATACAAGTGGTCATTAATTCACACCACTCCTATACAAGTGGTCATTAATCCACACCACTCCTATACCAGTGGTCATTAATCCACAACACTCCTATACGAGTGGTCATTAATCCACACCACTCCTATACAAGTGGTCATTAATCCACACCACTCCTATACAAGTGGTCATTAATCCACAACACTCCTATACAAGTGGTCATTAATCCACAACACTCCTATACAAGTGGTTACTTATCATTTGAGACTTTGCAATTTTCATGTTTGAACCGGCGAATTAATAACGAGACTGAATGATTTGTCATGATGTGAAAATTTTTATGTTTTGAACGGATTGGATAGGTGTTTAGAAGAAACACGTTTTTGATTGAATAGATACGATGCGATACTTTTTTAATTGAATTATGGATACACTGGACCCAGTTGTTCAAAGAGCTGTTAGCTTGGCCAAATGGTTAGCGGAATTAGAAATGCTAATAAAACAAAAAATATTTGTTTTAAAGTTTAGTCTCATCTTATGATATGATTTTAGTTACGAACTGGTAAAACTAACAAAGCTTTGAACAATCAGGCAAAAAAAAAAATCTAGGTCCAAGAAAGAAAGTTAATAAACAATGCTTGAATGAGTCCGACTTATGCCTAGAGGGGGGACTGGTCTGGAACCTACAACTAGTGATTGGTTCCATTCATTGTGATCAGTGGAAGAAACTACTAAGATTGAAGGTTGAATAAGTTCCATCAGCCAATATATAAGGTATGTCCTATTTTTTTTTATTATGCTTAGATAATAAAAGTGCTTTGACAGGAAGTATGAAAATTGTTTAAAAACATTAAATAAAAAAAAAACGTATTTCTGTTAAAACTCGTACAGCTTGATACTTCTGTCAATGTTTATCTAAATCCGGTAGTAACATTGTGTAACTTGATACATGGTGTAACTGGTGACTTTAAATTTTGTCTTGTAAATTGTACTTATTATATTTCATTTAAACGAAAGAAAGTAGTGTTCTAACATAAACTAAATCACGAGATTAACAGTCCAGTTGATTCTCTCGTGGTCACGAAAGTGATGGTTATCATGTTCAGTTGTCGATGCATTCAAAGCATTGACCTTGACGTGTTGGTTACACCTAAATTTTGAGAGTAATGTAAGAGTGAAAGTTTAACCACGAGAATGATAGATAGACATTGCTCTGTTACTGACACGTCTGTGTGTCACGCGGACTGTGGTAAATCAAAATGTATTACAATCAATTTTATATTCTTTTAACAGAACACTTCTAACAGATCACTCGAATGATCATGTCTGTGTCGTAACAAGTCCTGTGTGGTGTAAGTCTGTTAAACTCGTTTAACAGATCACTCGATCATGTCTGTGTCGTGATGAGTCCTGTGTGATGTAAGTCTGTTAAACTCTTCTAACAGATCATTCGATCATGCCTGTGTCGTTACGAGTCCTGTGTGGTGTAAGTCTGTTAAACTCGTCTAACAGATCACTCGATCTTGTCTGTGTCGTTACGAGTCCTGTGTAGTGTAAGTCTGTTAAACTCGTCTAACAGATCACTGGATCATGTCTGTGTCGTTACGAGTCCTGTGTGGTGTAAGTCTGTTAAACTCGTCCAACAGATCACTGGATCATGTCTGGGTCGTTACGAGTCCTGTGTGGTGTAAGTCTGTTAAACTCGTCCAACAGATCACTCGATCATGTCTGTGTCGTTACGAGTCCTGTGTGGTGTAAGTCTGTTAAACTCGTCTAACAGATCACTCGATCATGTCTGTGTCGTTACGAGTCCTGTGTGGTGTAAGTCTGTTAAACTCTTCTAACAGATCATTCGATCATGCCTGTGTCGTTACGAGTCCTGTGTGGTGTAAGTCTGTTAAACTCGTCTAACAGATCACTCGATCATGTCTGTGTCGTTACGAGTCCTGTGTAGTGTATCGTCTAACAGATCACTGGATCATGCCTGTGTCGTTACGAGTCCTGTGTGGTGTAAGTCTGTTAAACTCGTCTAACAGATCATTCGATCACGTCTGTGTCGTTATACAAGTCCTGTGTGGTGTAAGTCTGTTAAACTCGTCTAACAGATCACTCGATCATGTCTGTGTCGTTACGAGTCCTGTGTAGTGTATAGTCTAACAGATCACTGGATCATGCCTGTGTCGTTACGAGTCCTGTGTAGTGTAAGTCTGTTAAACTCGTCTAACAGATCATTCGATCACGTCTGTGTCGTTATACAAGTCCTGTGTGGTGTAAGTCTGTTAAACTCGTCCAACAGATCACTGGATCATGTCTGGGTCGTTACGAGTACTGTGTGGTGTAAGTCTGTTAAACTCGTCTAACAGATCATTCGATCACTTCTGTGTCGTTATACAAGTCCTGTGTGGTGTAAGTCTGTTAAACTCGTCTAACAGATCACTCGATCATGTCTGTGTCGTTACGAGTCCTGTGTGGTGTAAGTCTGTAAAACTCGTCCAACAGATCACTCGATCTTGTCTGTGTCGTTACGAGTCCTGTGTGGTGTAAGTCTGTTAAACTCGTCTAACAGATCACTGGATCATGCCTGTGTCGATACGAGTCCTGTGTGGTGTAAGTCTGTTAAACTCGTCCAACAGATCACTGGATCATGCCTGTGTCGTTACAAGTCCTGTGTGGTGTAAATCTGTTTAACTCGTCTAACAGATCACTGGATCATGCCTGTGTCGTTACGAGTCCTGTGTGGTGTAAGTCTGTTAAACTCGTCCAACAGATCACTGGATCATGTCTGTGTCGTTACGAGTGCTGTGTGGTGTAAGTCTGTTAAACTCGTCCAACAGATCACTGGATCATGCCTGTGTCGTTACGAGTGCTGTGTGGTGTAAGTCTGTTAAACTCGTCCAAAAGATCACTCGATCATGCCTGTGTCGATACGAATCCTGTGTGGTGTAAGTCTGTTAAACTAGTCGATCTTGTCTGTGTCGTTACGAGTGCTGTGTGGTGTTAGTCTGTTTAACTCGTCTAACAGATCACTCGATCATGCCTGTGTCGTTACGAGTCCTGTGTAGTGTAAGTCTGTTAAACTCGTCTAACAGATCACTCGATCATGCCTGTGTCGTTACGAGTCCTGTGTAGTGTAAGTCTGTTAAACTCGTCTAACAGATCACTCGATCATGCCTGTGTCGTTACGAGTCCTGTGTGGTGTAAGTCTGTTAAACTCGTCTAACAGATCATTCGATCATGTCTGTGTCGTTACGAGTCCTGTGTGGTGTAAGTCTGTTAAACTCGTCTAACAGATCACTCGATCATGTCTGTGTCGTTACGAGTCCTGTGTGGTGTAAGTCTGTTAAACTCGTCCAACAGATCACTCGATCTTGTCTGTGTCGTTACGAGTCCTGTGTGGTGTAAGTCTGTTAAACTCGTCTAACAGATCACTGGATCATGCCTGTGTCGATACGAGTCCTGTGTGGTGTAAGTCTGTTAAACTCGTCCAACAGATCACTGGATCATGCCTGTGTCGTTACGAGTCCTGTGTGGTGTAAATCTGTTTAACTCGTCTAACAGATCACTGGATCATGCCTGTGTCGTTACGAGTCCTGTGTGGTGTAAGTCTGTTAAACTCGTCCAACAGATCACTGGATCATGTCTGTGTCGTTACGAGTGCTGTGTGGTGTAAGTCTGTTAAACTCGTCCAACAGATCACTGGATCATGCCTGTGTCGTTACGAGTGCTGTGTGGTGTAAGTCTGTTAAACTCGTCCAAAAGATCACTCGATCATGCCTGTGTCGATACGAGTCCTGTGTGGTGTAAGTCTGTTAAACTAGTCGATCTTGTCTGTGTTGTTACGAGTGCTGTGTGGTGTAAGTCTGTTTAACTCGTCTAACAGATCACTCGATCATGCCTGTGTCGTTACGAGTCCTGTGTAGTGTAAGTCTGTTAAACTCGTCTAACAGATCACTCGATCATGCCTGTGTCGTTACGAGTCCTGTGTGGTGTAAGTCTGTTAAACTCGTCTAACAGATCATTCGATCATGTCTGTGTCGTTACGAGTCCTGTGTGGTGTAAGTCTGTTAAACTCTTCTAACAGATCACTCGATCATGTCTGTGTCGTTACGAGTCCTGTGTGGTGTAAGTCTGTTAAACTCGTCTAACAGATCACTGGATCATGTCTGGGTCGTTACGAGTCCTGTGTGGTGTAAGTCTGTTAAACTCGTCTAACAGATCACTCGATCATGTCTGTGTCGTTACGAGTCCTGTGTAGTGTATCGTCTAACAGATCACTGGATCATGCCTGTGTCGTTACGAGTCCTGTGTGGTGTAAGTCTGTTAAACTCGTCTAACAGATCATTCGATCATGTCTGTGTCGTTACGAGTCCTGTGTGGTGTAAGTCTGTTAAACTCGTCTAACACATCACTCGATCATGTCTGTGTCGTTACGAGTCCTGTGTGGTGTAAGTCTGTTAAACTCGTCTAACAGATCACTCGATCATGTCTGTGTCGTTACGAGTCCTGTGTGGTGTAAGTCTGTTAAACTCGTCCAACAGATCACTGGATCATGCCTGTGTCGTTACGAGTCCTGTGTGGTGTAAATCTGTTTAACTCGTCTAACAGATCACTGGATCATGCCTGTGTCGTTACGAGTCCTGTGTGGTGTAAGTCTGTTAAACTCGTCCAACAGATCACTGGATCATGTCTGTGTCGTTACGAGTGCTGTGTGGTGTAAGTCTGTTAAACTCGTCCAACAGATCACTGGATCATGCCTGTGTCGTTACGAGTGCTGTGTGGTGTAAGTCTGTTAAACTCGTCCAAAAGATCACTCGATCATGCCTGTGTCGATACGAGTCCTGTGTGGTGTAAGTCTGTTAAACTCGTCTAACAGATCATTCGATCATGTCTGTGTCGTTACGAGTCCTGTGTGGTGTAAGTCTGTTAAACTCGTCTAACACATCACTCGATCATGTCTGTGTCGTTACGAGTCCTGTGTGGTGTAAGTCTGTTAAACTCGTCTAACAGATCACTCGATCATGTCTGTGTCGTTACGAGTCCTGTATGGTGTAAGTCTGTTAAACTCGTCTAACAGATCACTCGATCATGTCTGTGTCGTTACGAGTCCTGTGTGGTGTAAGTCTGTTAAACTCGTCTAACAGATCACTCGATCATGCCTGTGTCGTTACGAGTCCTGTGTGGTGTAAGTCTGTTAAACTCGTCTAACAGATCACTGGATCATGCCTGTGTCGATACGAGTCCTGTGTGGTGTAAGTCTGTTAAACTCGTCCAACAGATCACTGGATCATGCCTGTGTCGTTACGAGTCCTGTGTGGTGTAAATCTGTTTAACTCGTCTAACAGATCACTGGATCATACCTGTGTCGTTACGAGTCCTGTGTGGTGTAAGTCTGTTAAACTCGTCCAACAGATCACTGGATCATGCCTGTGTCGTTACGAGTGCTGTGTGGTGTAAGTCTGTTAAACTCGTCTAACAGATCACTCGATCATGCCTGTGTCGATACGAATCCTGTGTGGTGTAAGTCTGTTAAACTAGTCGATCTTGTCTGTGTCGTTACGAGTGCTGTGTGGTGTAAGTCTGTTTAACTCGTCTAACAGATCACTCGATCATGCCTGTGTCGTTACGAGTCCTGTGTAGTGTAAGTCTGTTAAACTCGTCCAACAGATCACTGGATCATGTCTGTGTCGTTACAAGTCCTGTGTGGTGTAAGTCTGTTAAACTCGTCTAACAGATCACTCGATCATGCCTGTGTCGATACGAGTCCTGTGTAGTGTAAGTCTGTTAAACTCGTCCAACAGATCACTGGATCATGTCTGTGTCGTTACAAGTCCTGTGTGGTGTAAGTCTGTTAAACTCGTCTAATAGATCACTCGATCATGTCTGTGTCGTTACGAGTCCTGTGTGGTGTAAGTCTGTACAACTCGTCTAACAGATCACTCGATCATGCCTGTGTCGTTACGAGTCCTGTGTGGTGTAAGTCTGTTAAACTCGTCCAACAGATCACTGGATCATGTCTGTGTCGTTACGAGTCCTGTGTGGTGTAAGTCTGTTAAACTCGTCTAACAGATCACTGGATAATGTCTGTGTCGTTACGAGTCCTGTGTGGTGTAAGTCTGTTAAACTCGTCTAACAGATCACTCGATCATGTCTGTGTCGTTACGAGTCCTGTGTGGTGTAAGTCTGTTAAACTCGTCTAACAGATCACTGGATCATGTCTGTGTCGTTACGAGTCCTGTGTGGTGTAAGTCTGTTAAACTCGTCTAACAGATCACTCGATCATGTCTGTGTCGTTACGAGTCCTGTATGGTGTAAGTCTCGTCTCTGTATAGATTTAATTCATCTGGTTTAATGGTTTTATAATTAATTTGAAGTTCTTTAAAATGAAATCAAAGTCAAATTTAAATAAGATCATATTTCCATTTAAAGTTGTCGGATGATACCGTAAAACTATACTTAAGTTCAAGGTGCTTTTTCTATAAAATTGTTAAACAATATCCATTCAAAATGTCTAGGTGGGTCTTTTCATTTTAAAATATCGTAATTTTATCTTCAAATTTTTTTTATTAATGATAATGAAAATAACGTTAAATTTGACATATTGATCATGCTTGTTTTATGTTGCCATTTTTATGGCCTAACTTTTAATTAAAACTTAATAACCCGCAATATTAGATAGTTATTTGTTGGTAAAATTAGCTTTTTTAATTTTTTATAATCTTTCCCAAGAGAAAATTGTATCGTAATTGTAAGAGGCATTTCTTTATTGAAATAATTCAATCAAAATATGACTGGTGGCCTTGAGAAAATTTTATTATCACGAAATCAATACAGCTTTTTTATTTGCAATGTTTTCTGTATTATTTGTGTCTAGCTTAACGTCAAATTCAGGGTCTGCTTACAAAAGTCACTCGAGTAAAAGTCTCTTACAACACAAGATTTCAACATTATTACGTATATGTTCAAGATGAACTTATAGCGCAATCACTATGTATATTCATAACTTTTAATCCTTTTTTAATTGGAAATGTTCGTTTTAACAAAGTCGGTCACTACAAAGTCTTCAACGAAACAAACAGCAAAACATATCACCATGATACTTATATATTAAATAGACTAGTGTTACGTACAGCTCGAGTGATTTGTTTAGCTGTTTGTTTACGAAAAACTTTGTTTGAAGAAATGATCTAAGTGGCGTGTTTTTAATAATTATTGAGAGCGTACGTACGTATATAACATTGTAACAACAGTCATGTGCATTGAAAACTTGACATTTAAAGTTACAAACTAAGTGATCAACTTCAACTTTACACTAACGTTTCTTAAATTCAATTATACAAAGAAAACTTAACTGAACAATCAAAAATGCAAAGTGTATACAAATCAAAAATGCAATTATGCGTTCAATAATTACAGGTAGTTTCACACTGGTACACTATCACAGGTATTTCACTTCTTTAATTAAGCATTTTAAATAACGGTTATTGTTGGGGTAGACGATACCCCCCACTGATGAAACATAATGGGGTACGTGTATAACTTTTAACTTTCTGTATACTCGGGTTATAAAACAGATGAATGACTACACAAGATACTTATACTGACATATATAACTTAACGTAATTGTAATGTAGAGAATTGAACATTACTGATAGTCACATTCTTAAAAAATTAAATGTTTCTCTCTTAAAATTGTATCGAACAGATACTTCCAACATAAAAAATCCTGATCGATTGAAATACAATATTTGATAAACATAATTAACCAACCAATTGCTTTAGTTTGGATCCGTTGCTAGGTGATAGGAAATCCCGGTTTCAATTCGGCCAATGATATGTCGATTACCTGATAGATATACCTGTTGAGATAAAAATAGACAGTTAAGGAGTTACCTGATTGTTCTTAAGTTTAAAGAAAGGATTTTTCACGCTGTTGGTAAATACGACAGTAGCCATAACAGACAGGTTCAAACGGTTTTTTTTTCGGTGTGGTTAAAATGGGTGTTAAATTTGTCAGATATACGTGATGAGTGAAAACTCTATCACACATTCTTGAATATCTCCACAGAACATGGAATAATTTGAATTCGAAAAGGTAAGAATCCAAAAAATACATATTTCTCTGTGTGTGTGTGTGTGTGTGTGTGTGTGTGTGTGTTGTGTGTGTGTGTGTGTGTGTGACGGTTTTAAGTAAAAAGATTGTTAAAATTTTCGCCGATGCAGGGATATATCTAATTAAGGAAGAAATTTTTTTCTTGGTTTTAACTTTTTGTTGGTGCCCTTTTCTCTTAAGAGAAACTACAATGTAATCGGGAATTATGGCAATACATGTATATTATTCTTTTTATGAGATAACTATTGCAATCTGAAATATATAAATCAGAATTCAGTGTAATATAGTGTAGGTCTTTAAACAATTTTCTTTACATTTGAAATCGCAACCTAACTGTTACTCGATAAATACTAATTAAGTGTACATATTAACTTGCCTGAATTATTATAACGCCAGAAATGGGACACGGATATATATTGTATAATTCACAATAGATTAATCTCAAAATTACGAAATGTTACCAAAATAACGTTAGATAATCCAAATTTAATTACATAGAATTAGCTGGACGTGGATTATGTGGAATTAATTAAGAAAGTCGTAAGAATTACCTTGGTTGTGGATTATTTAATTCATTTAAAAAGACATTGAAATATATGGTATTTTGCAGTAATAATATAAATATATAAATGTATCATTTATTTTTAGTCTATATACATGTATACTAATTTTCAAGCTCTCTGATACTGTCAACAAGGTTAAACTGTGAAGGTTTTACTTAGGTTGTTCATATTTCGAGTAGGTTTAAAAGATTTTGATTTTAATTAGCGGTTACATAAGCTCTATCAAAGTGATTCTAATGTAGATCCTCGTCGCCTTACCACATAACTCAATATAGATATATGATCTGCAAGCAATCGCGCTTAAAAATCGGACCATACGTTATTAGGCATGGGGGTTGTGTAAACTGTATGAGAGCAATGTTTAGGTAATAGGCATTTAACCCCTCTCATTTAACAAGAAATGTAATATAATGCGAATTGCATCTAAAAAGGAAAGGTTGTCTCAAATGACAAATTTGGAATTTTTTGCAACACTGTGACAACATTTTTATGTTCAGTTTTGTTTTGGAACAAGTTGGTAACAGAATGTTTCAATCAGATGAATCAATTTGTCATATCGTTCAGTAAGACTAGAGATTTAGTTCTATGTAGTACTAAGAAGGAAACAGAGGAAAATCGCCAAAACAAGACTATTCATTTGGATAGGAAAGCCACACCAATTACTTGTTTTGGAACATGGTTCCGTCACAGTTGCCTTCCAGTTTTGTTTTGATTCTGTTCTGGGTGGTTTTCTTTGCCTCATTTTATGTGGGTAAGCCGATTGTAATTTTAATAAATCTTTATCTTCTCCAAATGTGAGATACAAGTTAAATGTCCATTTCCTGCTTGAATTAGATGTTGCCGTGGAGTTAGCTGATGCCATTTTGTTTCTCTGTAAGAGTTGATCATTTCAGGCTTCTTGGCTGTCTTCCCGTGGTGGATCGAAACACATTGACAGTTTTCCAACCTTTCGAAGATGTTCCGAAATAGCCTTTGTTTAACAGGACCTCCTTCATTTGGTACATTTTGTCAGTGACAGTTAAATTGTTTACATGTCGATGAATTTGCAAGCAAAAATAATCAGATTTCATCTGTTACGTTTCCCGAAATCATTCACAAGGCCAGTTGATTTTTTGCTATATCCATTTGTGCATTATCTCCTAATGTCATATACTTAATTGGGGGCCTCGGTTACCGAGTGGTCTTAAGCGCCGCTCTCAACGCCTGGGTTCGAATCCCACTCGGGACAGATCCAATAGTGTGAGAAAGTTTTTCAGTTCGCTTGCCGAAGGTCGGTGGTTTTCTCCGGACACTCCGGTTTCCTCCACCATCCCAGAACTGACCGTCTCAAAATAAGTGAAAGAATGTTGACTGGGTTGTAAAACACCATTACTCCACTCCACACATATACTGAATTTTGTTTGTAAAAATGAGCTACTTAATCAAAATTTACAAACCAAGTTACAGTCGTATTTGTTATTCTAAACGAGTCATTAAGTTTTATTTGGCAATATTGAATTTACTAGAACTTTTTATATCCGCAATCAAGTTAGAACATGCTGAGTAAGTTATTGTTAAAAATCGTGAATGTCGTTAATTTTTTTAATCATTTTTTTTCAATTTGGAAAAAAGCATAAAAATCCATTTGATAACTAGAAAATTGTTCAAACTTGACTTACCGATATTGAACTTCAAATTAAGTTATTATAAATTTGAATTAAAGTTAATTTAAAATGACAAATTGCATAAACAAATTTATGTAATGTTGTTTCTATATGAAATTATCAATCGTCGTGTAGTAAGCTTTTTTATGACAAGAAATGACTAATATATATGTCGACTAAAAGCAAAATTCAAATGAAAATGAATTCAGTAAAATCTGCAACAATTGATTTAAATTTTGTATATTATCATATGTATGTTACATGTTATATTTAATCTTGAATTTAATGTCACACACACACACACACACACACACACACACACACACACACACACATATATATATATGTTTGTATGTATGTATGTATGTAAAAGCGACTATTTAAAAGGCAACATGAGAGAGAAAGAGAGAGAGAGAGAGAGAGAGAGAGAGAGAGAGAGAGAGAGAGTGTTTAAATTAGATCTGTTTGGATGTAGTTATATCTATACATGTATGTATGTATGTATGTATCTATGTATTTATGTAGAAGCGACTATTTAAAAGGCAACATGAGAGAGAGAGAGAGAGAGAGAGAGAGAGAGAGAGAGAGAGAGAGAGAGAGAGAGAGAGAGAGTATTTAAATTAGATCTGTTTGGATGTAGTTATATCCTGGTTCAGTTTGAAGACTGTAAATCTGTCATTTGGTATTAAGTAACTTACTTATACACTCCAAATATTCTCAGAAAAAATCATTAGGATCAATTCAATCACAATATCCCTTCATTTATCACATCTTAAATATTTTTAATCGTATGAATCGAAAAAGAATAACGAGTATCAACTTATTTATAAGTTCATGTATCACTGGGAGACATCTGAAATGTAAATATTTTAGTGCATAAGTGCAGTCTAGTAAACCACATTTTTATTATTTTTTTTTTTATTTTGAGGGGAAAAAATCTAAATTGTTCTCTTGAAGTGAACTGAATTTCTAGCTGCTTTTTATTTTGATTTCCAAAACAATTTAGCTTATACAGCTCTTAGATACATAGTCAAATGCTTTTGCAAAATCGAAAAATTATATAGTTTGTGATTACTGTCTGGCGCCAAAATAGATATATTTATCAAGACCCATGTTACAAGATTAATGTAGTACATTATATATTTAAAATAAGAGCTATTTTAGAGAGCGGACTTGTTTAGAGTTTGATGTAGACTCGGCCAATTTTAGTCTAATGGGTCAAAATTCTTCTACCTTGTTTGGTCGTTTGACGAGAAAGTAGTCCCCATTATCTCTTTATGTTTGTAAACATTAATTTTATTAATTATCACGTATTTTTGAGATCAAACATAATTATAAACTTCCCATGGTTCAAACTTTGATACAACATTATGCAATTATTCATATATAATACAATATTCTAAAGGTTAATTTAAATAACAGGTGCTTTTTACACTCTTTTTTTTCAATCAAAAATTATTAAAGCATTAAGTCGCTTTAAATCTGATTTACTAGATAGTATATTCACAATGTCTTCTTATTCATGTTCAATAACATCAATTTAACATCGGTCCCTCAAAGTAAATTATTTTTTAAACATCTCAAAAACTTTTATGTGTATTTTTATGATTTATGGTAAAGCAATTGATAACGTTTAATTTCATCTCATTGAAATTGGATATTTATTTTGATGGTTAAATATCACCCCTCCTTAATAAAATTTGCCGCTTATTTTAAAGATTCATTAAAGCATAAAATTAACTGACTTATTAACTTTTTAATTGTGTAAAGATCAACTTGGTATTTATTTGATCTTTCATGTGAGAGAGAGAGAGAGAGAGAGAGAGAGAGAGAGAGAGAGTTGTAGAAAATTGAAAAATCAGTTTAAAATCATATCTATTTTTCATGAGAGAGAGAGAGAGAGAGAGAGAGAGAGAGAGAGAGAGAGAGTGTGTGTGTGTGTGTGTGTGTGTGTGTGTGTGTGTGTGTGTGTGTGTGTGATGACATGACGTGTACTTATTTTTATTTTTTTCAAAAAAACTTTTTCCGACAAATCTGCAGAGAGAGAGAGAGAGAGAGGGGGGGGGGGGGAGGGGGTGAGTATGTTGACATGCCGTGTACTTATTTTTTTTATTATCATCAACTTTTTTAACAAATCTGCACACAAGTTTTATAAGTTTTCTTTTGTTATATACACAAATATTTGTGTTATCAGATATATCAGCAATTTCTCTTGGCAAATCAATGGGTTAACAATTTGGGTTATTTAAAAATCTGAAATTGTTATGAAAACTTTATAGTTGAATACTTCGATCAGTTACTCACAATAAAAGGAAAATATCTTGGCAAGACCATAAACTAGGACTGTGTTTGGGTAGATTATGATAATTTATGCAATGATTAATCTTAATACTTGCTAGAGGTGTTATAATTGGAATTTTACATATCTTGTTCTTTTATAATATTACAGAATATTTTAGCATATTTAAAAGTTGACTAGGAACTTTATTTTGTAACTATGTAACACCAAACTTCTTATACAATACAGACCGACTTGAAAATTAAAAACAGAATGAAGTTTTATAATATAAATTTGCATTACCTTGAACTTATTTCTGAACGGATTTTTTAAATTGGAAATAAGTGAACATGTTTTTTGCTCGTATATAACCTTCGTAAAATGTTTTAACGTCCGAACGGTTATTTTTAAACCCTGTTTGTTTCATATAGCTGGTTTTAATCACTCAGCGTTCTTGATTTCTGGGATTTTTTTCCCAGGAAGTCTGATTTCGGAACCATTTCAAAATTAATTGACTGAATCGTCATTTTAGAAACTTATTATTCCTGATAAAAATCTAACATTGAATTAAATACACGTGCGCGCGCGCGAAATTCGCGTAAACCGTGTAAGCAAGTGTTATTGTGGTCTTCTCGCAAAATCGAGTTTATGTTTTTCTGTTTTTCACGAGTTTTCTTACACTTGGATTCACTAAGACTAATCCTCATTGAAGTTGTATCACGTGTCAACTAGACTTCCAGAAATTAGAGTAAATACTGGATTTCATTTTAAAGAAAAAGTAAAAATATTTTGATAACTCATCGAACTGTTCAGTGACCAGAAAACACACACACACACACACACACACACACACACACACACACACACACACATATATATATATATATATATATATATATATATATATATATATATATATATATATATATATATATTAGAACTATTACGCATAGACACATCACTTGACATCCTCTCAAATAGAAATATAAAGAACATATATTAGATATACAATTCTTATGTTTACACCTCACAAAAGTCATCCCAAATATTTACATAGTTTTTGTCAATAAAATCATTTCTTGAACTGGTAAAGAAAATAAAACTGTTTGTATTACACCGGTTCATGATATCAGAGGTCCACAAATTAGAATTAACACTAAAATATTGATTTAATGAATTAATTTCTATAAATACACGTATAAAAAGTGTTTATTTTTGGTGACGCACGTTTTGGGTGAAAAAAAATTAACTATGGTGTTATAGTAATGGTAAGACACTTCAAACGAAATTCTTTTTCAAAATGATTAAATATTTCGCTCTAGACCAACGGTTGCCCTTGCAGAGCACCTGTTATCACTTCCGTTAGATATCCGTGCAATATGATTCAGTTTTGTATTTCTTGCATTTTTGTTCATATTGATTACCGATATTATGACATTCTAGTAAAATCATTTAGTTTCCAGGGTTATCTTTGCTTGGAATCAGCAATCTTTATACCATGGCAACGTACTCTATACTGTTATCGAAGGTGAAGTGTTTTGTCTATCTGTCCGTAAAACGTTGCTTTTTATACATAATTTCATTGCGTTTTGTTAAAATTTCATGTATATATAAAACATAAAAGGAGTCCTAAAGCTTAAAAAGGGTCAAAGGTCAAGATCGATTTTTAATTTTCATCACTTTTTAAGTGATAGATGTTCTTAAAAGTAAGAAGCTTACTTTAGAGGTCAAAGGTTTAGGTCACCTTGACAATATGTTATTTGTTTTTTGTACAATAACCTTACCTTGCTTAATGGAAAACCTTTAAACGTTGTACTTGAAAAATAGGTAACCTACTGATTTGAAATTGGAGGTCATAGGTCAAAGTCCAAGGTCATTGCTAATATACATAGATTTATGATTTTTGCACAAAATATCAATTTTGTTTGACCGATTTTCAATCATATTAACAAAAAAAAAACAAAAACAAAAACTATTGATTTGTGGGGTCAAAGGCCAAGATAACTATAAATAGATTTAATGTTAATCACAAAATAATTATTTGAAGGCTTTTTCAAACTAAATACACTATTTATTTAAAACTTCAATTGTACTTTCTTACATTTTCCCTTCCTCTCTCGACAAAAAATGTAGGCGCGCAAATCAGTTTATAAAAGCGTCGTAATATCGCTTTCATAGTTTATCAAAATGTTACATCGATCTAATTTACCTTCCCACCGCTCCGCCCCCACCCCCACTATTAAGCTAAATTGTCACCTGTTGCCTGAACAATTTTCTCAAAATAAAAAAATATATATATTAATATATCGTGTACATTTTTACCTGGTCGATCTATTCAAACAGGATATTTTCGTTTAAAAAAAAAGAATATAATTTTTTAAGTTAATACATGTTACCTTGTTTGTTTAACCTTATTGAAAGTTGAACCTCCCAAAATGTTGTTTCTATTAAGTTTATATCATAATGTTTGTTAATGGGATCAGAGCTGTAACAGAAGAAGCGTGTCTCTAGAATACTGTTTCTATATAATCCCACTTATAATGTATTTTATTAAGTTTGATGTTTAAGTGTTATTGATTTATAATCAATTCAAAATTTAGAAAGAAAATCGACGGGAAGGGTGGTTCATGTTAATGTCGGTTTTACAAGCTTAGTGAACAGACTGAATACCAAGGGAATTACACTTTAGATGTACATCGTGTGGTATTTGTTTACTTTTATAAATTTTTAAAATTTAATGTGTGTTTGTGTAAGAAAAGTGTTTTCATAATAGAAAAATTATTTGTAAGCAATTTGTAAGAACAATCACTCAAACCTATTTGAAATTGCTAATGACAGAAAATCTTTGTATTTCGTTAAGTCACTTCTTGAGAAACGTTCAATACAAGTGGACATTCGCCTACATTCAGTTCACGACAAATAACAAGCATTTAGAAGCCCCGTGCTAAAGGCAAAGCGATAGATCAAGTTAACATAAGAGCTATAATTATATTTTACTGAAGATGAATTACACGAGTAGATGGTCCGACAGTAAATATTCGAAAAGTCTTATGAAGTAACATTAATATCTACATATGTCGTGTCCAGTTTTATTGGTGGTGTTCATTTAGTGTCTCAGTGAAACACTTACGTCATCAATGCCATGGTAACGTGAAAATAAATTGATAGAAATAAAAGTGTATTTTAGAAGAATTGGAAAAATTGATACTTCAATTACGATATACAAGTAGTAATAGCCGATAACATGTTTTTTTTTTTTAATTTATTTCTATTTAATTTATTTTTAATTTTTTTTTTTTTTTTTTTTTTTTTTTTTTTTTTGTCTTAATGAAGAGACAGTACAGATACATGTAAAAAGTTCCGACATAAAATAATACAAGACTACAAGGTGACAGATATTTATAGTTTTCATATTTGTGTCTTTTGGCCTAAATTCCACACTTATTTTTCTAAAGTTTAAAACTTAATGACATACTTAGTAAAAATTAACCAATGAAAACTCGAGGAAAGATAAATATCAAACATGAAATGTTTTGATTCAACTTGGATATTCAATTAATAAAACATAATTGAAGTTTTAAACCTGAAATACATTTAGCTGGTTCAGGAACCATGATTGTTGAATAGATACACTTCGGTATTCGGCGTGTATCTGAAGTTTAATATTGTAAGTACAACATATAGATGTAAATTATCAAATCCAAAACAAGAGAAAATTTATTTTATTTATTTATTTATTTATTTATTTATTTATTTGTTTTTACTTTTTATTTTTTTTTTATTTTTTTATTTTTTAAATTTTTATTTTTTATCTATTGTTTATTTATTTTTTGTTAAACAATCAAATTTTTCAAATTTCAATATATGATAACTACTTGACGTGTAAATATGTAACGGGTCGTTAACCAGTCAAAATCGAGAAGTCCTGTATTTTACAGTCACTTTATTTTTATCAAATGGAAACTTTTTGGTGATTTAAATAAATCATTTAGTTTTTACACAGTCAGTTTACAACATAAACATTGCGAAATTAATACCTCTCGATTTAAAATTTAAAATATTTTTGCCGTAAAACAGACAACGACCAACATTTTTTCAAGAACCTACAACCTACTAAAAAAACGACTAAATTAAGGTTAACAGTGTAATTTTCTTTCAATCTTATTGTGTTATTTAACCATTATAGATTTTGAGGAATTATAAATATTTTTATATTTTTAATTCCAATTGGTCACAAAGCAAGTGCATTTATCTATTTTTATGTAATGATGTCTACAAATTTCACAAAATTGTATAAAAGAATGCCTTCCTTTTTGTTATTAGAGCCCCTGATAGCCCTGTCGTTTTGAGCACCGGTTCGCAGATGATAGCGCCTACAAAAATTTCACACGGTATTGATCCAGAACTAAGTGAAGAGTTATTTTTACAAAATTAGATACCAACTAAGTGTTTGGTGAATCTTCTTCAAAATATCCTACTTTTACTTTGTTTATCTGTTTTGCTTAAAGAACGTGATACATTGGTGCTTCACGTATATATTAACGTGGCTTTTTATCAATGTTAGAAAACCAGAGAATGTAAATATATATCAAATACCTGCTAAATTTTGATGTGCCATATGTGCACATTTCGGAATTCATTCCTCATCAGTTACACTAAGGGACCGAAAAGTTTGAAAGATAAAATCATAAGCCAAACCTAACTTGGTCAACCTACTAAAGTGCAAGGGATTGTTTTGTCCACCCATTCCGTACCGGGTAAACGAAACGGACCACAGTTATGATATAACGATAATATGGTATTTAGATTAAACAAAGCATGAATCGTCAATACAACTTGTCAAAAATGAAAACATTGACATAAAGAATTTTACTTTATTGAAATAAATTTGAATAAAGGTTCAGATTACAATTTCCGAATTTAGAAATCAGTTTAAAAAGATTAATTTACAACCATTTAAATCTTAGGTTTAGTTTTAAAATATAATTTATTTTCCGTCCCAGGCAAACAGAAAACCTTTATAATCAGCTACCGTTAGTTGAAGTGGTCAAATATTTGAAGTTTTTGTTAGTTTTGTAACATGAAGAAGTAAATAATCATATCTACAAGGTAAAAATTGAAAGTTGTAAATTATAATTGTTAAAGTACAGACACTTATATTCTGACTTTAATCTTTTTATTATTCTAATCACGCCTGACGCCTCCATTTTTGATCAGGTTAATATTGGCTGTAAATGGTGATATGTTTACATAATTTAATCAATTTGTCACAACATTAGAAATATATTTACATAGTACACGATGAATGTCTTTCAATTAAATTATAAAAATAATAACTGTGTGTTTTAAGTAAAAAATCAAACTTCGATTTAATTGTTTCTGGACAAGTGGTTAGGCAGTGCTAGACTTCGAAGAAGTCTAATAAACTTTTTTTCCTTTCTTTCCTTTTTTTAATTTTTTATTAAAAAAATATCATTATTATTTTTTTTTAAATTTTATTATTATTATTATTTTTTTTTTTTTTGATAAGTCCTAAAGACTGATTCTGTTGTTTGTAATTTGGTTGACAATGTGATGCTAAGAAGTTGCAGACCAAATTGGCAGCAAGGGTGTTATATTTTTTCATACTGTTTGCTAACCTGTTATAGTAATGATAAGTCTAGAGTCCATTTGTGCACAGCTTCGTTAGCTTAGCCCTGTGGTAACTGAAAATCTGAATCTCGTGTATAAGTCAATATTTTTCATCTAAATAATCTAAGAACAACTCTTTTCACGGTATTTTGGTCGTGTTTTACTGTTTACTGTTGATATTTCACGGTGGTAATGTTACCTATACAGTTGGGCTTTTACTCTACAGGGATTTATTCTAAAAAACAGGTGTTTTTGATTATGCAAAGTCCTTACATTACACAAACGAATTTGGATTTAGATGTCACCTACACAGTTGGGCTTTTACGGGTATTTCTTAAAAAAAAAAAAAAGAAAAAAAGGTGTTTTTAATTATGCGAAGTCTTTACATTAAACAAACGAATTTGGGTTTAGAAAATAAGTCTTAATTGTTGATTCTAATCTCGTTCAGTAAATGGATTCTACTTTACAATTGTCTCTAATACCCCCTTCATCACCTTACTATATAAACTTTTCATCACCTTACTACATAAACTTTTCTAAGGTTACTACACACTTCTCCTGTCAGTTCTTTAAAATGATTTATCCATTCATTGTATAAATCATTTAGGTAAGATTTATGTATCCTAACCCTAATGTAAATGCGCATTGAAATTATTGATGGAATTTCACTTTAATAATGTGCATTAATGTAGAGTCTACATATATACTCGACCTCTATATACAAACTATTAATAATGGTTGACAGTTATAGCCTTTCCGTGGGTATGTATGTTTAATGTTCATTATAAGTACTTTTTATTTTTTTATCGCTGTTTTCTTAAGGCAATAATAATGTGTAATGCTTAATGGTGTTGTCTCAGAGCCTGGAATAGTCCTAGTCCGGATAGAAAAAATATTTTTAAAAATTTATCTAAGTTATTTGTATCTCAGTCCTTATTTCCATTGACCCTAATATACTTTATGCTTACACACAGTCGTGCGGTTAGGATCAGAGGAAATACGGACTATTTGTTTCTTAGTTAACTTAGACCAAAATGATAGAGCTGTTTTACTCCTGTACCGTTCTGGGGTTAGAGCACAGACTGTCTTTTTGGCATATAATTGACGTTGTCCTGACTTCCACCCTATCAAAAACTGTGATGTGTACGAGTTCATTTACTCGTTGTTCTTGATAACTTTTGATATATTATAATATACTATGAATATTGTCCAAGAATTAATGAAATTCTACATGACAGCTAGTCATATCTAGTTTGATGAATACAATTCAGTAAATGCTAAAATAAATCTTCGTTCTGTGAAGCTTTCATTTTATTGACTTTGGTTTAACAATAGTGTATACAATTTAGTGCAATTTTGATGGATCGTTCTATGTCTTGCATAACAAGTTATATTAATAGAAGGTGAACTGAATATTGAAGGGATTGAAAAATAACGTCACACTACCCCCTCCTTGTTGGTCACAAAGCAAGTGCATTTATCTATTTTTATGTAATGATGTCTGCAAATTTCACAAAATTGTATAAAAGAATGCCTTCCTTGTTGTTATTAGAGCCCCTGGTAGCCCTGTCGTTTTGAGCACCGGTTCGCAGATGATAGCGCCTACAAAAATTTCACACGGTATTGATCCAGAACTAAATGAAGAGTTACTTTTACTTTGTTTATCTGCTTTGCTTAAAGAACGTGATGCATTGGTGCTTCACGAATATATTAACGTGGCTTTTTATCAATGTTAGAAAACTAGATAATGTAATATATATCAAATACGTGCTAGATTTTGATGTGCCATATGTGCACATTTCGGAAAATCATTCCTCATCAGTTACACTAAGGGACCGAAAAGTTTGATAGATAAAAAACATAAGCCAAACCTAACTTGGTCAACCTACTAAAGTGCAAGGGATTATTTTGTCCACCCATTCCGTACCGGGTAAACGAAACGGACCACAGTTATGATATAACGATAACATGTTATTTAGATTAAACAAAGCATAAATCGTCAATACAACTTGTCAAAAATGAAAACATTGACATAAAGAATTTTACTTTATTGAAATAAATTTGAATAAAGGTTCAGATTACAATTTCCGAATTTAGAAATCAGTTTAAAAAGATTAATTTACAACCATTTAAATCTTAGGTTTAGTTTTAAAATATAATTTATTTTCCGTCCCAGGCAAACAGAAAACCTTTATAATCAGCTACCGTTAGTTGAAGTGGTCAAATATTTGAAGTTTTTGTTAGTTTTGTAACATGAAGAAGTAAATAATCATATCTACAAGGTAAAAATTGAAAGTTGTAAATTATAATTGTTAAAGTACAGACACTTATATTCTGACTTTAATCTTTTTATTATTCTAATCACGCCCGACGCCTCCATTTTTGATCAGGTTAATATTGGCTGTAAATGGTGATATGTTTACATAATTTAATCAATTTGTCACAACATTAGAAATATATTTACATAGTACACGATGAATGTCTTTCAATTAAATTATAAAATAATAACTGTGTGTTTTAAGTAAAAAATCAAACTTCGATTTAATTGTTTCTGGACAAGTGGTTAGGCAGTGCTAGACTTCGAAGAAGTCTAATAAACTTTTTTTCCTTTCTTTCCTTTTTTTAATTTTTTATTAAAAAAATATCATTATTATTTTTTTTTAAATTTTATTATTATTATTATTTTTTTTTTTTTGATAAGTCCTAAAGACTGATTCTGTTGTTTGTAATTTGGTTGACAATGTGATGCTAAGAAGTTGCAGACCAAATTGGCAGCAAGGGTGTTATATTTTTTCATACTGTTTGCTAACCTGTTATAGTAATGATAAGTCTAGAGTCCATTTGTGCACAGCTTCGTTAGCTTAGCCCTGTGGTAACTGAAAATCTGAATCTCGTGTATAAGTCAATATTTTTCATCTAAATAATCTAAGAACAACTCTTTTCACGGTATTTTGGTCGTGTTTTACTGTTTACTGTTGATATTTCACGGTGGTAATGTTACCTATACAGTTGGGCTTTTACTCTACAGGGATTTATTCTAAAAAACAGGTGTTTTTGATTATGCAAAGTCCTTACATTACACAAACGAATTTGGATTTAGATGTCACCTACACAGTTGGGCTTTTACGGGTATTTCTTAAAAAAAAAAAAAAGAAAAAAAGGTGTTTTTAATCATGCGAAGTCTTTACATTAAACAAACGAATTTGGGTTTAGAAAACAAGTCTTAATTGTTGATTCTAATCTCGTTCAGTAAATGGATTCTACTTTACAATTGTCTCTAATACCCCCTTCATCACCTTACTATATAAACTTTTCATCACCTTACTACATAAACTTTTCTAAGGTTACTACACACTTCTCCTGTCAGTTCTTTAAAATGATTTATCCATTCATTGTATAAATCATTTAGGTAAGATTTATGTATCCTAACCCTAATGTAAATGCGCATTGAAATTATTGATGGAATTTCACTTTAATAATGTGCATTAATGTAGAGTCTACATATATACTCGACCTCTATATACAAACTATTAATAATGGTTGACAGTTATAGCCTTTCCGTGGGTATGTATGTTTAATGTTCATTATAAGTACTTTTTATTTTTTTATCGCTGTTTTCTTAAGGCAATAATAATGTGTAATGCTTAATGGTGTTGTCTCAGAGCCTGGAATAGTCCTAGTCCGGATAGAAAAAATATTTTTAAAAATTTATCTAAGTTATTTGTATCTCAGTCCTTATTTCCATTGACCCTAATATACTTTATGCTTACACACAGTCGTGCGGTTAGGATCAGAGGAAATACGGACTATTTGTTTCTTAGTTAACTTAGACCAAAATGATAGAGCTGTTTTACTCCTGTACCGTTCTGGGGTTAGAGCACAGACTGTCTTTTTGGCATATAATTGACGTTGTCCTGACTTCCACCCTATCAAAAACTGTGATGTGTACGAGTTCATTTACTCGTTGTTCTTGATAACTTTTGATATATTATAATATACTATGAATATTGTCCAAGAATTAATGAAATTCTACATGACAGCTAGTCATATCTAGTTTGATGAATACAATTCAGTAAATGCTAAAATAAATCTTCGTTCTGTGAAGCTTTCATTTTATTGACTTTGGTTTAACAATAGTGTATACAATTTAGTGCAATTTTGATGGATCGTTCTATGTCTTGCATAACAAGTTATATTAATAGAAGGTGAACTGAATATTGAAGGGATTGAAAAATAACGTCACACTACCCCCTCCTTGTTATAAATTATGTCCTGATGCGTGTTTGCGTTTTCCTTCTATTGACATGACATGAACACAAAAAGTTTATACCATGATATCATAATTAATCTGAAAAACCTGGTATAACAGTTTATAGACTATTTCTGATGTGGCATTGTTTGGAGGGGTCGGGGTCGATATAATCAGATTTCTCGCCATTCAGGATAAACGCTTGACATAAATTCAATAGAAACAACTTGTTGTAATATCGACCAATGAAATCGTATCTAGTTATTTTATGATGTTTGATTAGAGTAGCAGAAATAAAATCAGTGAACGGTTCCTGTAATAATTAGCCAAGTGAGTGATAAGAATTTATTCTGACGTATTTTTCACCTTTAACTTTCAAGTAATATATAAAAAAAATGGAAAAATAATTTAACATACTTCCACAACTGTTTTATGGGGATGTGATAAAATTTAAGATATAATCCTAATCAGTGTTGTGACATAATTTTGATTATTGATTCAAGGTAAGAATTTTATTTAAATTATAAGAACAAGTAAGAATTAAAAACAATAATTAAAGCTTTAATGGTATTTCTAAGAATTAATGACAGTAAAACTATACGTGTAAAATCAGAGAACTTGTATCGTTTTGGTGTAGATATTCATATGAAATACGTATTTCAGATAGATTGAAATGCAAGACAGCAATTCACCTTTATATCTCAAAATACCAGAACATATGACGAATTTTGTTGCTTATCTTGGACAAACGTAAATAGTTTCACGCCTAAATCCTTTACAAATTTATAATTACAAAATATGTACATGTAACAATAATTTTTTTATATAAAATATTGGAAACATTGTACATCATATTCCTCTTTTTTTAAATTTATCTTATGACTTGGAAATGTTTCCTTTTCCGTTTACTAGCAACTTTTCCAATTTTTCAATATTTTTGTATTAAAATTTTTCCTCTGTTGCAAATATGCTTTAGAGTAATTGCCTTTGACACGTTCAATTTAGTCATAGGAGTTGAGCTAAGTAATGGTGTTTTACGCCCCAGTCATGATTCTTTTACTGGCATCTAGCCGGTGATGGAGGAAACCGGAGTTCCCGGAGAAAACCACCAACCTTCAGCAAATAAACTGACAAACTTTCTCACATTAGGATATTTAGCTATATATGACTATTTTGTAAAACGGGACATATGTCTTGTGTAGAATTTTTTAATTTTACTAAAAGAAATATTCAAAATTTTGCACATGACACATAAAATAAGCATTTATTAGGAGAAACTTAACATTTTAACGAGTATCAATTTTCTCTGTCTTTGGCCCTTTTTTATATAGTCATTTTCGGATTTATGAATTTTGTTTTCTGAAAGTGCAATCTACTTATTGCGTGTACTTATAAGACACTTATAGATGTATATTAGTAATAAGTTAAACAAAGGTATATCTATATGTGTAGTTAAAATAGACGTATTTATGTTAGAGACATTGTAGATAGCCTTAAATGATCACTCGTACATAAAACTGAAGTATTACTCTTATAAAACCTTAAATTAGCACCTGCCTTATAGAAGAGGTTAATATTTACTGTTGTACGATATAAGTATTGATATTTCTTATAGATATGAATTCTCTCCATTTCTAAGTTACTAATAAGTGGCGTTATGTTTTATTGTTTTGTTTTAGTGATAGCTGTCCCTACACGGTAAAAATCAATACACCTAGGCATCCATATCATATAAAATTATAACTCGTTCTTAATATTTCAATAAAAGTCACGAACTATACATAGTTGAACAAATTTATTTTAAAACAAATGTCAAAACTGAATTATTTTTGTGTTAATATTTATTTCCCTAAAGAATACTATAAAAGAATGTTTCGTGAAATGTAAATCGTAGTATGAATATTTTATCTAACACGTTAGTGATTTTCTTTTGAAAACAGAATTTACCGTTTTTTTATGCCGACACGTATCTGATGAAGCTATTTATTATCCTTGTAGGAAGTTGTAGTCATTACTACTGGCAGTAAATCTTCTTTTCTTAAGAGATTATATCAAATGCCAATGAGTACGTTTGAAGCAATGGTTTCTAGAACAACATCTATTTCAGCGTATTTATTGCACAATTGTTTATTGATTTTTAGCTACTTGTGTAATTATTTTGATGGGATTTTTGTTCCCAAGTGTAATTTTTATTTTAATGATAGATTTCAATCAAGTTATTATTTTGCATCTCTCTCTCTCTCTCTCTCTCTCTCTCTCTCTCCTCTCTCTCTCTCTCTCTTTTGATGTTGTTGAATACATTTTCTTCACAGTCATATTTGCCTCCCCCTCTCTCCCTTTTGATGTTGTTAAATACATTTTCATCATTTTCTTCACACAATTTCAATCAAATTATTATTTTGTCCCCTCCCCCCTCTCTCTCTCTCTCTCTCTCTCTCTCTCTCTCTCTCTCTCTCTCTCTCTCTCTCTCTCTCTCTTGATGATGTTGAATACATTTTCTTCACATAGTTTTTTGTAAATACCTCTCCCAGAATGGCAGATGACATTATTCAATCATATAATGTTTGTATTAGAATATTTTGTATATATAAAACGTAAACGGTTGTTATCTTTTGTCAAATCAACATCTATCAAAGTAATAACAGCAATACTGAATATGTAGGTAAAGGATAATAAACAATGTAGGACCTTCATTTCAAGAAGATTTCAAGATTATAAAGAGATCTAACGTAGAGATAATGAGTGAAATATTTTGGTTGTTAAACATGAAGTAAAAACAAATCCTTTATAAGCCTGCCTTTCACATTTTAAAATAGATGTTATCAATAAAATTTATATATAATTTAAAATGAAACAACCCCCCGATCTCCTTGAGCTAGTGTATTCTTAAAATCATAATCGTCAGGAATTCAGGTTTTAATAGAAGTACAATTATTTATCAATAATAAAGTGTCTTTGTTTCTCTTGTTTCAATAAACATTGATCCCAGGAATAAGAATGCGTTAAATATCTTAAATAAGCGACCTCGGAATTTTAAGGGGATTCTTAAGTTTTGTTTAAATACTAACAGATCCAAGTTATCCGAATAGCCCCCGCTGAACTGATTTATAATAGTTTGAATGTGTGAATTGTAGACATGGCAACCTCCATAGATACCACGAATACACCACTTAAAAACTCCACGACTTTGGACAGTCACACGATACAATTTGAAAACGGTATCTAACGGATCGGTACGTTAAATACTTTGTACGATCATAATAAATACACTTATTTATAAAAAACATTAATTGATCACGAAAATTGCAACCGACGGTGGCATTGTCTATTTACACTGGTATATATACATATAATGTTTTCTATCGTAATTGTATTAAAATTGTCAATAATTTTCAAGTCCACTATTTCTTGTTTTATAATACATACGTTACTTCTAAGGTATAAAAATGGTCAAATGAAAAAGGCATAATGTTGACAATAGGTATGATGCCTATAATCATGTTTAAAGAAATGCTTTTTTTTCATATGGAAAAGACAGAGTTCTGAATTCAAAATCATGAAGAAAATGAGAGGACATGGAAACAAAGCAGTGCAAAATAGATAAATAAATGAAAATAATAAAAAAATAAAAATGTAAAGAAATAAAATTATTAGAAATAGTGAAACTTGTTAAGAATTTATAAGGTATCAATAACCACAGTTTTAACCACAAAAAGATTCACTGAAGGAATGCTCTTAAAGCTGCATTAAGTTTTCCTAGGAAAAAAATTAAAACGTTGCCAATCTAATTAATGATGTTCCTAATGAACAATGTTAGATTTGGTTCAATGAAAACAGCTCGAATAAATGCAGAAATAGCAATAAATTCCCAGCGAGATGTAGCCTGTGGGATCTAATGTTAGAACATGGTTACGTCATAAAAAAAACCCGGGTCATTTAAACACAACTTACAAAACAATGAAATACGATAAATTAAACACAGAATTTCATAAAATTTGTCATTTGTGACTTTGTAAGAGATACGTAACATCAATGCGAATACGTTTGGATATTATTGACAGACAATTAATACAATTTGTCAGGTTTCACCTTTGATTCATTAGGAATTTCCGTACATCTGTGCGCATGCTCCTAGCAAATAATTATTATCATTAAACATTGACCAACCCGTTAGAGGAATCCGTTTATTTACAGCTAATAGTAATGGAATTATAGAAAATGAATTCTCGGGTCGTGATTAGAAGTTATCTATTTTTTAAAAAAAAATTATATTTTTAGAAAATCAAAAAATAATTCAGAAAATTGAAAAACTTAATGCAGCTTTAATACTAAGTCTCTGGACATTGAGTGATCATGGAATAAATGAGAATTTTACCACCGTGCATGACAGAAATATTTTTGATGTTTGTCATAAGAAGTGAATAACTATTTCATATAATTCTGTGTTTACCACATAAACATAAACTTAGGTTTAGTAGTTCACATTAACTTAAATTATGGACAATTGTCTGGCATTTTAGTTTAAAACTTCATTTATAACTGAAAATAGCTTAGCAAACAGGCCTGTTAGTTTATCTATGAAGGCAAATCAAGTGATTTTACACCTAATGATGAAAAAACAAATTAATTTATTGACATACTTACTTTATTAGTTATATATAAAAAGAATTTAATGGAGTAGCCAGTTACTTTTGCTTTTATTCTGTGTACAGAAGATGAAAGCCTTAATGATTGATCTTTTAACCGTTTGGTCAATACACATTTCACCTGTCTACCATTTATTGTTTCAACATCACTCACTTAAAATAGCAATATTGACAAGCGCGCTTTTTGAATTTAAATTATGGATTTAATTAATCCAAACTTAGCAAATAATTCATGTCAATACCGTACGTCATTAAATATTTGTCAGTACTAAATTTCAGGAAGTGTCAATCAAAAAAACAGAATACGTTTGAAATATACATAGTAACAAACGCCATTTAGTTGGTATTTCTGGTTTATATGCACTTTGTATATATCAAATACAATCAAATATTTCTATAGTCAATGCTGTTGTATTGAATAAGTATGGTAACACTTTCAATTGTTAACCGAGACACTAATTTTGTTTTTGATGTTGCAAATAAAATTGATATCCGAGAATAATATACGTTTGGGGGTGTCATGTGTGTTGATGTGTGTCACGGTTTTCACTGCGTATATAAAACTCATTTTTCTATGAAACTCATTTCATTTAGATTATTTTTGTGGGACATCATCCCTAAACTATATTTTTAGTAGTTATTCTAAATTTTAAATATAATTTTTTCATTTCAGGCAATTGGATAACAAATAAGAAGTAAGATGCCGGCTCCACGTAAAATGGGTAGAGATAAGGAGATGATGGCGGTGACTTACAACCTGAAGGAAGATCGCTGTTTAGAGAAAAGTATGCAAACTCTTAACCTTGAACGTGCATACTCTATGAAACTGCTTAACTTAGATCATAGGATTATACGCGTTAACTACAAACGGTTAAAAGAGAAAGTTTCCAGGATAAAATCACATTTATCGGCAAACGAAATATCAGACTTAAAGCAGTTAGAAGCCGAAGGTAAGCTAAAACCCACACATTCAGTTGTAAATATTGGAAGTGCTATCAAAATAGCAAGCGCAGCAAGGCGATTAAAATTACAAACTCCGCAGAGTAGAATGTCAACATTTATACAGACGCCATTTCCGAATGGCGGAGATGAACAGATGACCACTCCGCGGTCAAATACGTGTAATAATCTCAAAAGAAGTAATTCTGTAACAGGAGTGTTTATTGATGCACCAGAACCGAGAAATGATAAAAGGCGAAACTCAACAGACAATGGTGTTACATTTCGACCGCAAAGTGCAGTTACAAGCTCAGAAAACCACAATCAAAATCAAAATGGAGGGAACAAAATTAGACCAGCTACCTCAGCTTATGGAAACAATAATGCAAAACTGTTTTCACCTCGTTCGTATTTCCAAACACCTAAAGTGAATGGACCGATTCCCAGCCACTCACCTTACTCATCACACTCCGTGGCTGAAAAAGAATCCCGTATTCAGTCGGGCGTTGTTCAATCACCATCCCGCGCCCCGAGATCGGCTTTTATGTCTGATGATATTGACAGTAACCTTGGTGATGATTTATACGAAGAAAGACGACAAGATTTAATATTCGAAGAAGAGGCTAATTTTAAAATGATCGGTAAAAAGAAAGATCATTTCTTAGACAAAATAGATGCGTACCTCAAAGAAAACCCCGTGCCTGATTGGAGTAATCCGTCTGGCACAATAAATTTTGATGATACCCCTGACGACGACGAAATAGAGGAAACCAGTTCGCGAATAGGTAGTGCAGGAAGTAGAAGCCGGTTGTTACCAGGACGACTGGAAATATCTCGAACATTTTCAAATGATGAGAGATATAGAAGAAAAATGATGGAATTGTGGAAAGACTTGAATAAATGTAGATATTTAAGACTTCCAGAGGAAAGACTGGATCTGTCTGGTGTCAATACACTGGCACAAGATCAGCTGAAAATGTTAAGAACTTTAAAAGAAACGCCGCTTAGGTAATTTTGGTAACGTTATTACATCTTATTTTCGATCGTGCTTTCAGTGGATTCAATTTGAATCTGTTCTTTTAAATGTTTAATGGTAAACGAGAAAAGTTTTAAAGGATTTCCCAAATACCATTGAATGTTACTGATTTAAATTTCACAAATCTCATACATATATATTGTTTTACTTTGTTCAGATTGCTGGATTTTATTTCGTAGTTATCCAAAGCCTATTATTTGTGTAACTATAACAACATGTTTTATCAATATTGACAGCGGATACAAGGTTTCAATTGTATAATTTACCTGTAATACATTCCAAAACGGTATCTGCAATAAAAAAATCTTATACGCTATCAAGTGACCAAATACTTGTATATACCAGTATATATAAGCGTTATTGCTTTCAAGTTAATATTTTATTTTCAAACAGAACTTTGAAAACAGACGTACAATGAGACTGAACTTGTCTCACCAGTAAAATCGGCTTTTGATGGTTTTGACATTTCTTTGCATTATTGATGAATCACTTAGCTGTTTATATAGTGTTGACGGAACCGTGGAATAGTTTTAACTAGCAATGTTTAGGAAATGAACACCATGCAATGACCTACATAAATGTACGATATTTATCAGGATCTATATCAGTGCTTCGCAAAGAGATCTCGCTCTTCTTTTCGGATGAACTTATTATGTTTACTTGAAGAGACATCTCTTTTTGAAGCCAAGTTACACGAGAAGAGCAAGGATTCAATACTTTTAATAAGACTTCTTTAGACTAGATAAAATCGTATTTGTACCTTGTTTTGGGTTGCAATCGATGTATGCACTTAATATGATTTTTAGGGACTAACAGAGGTTCACAAGTTCAGTACAGGTATCAAACAAAATTTAATAAAATGTTAAAAACTCTCTGGTTTAGGTATTATTAATCATGTAGTACGTGTATACATCTTGTACAATGTATTATTAGACACAAAGCGACGGAAACAGATATGTTCTGTCAGACAACTGGTATTCCAATATCACAAAAGTATACCGTTTATTTAGAAGTATTGGTAAGAGACAAAGTGCTCTATATTTTGTTACTTTAAGCATGTTGTTGTATATTGGTTGTGGGTAAAGTAAAACTGTTATATATATATTGTTAATTTGAACAAGTTGTGTATGTATTTGGGCAGTGTCAAACTGCTTTCGATGTTATTGTTAACATGTTCAAATCCGTCCTGTAATTCACTTGTTATGTACAGTTGAATCAATAAAAGTATTCAAGTTTATATCAAATGAAGTGTTTAGTCTTGTTGGACAGTAACTGACTTAGTTGTTACTGTATTCAAGCTTACGTCCGTACTGTAATTCACTTGTTATGTACAGTTGAATCTATAAAATTTTATTCACATAAACGTTTTTTCCTTTTTCCAATAAAATATATAGAGTATTATGTATTTAAAGATTTTCAGAGATGATCATCAGTAAAACGTGACAAGTAACGTAAAATGTGGATGAAAATTTTAAAATGGATAACAACACGCGTTGATTTTTTTTCAGCCCCACCATTTTCTGAATCATTAGCTAGTGAAATCTTACCATCATGTTGCCGGCCCTGATCATAACAGGTTCTAATTGTTAGCCAGTGGTCAAACATTTAATACAAACCTGTATACAACTATATTTATATATATGTTTGTATGCATGTATCACAACAAAAATATCAGACCAATAAACACACATGTACATTAAAGCAGGTGCGTTAAAATGTCACAATGTCCTTAAATGGGGATGAGAGGATGACTTTCGGAAATGTGGTATATGGCACATCAAAACTTAACAGTATTTTCTGATGCTTTAGAGATATATAATAGTTTTGCTTACTTTGTTTATTTTCCAAATCAAGCATCTTTGACGTCTTACACAAAAAATAAATATGCAGTTACTTGTCTATACACTGCTGCATTAAAACATTTTATTATTCTATTTTTAATTAAAAATTGAATAAAACACAATGCACAATGAACCCCCCCCCCCCAATAAAAAAAAAAAAAATGATACTAGACGTAATCAAAATTGGAAAGAAAACAGTTTATAAATTGAACATTAAAATGATGCAAGATTGTAACTGGCACGCATCTTCCAGCGGGGAATGCTGTATTCAGTACGGGTATCTTAACGTGATCGTATTTATTTCACGAACGCTAATCATGATTGAACGTATTCATTTAACTAAAGGTGATTTATAATACTCTTAAATAGCGTGATAAATTCAATCAAATTATTCGCTTTCGAATTCGATAATTAACCTGTTGAAAACATTATTAGGGACTGTTACCTGAATTCATTTCATTATAGATTTATGAAGGTTATATTCATTTTATTGCTTTACAAGATTTATACATTATATATTGTATGTTGTTAGTTTTGATGTATAACTTCAATATCAATACATGTACGTAAGTCAATGGGACTTTAATTAGCCTAGTACTACAACTCAGATCTTTCTGTTATGATTTTTGTTGTGGGACCATTATTTCAGAAATCAAATTTGACAAAATCAAATTAATTAAAATTCAATTCAATTTTAAAAAAAAACACATGCCAAGATTTTTTTATAATATTATTTATTTATTTATTTAATAGTGTATGGTTGAAATAAATTTTGATAATGTCACCGTAAACTTGAGGTTTCAGGACAAATGACTCGAATGCCAACTGCTAATGTAATAACTTTGAAAAAAAAATTGTATGTGAAATGTCTGTTATATAAATTGATAAAAATCATGTAATTTATACATCAATAAAATATACAATTAACGCTCAATCTTAACACAATATTAAATGAATCTATAAGGTACAAATAATAACTGCAATTTTAGTATGACGTCAATATTTTGAAAGAGTCTTCAGAAGTTCAGGGTCTTGCCATAATGAACTTTAAGATGGGCTACACTCATAATTAAGATCGTTATGTTTTTAAAATCAGAGAAGAATCAGTTTGATAAAGTAAGAATTGAGTTGATATTTTAAGGTTGATGGGTTGGGTTGATAGAATCTGGTTGAAAAGATAAGAAAAGGGTTGGTAAAGCAAGAAGCAAGAATCGGGTTTATATATTATACAACATTTAATAAATGTTTTTTTACAAGGCAAACTTTGTGAATTTTTTAGCTTATGTAAAGCAAGAATCGGATATATATATATATATATATATATATATATTATACAACATCAAATGAGTATACATGTAGTATCATAGCTGTAATAATTTTTGAAATCTAAACGAGAAACAATTCTAAATTTTTTTCAGAAAATTAGAAATCATTTGTAATATATCAATAGGGTATTTGCCAGAAATATTAGAGTTATTACAAAACTAGTGCAATATTATATAGGAAACATTAAGAAACTACGATGACAAGAGGTGATTAGAACAAAATTAATAATTTTGTTGCGAATTTCTAAAATTTTGAGAATTTTTTTCTCCTTTAGACGTTTATTTACAACAGCAAAGATACATTAATTTCATGTTGTATGATATATTAACCAAATTTCTGCTTTGCCAAAGCTAAAAAACCTCAAAATTTGCCGTTATAATTCAAAGCAACTAAGAGAAATAAATCAGTGAAAACAAAATAAACAAAAAAACAAAACTAAACATATAGATAGAAAGCCTACTATTTATAAAACTCGGGAAAGCCTGTGGAACAAAGGACAAAAATTGTATCCAGTTCCTGGTTATCAATTCTAAACTACATTTTTCAAATGAGATCATAAACACACTGTATATACCATTTCTCATAATTAAAGAGACTTTCAGTGTGTAACCATCTGTAATTTTGATATTGTATACGTTTATTTTGTGTTTCATATTGCAATTTCTTAAAAAGACATTTGGAAAGTATCAAGTTGATCTGTAAAAAATAGAAGTCAATAATAAAACAACCTACACAACCAAAAACACGACATAATATCAATCAGTGATGAAACAACCAACGCAAACAGTAATACAACACAATATAAATCATTGATGAAACATCCAACGCAAACAGAAGCGCAACACAATACAAGTAAGTAATGAAACATCCAACGCAACAAGAAACACGACACAATACAAATCAGTGATGAAAGAGCCAACGCAAACAGAAACACAACACAATACAAATCAGTGATGAAACAACCAACGCAACCAGAAACACAACATAATACAAATCAGTGATGAAACAACCAACGCAACCAGAAACACAACACAAAACAAATCAGTGACGAAACATTCAACGCAACCAGAAACACGACACAATACAAATCAGTGATGAAACAACCAACGCGAACAGAAACACAACACAATACAAATCAGTGATGAAACAACCAACGCAACCCAAAACACGACACAATATCAATCAGTGATAAAACAACCAACGCAAACAGAAATACAACACAATATAAATCATTGATGAAACATCTAACGCAAAAAGAAACACAACACAATACAAGTAAGTACTGAAACATCCAACGCAACCAGAAACACGACACAATACAAATCAGTGATGAAACAACCAACGCAAACAGAAACACAACACAATACAAAGCAGTGATGAAACAACCAACGCAACCAGAAACACAACACAATACAAATCAGTGATGAAACAACCAACGCAAACACAAACACAACACAATACAAATCAGTGACATAACATTCAGCGCAACCAGAAACACGACACAATACAAATCAGTGATGAAACAACCAACACAAACAGAAACACAACACAATACAAATCAGTGATGAAACAACCAACGCAAACAGAAACACAACACAATACAAGTCAGTGATGAAACAACCAACGCAACCAGAAACACGACACAATACAAATCTTTGATGAAATATCCAACGCAAACAGAAACACAACACAATACAAGTCAGTGATGAAACATCCAACGCAAATAGAACACAACACAAGTCAATAACAAAACAAACAAAGCAACCAGTAACACAACACAATACAAGTCATTGATAAAACATCCAACGCAAACAGAAACACAACACAAGTCAATAACAAAACAAACAAGGCAACCAGAAACACAACACAATACAAGTCAGTCATGAAACATCCAACTCAACCAGAAACACAACACAATACAAGTCAGTCATGAAACATCCAACTCAACCAGAAACACAACACAAGTCAATAACAAAACAAACAAGGCAACCAGTAACACATCATAATACAAGTCAGTGAGGAAACATCCAACGCAAACAGAAACACAAAACAAGTCAATAACAAAAAAAAAACAAAACAACCAGAAACACAACACAATACAAATCAGTGATGAAACAACCAACGCAACCAGAAACACAACATAATACAAATCATTGATGAAACAACCAACGCAACCAGAAACACATCACAATACAAATCAGTGATGAAATATTCAACGCAACCAGAAACACGACACAATACAAATCAGTGATGAAACAACCAACGCAAACAGAAACACAACACAATACAAGTCAGTGATGAAACAACCAACGAACCAGAAACACGACACAATACAAATCTGTGATGGAACAACCAACGCAAACAGAAACACGACACAATACAAATCAGTGATGAAACAACCAACGCAAACAGAAACACAACACAATACAAGTCAGTGATGAAACAACCAACGCAACCAGAAACACGACACAATACAAGTCAGTGATAAAAACCAATGCAACCAGAAACACGACACAATACAAATCAGTGATGAAACTTTCAACGCAACCAGAAACACGACACAATACAAATCACTGATGAAACAAACACCGCAAACAGAAACACAACACAATACAAATCAGTGATGAAACATCCAACGCAACCAGAAACCCAACACAATACAAATCTGTGATGAAACAGCCAACGCAAACAGAAACACAACACAATACAAGTCAGTGATGAAACATCCAACTCAATCAGAAACACAACACAATACAAGTCAGTGATGAAACAGCCAACGCAAACAGAAACACAACACAAGTCAATAACAAAACAAACAAGGCAACCAGTAACACAACACAATACAAGTCATTGATAAAACATCCAACGCAAACAGAAACACAACACAATACAAGTCAGTCATGCAACATCCAACTCAACCAGAAACACAACACAATACAAGTCAGTCATGAAACAACCAACGCAAACAGAAACACAACACAATACAAATCAGTGGTGAAACATCCAACGCAAACAGAAACACAATACAAGTCAATAACAAAACAAACAAGGCAACCAGTAACACAACATAATACAAGACAGTGATAAAACATCCAACGCAAACAGAAACACAAAAGAAGTCAATAACAACACTAACAAGACAACCAGAAACACAACACAATACAAATCAGTGATGAAACAACCAACGCAAACAGAAACACAACACAATACAAGTCAGTGATGAAACAACCAACGCAACCAGAAACACGACACAATACAAATCTTTGATGAAACATCTAACGCAAACAGAAACACAACACAAGTCAATAACAAAACAAACAAGCCAACCAGTAACACAACACAATACAAGTCAGTGATGAAACATCAGACTCAACCAGAAACACAACACAATACAAGTCAGTGATGAAACAACCAACGCAAACAGAAACACGACACATGTCAATAACAAAACAAACAAGCCAACCAGTAATACAACACAATACAAGTCAGTGATGAAACAACCAACGCAAACAGAAACACGACACAATACAAATCAGTGATGAAACATCCAACGCAAACAGAAACACGACACAAGTCAATAACAAAACAAACAAGCCAACGAGTAATACAACACAACACAAGTCAGTGATGAACAACCAACGCAAACAGAAACACAACACAATACAAATCAGTGATGAAACAACCAACGCAAACAGAAACACAACACAATACAAGTCAGTGATGAAACAACCAACGCAACCAGAAACACAACACAATACAAATCTTTGATGAAACATCTAACGCAAACAGAAAAACAACACAAGTCAATAACAAAACAAACAAGCCAACCAGTAATACAACACAATACAAGTCAGTGATGAAACATCCAACTCAACCAAAAACACAACACAATACAAGTCAGTCATGAAACAACCAACGCAAACAGAAACACAACACAATACAAATCAGTGATGAAACATCCAACGCAAACAGAAACACAACACAAGTCAATAACAAAACAAACAAGGCAACCAGTAACACAACAAAATACAAGTCAGTGATTAAACATCCAACGCAAACAGAAACACAAAACAAGTCAATAACAAAACAACCAACGCAAACAGAAACACAACACAATACAAATCAGTGATGAAACATCCAACGCAAACAGAAACACGACACAAGTCAATAACAAAACAAACAAGCCAACCAGTAATACAACACTTAACAAGTTAGTGATGAAACAACCAACGCAAACACAAACACAACACAATACAAATCAGTGATGAAGCATCCAACTCAAACAGAAACACAACACAATACAAATCCTTGATGAAACATCTAACGCAAACAGAAACACAACACAAGTCAATAACAAAACAAACAAGCCAACCAGTAATACAACACAACACAAGTCAATAACAAAACAAACAAGGCAACCAGAAACACAACACAATACAAGTCAGTCATGAAACAACCAACGCAAACAGAAACACAAAACAATACAAATCAGTGATGAAACATCCAACGCAAACAGAAACACAACACAAGTCAATAACAAAACAAACAAGGCAACCAGTAACACAACATGATACAAGTCTTTGATGATAAAACATCCAACGCAAACAGAAACACAAAACAAGTCAATAACAAAACAAACAAGACAACCAGAAACACAACACAATACAAGTCAGTGATGAAACATCCAACGCAAACAGAAACACAACACAATACAAATCAGTGATGAAACAACCAACGCAAACAGAAACACAACACAATACAAATCAGTGATGAAACAACCAACGCAACCAGAAACACAACATAATACAAATCATTGATGAAACAACCAACGCAATCAGAAACACATCACAATACAAATCAGTGATGAAATATTCAACGCAACTAGAAACACGACACAATACAAATCAGTGATGAAACAACCAACGCAAACAGAAACACAACACAATACAAGTCAGTGATGAAACAACCAACGAACCAGAAACACGACACAATACAAATCTGTGATGGAACAACCAAGGCAAACAGAAACACGACACAATACAAATCAGTGATGAAACAACCAACGCAAACAGAAACACAACACAATACAAGTCAGTGATGAAACAACCAACGCAACAAGAAACACGACACAATACAAGTCAGTGATAAAAAACCAATGCAACCAGAAACACGACACAATACAAATCAGTGATGAAACTTTCAACGCAACCAGAAACACGACACAATACAAATCACTGATGAAACAAACACCGCAAACAGAAACACAACACAATACAAATCAGTGATGAAACATCCAACGCTACCAGAAACCCAACACAATACAAATCTGTGATAAAACAACAAACGCAACGAAAAACACAACTTAATACAAGTCAGTGATGAAACATCCAACGCAAACAGAAACACAACACAATACAAGTCAGTGATGAAACATCCAACTCAATCAGAAACACAACACAATACAAGTCAGTGATGAAACAGCCAACGCAAACAGAAACACAACACAATACAAGTCAGTGATGAAACATCCAACTCAATCAGAAACACAACACAATACAAGTCAGTGATGAAACAGCCAACGCAAACAGAAACACAACACAAGTCAATAACAAAACAAACAAGGCAACCAGTAACACAACACAATACAAGTCATTGATAAAACATCCAACGCAAACAGAAACACAACACAATACAAGTCAGTCATGAAACATCCAACTCAACCAGAAACACAACACAATACAAGTCAGTCATGAAACAACCAATGCAAACAGAAACACAACACAATACAAATCAGTGATGAAACATCCAACGCAAACAGAAACACAATACAAGTCAATAACAAAACAAACAAGGCAACCAGTAACACAACATAATACAAGACAGTGATAAAACATCCAACGCAAACAGAAACACAAAAGAAGTCAATAACAACACTAACAAGACAACCAGAAACACAACAATACAAATCAGTGATGAAACAACCAACGCAAACAGAAACACAACACAATACAAGTCAGTGATGAAACAACCAACGCAACCAGAAACACGACACAATACAAATCTTTGATGAAACATCTAACGCAAACAGAAACACAACACAAGTCAATAACAAAACAAACAAGCCAACCAGTAACACAACACAATACAAGTCAGTGATGAAACATCAGACTCAACCAGAAACACAACACAATACAAGTCAGTGATGAAACAACCAACGCAAACAGAAACACGACACATGTCAATAACAAAACAAACAAGCCAACCAGTAATACAACACAATACAAGTCAGTGATGAAACAACCAACGCAAACAGAAACACAACACAATACAAATCAGTGATGAAACATCCAACGCAAACAGAAACACGACACAAGTCAATAACAAAACAAACAAGCCAACCAGTAATACAACACAACACAAGTCAGTGATGAACAACCAACGCAAACAGAAACACAACACAATACAAATCAATGATGAAACATCCAACGCAAACAGAAACACAACACAATACAAGTCAGTGATGAAACAACCAACGCAACCAGAAACACAACACAATACAAATCTTTGATGAAACATCTAACGCAAACAGAAAAACAACACAAGTCAATAACAAAACAAACAAGCCAACCAGTAATACAACACAATACAAGTCAGTGATGAAACATCCAACTCAACCAAAAACACAACACAATACAAGTCAGTCATGAAACAACCAACGCAAACAGAAACACAACACAATACAAATCAGTGATGAAACATCCAACGCAAACAGAAACACAACACAAGTCAATAACAAAACAAACAAGGCAACCAGTAACACGACATAATACAAGTCAGTGATTAAACATCCAACGCAAACAGAAACACAAAACAAGTCAATAACAAAACAACCAACGCAAACAGAAACACAACACAATACAAATCAGTGATGAAACATCCAACGCAAACAGAAACACGACACAAGTCAATAACAAAACAAACAAGCCAACCAGTAATACAACACTTAACAAGTTAGTGATGAAACAACCAACGCAAACAGAAACACAACACAATACAAATCAGTGATGAAGCATCCAACTCAAACAGAAACACAACACAATACAAATCCTTGATGAAACATCTAACGCAAACAGAAACACAACACAAGTCAATAACAAAACAAACAAACCAACCAGTAATACAACACAACACAAGTCAATAACAAAACAAACAAGGCAACCAGAAACACAACACAATACAAGTCAGTCATGAAACAACCAACGCAAACAGAAACACAAAACAATACAAATCAGTGATGAAACATCCAACGCAAACAGAAACACAACACAAGTCAATAACAAAACAAACAAGGCAACCAGTAACACAACATGATACAAGTCTTTGATGATAAAACATCCAACGCAAACAGAAACACAAAACAAGTCAATAACAAAACAAACAAGACAACCAGAAACACAACACAATACAAGTCAGTGATGAAACATCCAACGCAAACAGAAACACAACACAATACAAATCAGTGATGAAACATCCAACGCAAACAGAAACACGACACAAGTCAATAACAAAACAAACAAGCCAACCAGTAATACAACACAATACAAGTCAGTGATGAAACATCCAACGCAAACAGAAACACAACACAAGTCAATAACAAAACAAACAAGGCAACCAGTAACACAACACAATACAAATCAGTGATGAAACATCCAACGCAAACAGAAACACAACAAAATACAAGTCAGTGATAAAACATCCAACGGAAACAGAAACACGACACAATAAAAGCCTGTGATAAAACAACCAACGCAAACAGAAACACAACACAAGTCAATAGTAAAAGAAAAAAGGCAACCAGAAACACAACACAACACAATTCACCTATATAACACCAGTCACAATACACAAACCAATTTTGATCATGTTAGTTTCAAATGCATTTCAAATAACATTAGTTTTCGGGATATGCCGTCAATTTAAAGGCATATGAACAAAGGAACAAAAACACGTTTTCACCTCGTTAAATGTAGAGAGCTGGGACGTACGAGTACATGAGGTAGAAAATTGACTATCATAGTGAATTAATGATACTGCACTTTATAACTACAACAAATAATATGTAACAAATCATATAAAATACATGTTAATGATCAAAGTACATGAATTAAAACGCGTTCCTGGTGCATTTTATTCGGTTACACCTATTCACTTTCCATTTTATATCTCGAAATTTTTCATTATGTAAATGCGCATAAATTGTTAAAATAGATACTCCTAAAATTTTGATTCTCTTGAATTCTTTGATGTCCATTGATTGGTCAATATCCACAACTTATTTACAGATTCAATAGAACTTACCAATCAAGGTTCATTAAAGGAAGACAGGTACGGAATAATCAATTCTATATTATAGAGGAAAATCTTAATTTCCGGTTTCCATTAGATTTCCATCAGTGACATCACAAAATTTCAGATAGCATCACGTGTTTTTATTTAACAAGGTGTAATAGAATTGCTTTATTCATTATAATTTTAATAAATATTCAATATATAATCTGTATTATTAATTAATTTCCCGATTTTCTGTTATCGGTGTGTTATCAGAGAATTGTCTTAGGCAATAAAATTATCCTAGTTCATTAGAGACAGATTATAAACTAGATTATAGACTTTGTTATAAATGGATTTATGCCTTTGTACAAACTGCTATTAAATGGAATGAGACTTCCATGACTTTATCTAGGAGAAGGTAAATCCATTTTCTTGCCCCAAAAAGTCAGAAGGTTGTCCTGAGTTGAGGAACATCATGAAGACAACGTATAGGGTTGGAGATGAAAAGAAAATTCTACGTTTTACTTTGTTCCCTGCAACTCAAAATCAATTTTAAGTATTTTTAGTCTTGGTACATGATGTTAAAGAGGTCATACTCAAGGCGCAAATAAATCATTCAAGTAGTCATCATAGCATTGTCCATATTCTTGTTTAAACGTTTAAAAACAGTTATGAATACTTGGTCAAACCAGTGAAACATGATTTCATCAACTCGAAGAGTGCACATGAATATTTTCAATTTACTTTGACAATCTTAAGTACTCTTTTTCTTCGACTATTAGAGAGCATGTCATTAAGCAAAAATAGGCACATCTTGGCCAAACTGAACAATGTTTCACAGGCTGCCAGTATTTGTTGTATACGCTGGCAAATTCCTAAAAGATGATATTTAGACTCATATCACATCAGGAGCCGTTGCTCTTTTGCAATCAAACACGAGAGAGCTAAGGAATTACCTCACGTTCTACTTATTAGACCCAATACTCCAAAATGAACTGCGCATATATATCCTTATTCCCGAACAACTGTAGAAAAGATCAATAACCGCAAATTTCTCTCCTCACACCTTTAAGGTAAAGGTTATCATATGTGTTAAGTGTCTGAATTAGAAATTGTATATCTAGTCTGCTCTTGGTCCAAGCGATGGATGCAATGACAATAAAAATACTCCCTACCATTTTTCCTTTAACTCGATAATTAATATTTAATATTAAAGATGTAAACCACATGTTTTGCTTTTTTTTTGATCTCCTGTTCTTTATACAGCTATTAATGTATCCCATAGAATAATTTGTTTTGGTTTTGATTGTTATTAGTGAGCACTCATTTCAAGAATTCGTAATGTTGACTTCAATCGCAGTAAAAAGAAAGATAACTTTTGTTATATTTTTATAATGTATTCAATCTACCTAGTATATTTGAGATTACGGTAAAAAATATTAAATCAACTCTACTCTTATAGTCTATCAAATACTACAATTGTGCTTAGCCCGTTAAATTTATTTTCACGAGTCATGTGTTCATGAAAAGTTCTATTTTTATCATATATTATTTTGTTTGTATTTAGTAATTTTTTTTATTCATTTTACTTTGCCATTTTCTTGTGTCTGGGTATCTACCTCAGATTAGTAATATTAAATCAAGACTGTAATTGTACTTATGACATTGTATTTCTATCTGGGCTTTAAAAAACTGTAAAGAGTTCAGCGGGAAAAATTAACCGTTTTGCTGTAACTTGAATAGTTGAGGGTTGTGTTTTCTTTCAGTAATTTCTCAGATATAGAATAAGCACATACATGTATAATAAAGATTGCATGTTATGTGAAAAGTTACAACTGAATTTACATGTTATATAAAAATATATAGTCGTTTCATACGTTTCACAAGCATTGGTGATACAGTGATTGACAACACAAGTTTAAACAGTATTTTATTACGATATTCACAGATTGAGAAATGCAATTACTGAATAATACTTCCTATAATTAAGAATTGGATTAAATGACTAAATGACATTCAGTGTTAGTGGTACAATTCAAGAAATCTTTATTTTGAACGGTTCAGATGAAAAATGGTTCGTTCAGTTTACCATAACATTATCTTTATGATAGTTTATAGTCTACTATCTAGGCTTAAAAAATTGCAATAAGTCAGCAGCAATATATTGACCCTTTATGCTGTACTTGTGTTTTCACTCAGTTTTTACTGGGAATTTTAATAAGCTCATATTTTCTGAAACGGATACATGTAAAATACCGCTATATAGTTGTTTATACAAGCATTCGTGATCGATTTCATTCATCCGGTTGTTACTACGGTTACAAATTTGGTTGAAAAGTAATCTTAGAAGCCATTAAAAATACAACAAACTCTAAAACGAAACAACAGGACTCAAGATCGGGATATCTTATAATATCTTCATTCATTCAACGAGCACTAGATATAATAAAAAATACGGTGGCACAGTTCAGGTGAACAAAATATATTTTACCCTTATGCGAATTTGTGATAAAACAAGTTAGGAAAAATGGACCGTTCAGTTTATAACTGATGGCTATTGTCTGTCATGGAGAAGAAGATTTCAAAACACAATTATGTCTTATATATATATTATAAACCAAACAATTACATTCTTTCATGTAAAAACAACCTTTTGAGTTATTGTCTATTTAGATATAGGATACTTTTAGCACGTTTTATCCTAGCACTAATACACTATGCACACATTCCACGATACAGCACTTTTGAAAAACGTAAAATTTTCCTTTATACAACACGACAAATTGTATACTTATACTCAATAATAAAACAAAGTGTATTTTTTCTAGCGATGATATTCTGTTTCATGTTTCATCATACTGTCTATATTTTGATCCTGCCCGAAGAATTCGAAATCTATCGTATTTATCTGTAGCTAATGTTTTTATACCAGACAGATCTATGACACCCTCGGGTACTCTTAAATATGTACACTTTCTTATATCTTTCCAGATTTTTTCGTTTTTCGATAAATTTTTCGATATTTCGGTTTTGTAATACCTAAAAGATTGACTTTTCTGACGTTGAAGTTCCCAGATTGACTGGCGTTTTGTTGGTTTATCTATCAATCGATTATAATTACAAGAAGAAGTAGGTTTTGTCGAACTTTCACGAAGGTAATTTGACAATCTTTCCATGAAATTTTCAACTCTTGTTCCGAGAGCCTCGGCATTTTCTTGTTCCTCCAGAAGTAGTTCTTCTAGTTGTTCTTCTTGAATATCTTCTTCGTCAGAGTCAAGGTCGTAGTCATTGATAGATTTAAAGGACTTTCGACGGTTTGGTGATGGAGACCGAGACTGGTCCCTAACCGATTCTTTCTGCACAGCGGAATGAGACGAAAACTCGCGTGAAAGCCTTCTCGGTCTGTATGATTGTGGTCGCTGTGGTGCAGAATAATTCATTGGTTTTTGTTCTCCTGCAACCATCGCTGATGAAGGTCTCCTTCTCTGAATTTGTGTATTGTTATCTGTTACGTCATTTCCGGTTGAATTGTTGTTGTTATTACTACTATAACTTGTCTTGATATCAAACAGGCCTGCTTTATTAACACGTCCTTTCTCAAGGTCTAGCCTTAAACTAGTATCTTTTTTGTCATCCGGTGTCGAGTTAATTGTTGTTTTCTTTAACTTGGAATCCAATGTATTATGTTCTTTGCCAGTTTTGTTTGTAGTTTTATTATTTTTGCCATTACTTCCCGTTTTGACAGATTTTTTCTTGGTGGGCGTCTTTACAGTGTTTTTAGTTTTCGTGTTTTCAGTTTTATTTGAGTCGGTTACATTGCTTTTCTCATTGTTTATATCATTATCCTTTAAAATTGCAAGCTTCCTTATACCTCGTTCTTGTGTATTATCGTCTTTAATATTGTTTTGAATTGAATCAATTTTACAACTTTCGGTTTGTTTCAGTTCTTTATCGGTTATGTCTTCTTTTTCGAGAGATATTGACTTATCATTAACATCGAAATCATCAATGTTTTCGGAAATCTCGGATATTTTTGCCAATGGCGGATTAGGGGTATTATCTTTTTTGTCGTCTGCAACGTCTGACTGTTTGTCTTTAAGAATCTCGCCTAGTAACTGACATTCACTAGGTGCGTTTTTGTTTTCCGTAGGAGTTTCCTCTTTATAACAGATAATAATTCCATCAGCCGATTGTTTTACTTTATTTTCTTTATTATTTATATGTGACAATTCCTTTTTGGTTGGTAGTTGTTTCGGTGCATGATTGTCATTTTTCAAATCCGAAATTTTGTTTCCATCTTGCTCGTTATTCTGTGCATCAAAATTCAAATTGTCTTCACTCTGTGAGTCTTCATCTATAATAACCAAAGTTTTACTTTCTTGCCTAAAAGTTCCCAATTCCGACGAGTTGTCTGTCTTTAGATTTTCTTTTCTACCGACTACGCCATTAGTTATTTCATTTGACTTTGATTTACTGTCGTCTGCTTTGCTAGAGATAAAAACGTCCATAACTCTGTTGTTTTTATTAGCTTTTGAAATCTCATTTTGTTCTGATAATGCCGGTGATTTTTCAAATGTTCTACTTGGTGTCGCTGTAAGTGGTCTAGGTCTGATTGTTGACTGCGGTGTAACCATATTGCTTCTTCTCGGTGAGGCTGTCTGAGGTCTAGATCTAGTTGTAACTGGCGCTGAACTATATCCGCTGAGTTTTAAATGTCTTGCATGCGCCTCGATTCGTGAAGCCGAGTTTGAACGTACAGACGATAGACGAGGTGTTAACTTTCCTTCTAACTCTTGTCGTTTACATTCCGAGATTTCCTGAGCGGTTAAATTAGATTTGATTTTTGAAACTCTTTCTTTTAATCTTTTGTATTGAAACTTCACTAATCGTTTATTTAAATCCATTAAATTAGCCGAGTAAGTTTTTTCTAACTCTAGAGTTTGAAGGTTTTTCTTTAAATATCTCTCTTCCTTAAGATTAAACCTAATGGCCACCTCTTCCTTGTCGGAATTTGCAGCCAACTGCTTTCCAGAGAACGACATGTTGACTGAACTTGAGAACAGATAGACAAATTTTTTTTTGCTGAAATAAAATGAAAAATTAATTAAATTTATAAACAAACGAGACGCATACGTTTGACAGGAAATGCATATTCATGTATCAGGTCTGCAATAACAATGATATCGATACCAACAACCATAGAGATAACTTGGTTTTTTTTTTGTTTTTTTTTTTTTTTTTTTTGTTTTTTTTTTTTTTTTTTTTTATAAAAAAGATAATTTTGGGTGGCATAAACAAGGGGCACGGTGGCCGAGTGGTCTAAAGCGTCGCCAATCCGTCCCGGACACAATCTAGTGTGAGATTTTAAGTAATTTCGATTGCTGAAGTTCGGTTGCTTTGTTCGAGTACCCCGGTTTCGTCAACTTTCGCAGTTATAAGTTAAAGAATCTTGACTTGGCATCAAACATCATATCTCTACTACAACTGACGTTATAACGCTGTAATACTGCAAAACTTTACAAGACAAAAATAACCTTGCCGTTTCAAAACTGTCTTCATGTAGTTTTATACTTAGAATTTCGGTACTATTTCAAGTTACACTGAACTTTGTCTATTTTTATATCATTATATCATACCTTTGTTTTAGCTCCGTTTGATCATGTCATTTGAAATCATACAAAATTCTGGGTTACTCCAAATAAAAAAAAACAACATTTGATTGGAGAGTTCATCCTTGTGGTCGAAATAAGGCTTAAGTTTATAATTCTTTGTTTCTTGTATACTGACATTTATCCCTTGTTAATCCTTCCTATAAAGTATATCTTTAAGCTGGATTTAGGTCATATATACCCCTGTCTGTTACTTTTTGAACTTTTGTATAACGATGTCTGAAGATTTTTTTTTCTTTTTTACTGTTTGTTTCGTGTTTAGGTACTTACATGTTTTCATTATTAACACTTGATATTTTGCATTCAGTACCGGAAGTCGCTGCAGATTCCGTGCTTTGTGTTTGTATAACATTAGATTTTATTCCTTATGTTTTTTTTAATAATTTTGATAATGTTTCTAGGACATTTTTGTGGCAAAGCCCGCACAAGTACCTTTATAAAGACGTTATTTTGGCTTAACCATTAACCAATAAAACCATGTTGTAAGATTTAGAGGGTTCTGCTTATTTTATTCAACATCCATCTTGACTATGACATGTCTGTATAAATCTCATAGTCCAGGTATCTTTTACGTCAATGAATTGTCCATTAAAGGGCTTCCATTTGACTAAAAAATCCTTATTATGGCGTAATTAAGCATTTCTTTGGAGAAAAAACAACAATAATAATAATAATAATAATAATAATAATAATTATTATTATTATTATTATTATTATTATTATTATTATTATTATTATTATTATTATGGTGATAATAGTAATAATAGACCAAAACAAAAACAAAAAACACACAAACAAAACAAAACAAAACATTGATCAAACTTTTTAAACTTTTAAAAACTTGATACGGGGTTACAAAAAGCTTTTCTTTGTTGTTGGAAAAGAACCACAAGTCTAATAAAGATAAATATAATTTGGATTCGGTAGAGGCTCGATGTCCCTACATTACTTTCTGTAAATCTAAACTTTACCAAAATCATAAAAAGTTTGTTAAACAAATATATTTTTCGTTTAGCCTTGATTTGATAGTATAGTCGCTACTAACGGTTTAATATCAACAAGATCCAAACAAAGAAATCACGCATTCTAACTAATTCTTTAATCCAGATTATCGATATTTAAAAATTAAACCGGGACAACGCATTTTGGAATCACCTATTTTAAAAAAGTTAAACGGTAATTTTTCACCTTTAATTCTAGATTCGTAATCAATAGCCGGCTTAAATAGATCCGAAGTGCCTAAACAATAGTTAACAAGAGAGTATGACAAATTACAGTGCTAATCAAAATATATCAGTAATTTTACCGATGTATTGGATAGGTGAATATTGTTTCACGTCGCATCAGGCCCTAGTTTCACAATCGTTCCTTAACTAAGATTTTCTCAACTTAAATTTAGTAAATTTCAGCAATCTTTTTTGGAACTAGGAATGGACATTTTCCAGAAAACTAAATACAAACGTTACAAACTTGAAGTGATCTTCAAAATGACACCTTAAATTCCAGTGTTCTAAAATAATTTGCCAGGTTTAAGTCAAGGAAATTTTGGTTAAGAAATTATAGTGAAATAGGACCTGATGTTTTTTTTTATCTGTTTACATTTTATCAAATCACCTTGTCCACAAGTTTTGTGCTAATGTATGTGCTATTTACATGTACTGGTTTATGCTCACGTAAACTCTAGGGCTTGTATAGAAAGATGGTGGTGTTTGCTATTGATAAACATCAAAACAGCTCTGGCTCGCACCGACCCCCCAACGACAATAAAGGTCTGTGACGAAAAACCTGATGGATTCCAAATAGGTACCTTACATTGCATCTGATAGCATGCATTAAACACTTGTACATCGCAAATCGATATTTATTGGAACAAAACGCTAAATTTCAACTATACTTGCAACCATTTGTGATGATGTATTGCGGCTACTTTAATTGTTTGATAACTTTTGACATACCCTGTATGCACATTACTAATGCTTTATGAACTACTGACCACATGTTATAAAATGGTGACAATATTGGATGTGGGACAGAACTTTTGATAATAGAGTGAAACGATTTATTTCAGTTTAATAAAGCAGATTTTGCATCCTCGTGGATTTTATATCAATGTCAGCTTATTTTACAGGGGGATTGTTTATATTTCATAGCTAAAACTTTTCGATTCCATCTTCCTGGTTGATTATTCTTGACGACTGTAGTTAATTTGAAATATAAACGTGTATGTTGCATGACATGGTTCGAGTTTTCATCTACTCGTTTGTAGATTGACCCATTACATGCAAGAACTGCCGCCATGTGTAACACTTAGTACTCAAACCAAGCTCAGTTTAAAGGAATGAACACATCAGCTAATTAATTGAGGTACTAGTTAAAGTATTACAAGTGTGTCCACATATATACCTATGCTACAAAGTCACATGACGTGTGACTATGTAGCATAGTCATATGACGTGTGTCGATTTAGCAAGAATAACAACACATTTAACTTTTAAGATCTTAAAGCTGCATTAAGTTTTTTCAATTTTATGAATATATTTTTGATTTTCTAAAAAATATTTTTTTTAAATAGATAACTTCTAATCATGATCCGCGAGATTCATTTTCTAAAATTTCATTCCTTTTAGCTGTAAATAAACGGAATCCTCTAACATGTTGGTCAATGTTTAACAATAATTATTATGAGCTTGGATGTACGGAAAAACCCATGAATCGAAGATGAAACATGACAAATTGCATTAATTGTCCGTCATTAATATCCAGATGTATTTGAAATGGTGTTGTGTATCCCTTACTAAGTCACAAATGACAAATTCAATGAATTTCTGTTTAATTTATCGTATTTCACCGTTCTGAAAGTTATGTTTAAATGACCCACTTTAAATGGCCAATATCTGTGCCACATCTTTTCATTATATACCCATTGTAAGAGATGACCACTTCTTCACTTGTTTTGCAGAAGTATGACATTCAGATTGAATTTAAAAGCCATTTGAAACAATTCAGTTGTTAAATGATGACAATAGAAATCAAGTGAAAGAACTTTGACTAGGATGTAAAGCACTATTACTATACTATACTCCACTCTACTCCTATGTTAAAGACTTTCCTTTCTTTATTTAAACGACTTGAATTTAACACAAAATGAAGTTTGTCAATAAATCTACAATCATGAACCCATGATTCAACATTGTGCCAGTTTCCTTGGATATCAACTGTGACTATATTAAACAGAAGCAAACCCGTCATAGTGGCCATAATGATAACATCTTCTAATGTTATAAATACTGTGAGATTATTGATCCATTTTAATTGATACTTGCAACTTTAGAATGGGGCTTCTTACCTTTATAACAACAAAGTGTCTAATTAAATATGTAGTTGTATTTTAATAAAAACATTCAACTAAAAGATTGAACTACATGATTAAGTCATGACAAATTTTTACAGATGATAAAAAAATATCTCATTGAAGATTCAAACAACTGTTTTTACCCCCAGACTATTAAAACAGAGACTTCCCTTCCATAATTTTATGAGAAACTTCAAACAGAAACTACTTTTTATATCGATATTTTTACATCCTTAGGCATTGCTAGTACTTAGACTCCTTGATTGTAATAAAAAACCACATTTCAATACCTGTGAAATGATGTGAGATGTGAAATAAGTCTTTTTTCATTGTGAACAATAAAATAAGTTGTTTCTCATTGTAAAAAGTAAAGATAAGTTCTCTTGCATTATGTATATTGCCAGTTTATGCATAAAGTTCTGTTCAAGTAACAACATTACACACAAAAAGCCAAATATTTGACTTCATTTTATACTACTTCAGATGACAATGTATACAACTCTGTGGTAAACCATGAGTATGTTAACATGACATGATGACAAGTTTAAATGTTCATGATGAACAGCATCACATAAGTGACAATATCAAATAAAACATAAAAATGTGACACAGCTCCATCATCTTCTTCTACGGTCATCTCTGCTACGTCTGAAAAATAAACAAAAAACTTTCAAGTAAATTTGTGTTTTTTAAAGAAAAATGCTGACATCATCTATAATTCAGAATCAGTTATTTCTAAAACCAGATAATAAACATGTCCAACACTTTTAATACCAAACAAGTATTAATTTTTCATTGAAACTTTAGAGACAGCTAAATTACAAAATATTTTAGACAGTTAATGCTAAATGATTCATTATGGTAAAATTTTAAGGAATGGTAGAAGATGTCAGGAGCTTTCTCCTGCACATCAAGTCCAATAAAAATTGCAAATCATTAACACTGGATGCTCCCTTAAGCCAGGTGTATTGTACAAATTCTTTGCTATTATATTGCAGACATATAATATTTTGGAAATTAGTTTAATCCACACATAGTGTACTCATTGAATGAGTTTACTATCTTATAATCAAATTATATTCTATGAAAAGACATGACAAATCACAAATAAGAGTATGGTAAGATAAGATATGCTTAGGTTGGCTAGTTGGTTTGACATACTGACAACAGTCACTTTTTGTGTGTTAGAGAAAACTGGAATATTGAGGGAAAACCACAGCCCTTCAACATGAGGAATGACTTCAAGTTACCACATTGGTAGTCTAAAATAGTTGATGAAAGACATAATGATCCGTAACAGGCCATTGAAATGAATTGCACAAAACAAAGCCCCCAATCATGTTATGATATTGACTAAAACAATAAATTAAAGATAATATTTGTACTACTGCACAATAAACTTATTATATAAAACATAGATTAATCACTGATCAAACTACAGTATTCCTCTTTGTAAGTCATTTACCTGCTCTTTCTGGGACCTCTGACAAAGCACCAATCTACATTTATTTTCTGACCACAGATCTCTGATCCATTTAATGCATCCATTGCACTTTGTGCTTCTTTAAAGGTCTCATATTCAACCAATGCGTAGCCCTGAAATACAAAGTAATATTACATTTTCTCTGTGTGTTTTTTTTTTTTTTTTTTTGAAATCTAGTTTATATAATTTTTTTTAAAATTGTTGATAATAATTTAAATATGTAGCTTATATAAAATTAATGAACTACTGCTGGTAATTTATTAAGTTTTAGAATCAATAAAAGATGAAATCAAATAAATAAACTGAGAGTGAAAATGTTACAAAATTTACATTCATTTCATTAGCCTTCATTTCACTTTAAGTCATTCTAATAACATCAGATCAAATTAACAATCCTAACAAAGTTTGTCCACCTTTTAGAGTGAAGTGGTTTAAAGGGTACCTGTAACCAAAATTTTTTTTATCACAATTGTTTATATATTATTTAAATATAACAATATGAAAAACCGCATCAAAATTGGTGACAAAATAAAAAAGTTATAGCGGTTTGAAATCCACATTTTATAACTTTCTCTTTATCGAAAAGTGAAATGCCTCGTTTTGAGTTATAAACGTGTGACGTCATTGCAGTATTAGAAGTAGTGTCTAACATAATAGACAGTAGTAACAATGAGGATATATTGACGTATGTAGAAGAAAGTAACGACTCTGACATGTACCTATTTTTGTCAAATAGTTCGTCATTATTTGGGGAAGCAGTAGACTTTCTTATAAGTGATGAATTTGGAGTATAACCGTTATTTATTCGAACCAGAAACGGACGAATCTGATGAACATATTGAGTCGAGTACCCCAACTACCGTCAAGAATTGTGACTGCATTTGGTTGCATAGCTGTTGAAAAATACTTGACGAGTGTTAACATGTCAATAACACGAAAATTGATTATATCTTTGACTTTTTTTTAAATAAATTATCTTATTAAGTCGGACTGGACAGACTCAAGAATTACGATAAGTTGCATAGCTATAACGAAAAATACGCGATTAGTTTTTACTTGTCAAATACAAAATTAATTTAATCGTCGACATTTCAAAATGAATTAAATATCAAGTTGGACTGGACAGACTGCCGGATGAATATTATGGAACTTACTGTGGTGTCATGTGCTGATTTTGAATTTCTATTAAAATAATTCATTCAAAATTCAAAATTTTAAATGCATTATTTTAATAAAAATTCAAAATCAGCACATGGCAGTAGCACCAGCTAAAAATCAATTCATAAAAACCCAATCGCCTATGCTCTTTTGTGCAATGTTTATTGACAGTAGAAATTAATTAAATGACCGTGATGTAGAAAACTTTTAAATATTCTGGCGGCATCACATTTCCTAGATAATCGGAAGATTTTCACACAATTAAAGTTTGTAACACAGTTGTTTTCAACTGTCCGATGACTAATTAATGCTGAGGTTATTAAAAAGAAACTTGAAAAAAACAAGATATTCCATCTCAAATTATTTTACGCGAAATATATCATAATTGTTTAAAATGAAATGACACGGATTTTAGAATGAGACCACATTTTAAAAAAAGAGATAATAATAATAATAATAATAGTAATAATTTTATGGATTTGTATATATAAAATTAAGAATTTAAGAATATCACAGCTAAATGTATTCCCAAGGAAAATCTAATAAAATCAAATGCTGTAAGTAGATCAATAAACATGTTTTAGACTATTCTGGTCGTCAATTTTTAATTTTCAATTTTGCCTAAAAGTCATATTTTATTATTATTATTATTATTATTATTATTATTGACATGAAAACTAAGGAAAAAAATTCTTTTTCTTTACTTTTTAAAATTTAAATATCCATTTTTTCTTATACTGTATATGACAAATAACGTTTACCAAATAAAAATATTTTACTTTACTCGAACTGTAAATATATTATTGTATATTACAGGACATAAATAACTTTATCAACCTGCAAATCAATGTTGCAAATTATAAGTGACATCCTGTTAATTACAGGTGTGGGTCTGAATCTAAGGAATGTGTCTAATAAACAAAAGGATTAATAATAATCTTAATTATCGGTACATGTCAAACGGGTGTTAATACCACTTCATTAAATGGTTTTCTCGTAAAATAATCATAGAAAGTTAAACTACGAGTTCGTATTTGACTTATTTTAGTAGTTGGTAAATAATATTCTGTGGAGGTATGTTACTGGTATGACGTCACAACACGGGAGCCTCGATATCGACCTTTTTGATTTCTAGAGATGTATTACAAAATCATCGATATCTACCTTATTATGATATGGAAGTTTATTGAATTTTCGATACAGCCATATTTAAGTACGACGAATAAAATATGTCAAAACTGAAAATCGTTACAGGTACCCTTTAAGGCCCTACACTTATAATGGTGTAGTTAGTTTCTGAATGATGAAGAAAATGTACATGTATACATGCATACAGACGAGTTTTCGTCTGGGATATGAACCAGGCAGTAACAGCCTCTGAGATCCATAATCCTGCTAATCTGGTTACAAGTAATGTAGGTTAAAATGGATTTTAATTTGTGCATAAACAATTAAACCTATCAATAAAGACTTACATTGGAATCTTTATAAGCATCTTTATAATCAATAATTCATAACTAAAGGACAAGTGAAAACATAATCAACTGGCTGTAATATAAGAATGGTGAGTTTGCATTCACCTTAGTGCATGAGAAGAACATGTACCCTGATGTAATGTAGTTCAACTTTAAGTAAATACTACAAAAAATTAAGATTTTCATACTTTTAGAAATCCAGTTCTTCTGTCTAAGTTCAAATGTAAATTTTTAATTTCTCCATAATCTGCAAACTTGTCCATTATATCATCTTCCTGGGCTTCTTCGTGGACTCCAGTTATAAATAAAATCCATCCTTCTACAGCTGTCAAGAAAACATAAAACATTTATATATGGAAGAAAACCTCTCAACATTAGAATTCATGCTGCCATGAATACAATTTTTAAAAAGCTTTTTTTTTTTAGATTTTACTTTCAATATCATTTTAACATTTTCTGTCATACAAACTTGTTTTTAATTATAAAATTTAAACATTCTGAAAGGTGTTTGATTAAGGGCTGTTCCAGAAAAAACTGTATGGATGGGTTTGAAGGCACTTTTTTGAAACCCCCACCACCCACAATTTCTTTTTTTTCTAATACAACCACCCGTAGAATTTAATTATTCAGAGATACCACCACCCATATAAATAAATTAAATCAATAATAAGTTTTAGATCAATACAGGATGTATCCTCATAAATGTGATATTACAATTAAAAGTAACAATTCATACAAAAAGTTCTGAGGAAATGGAATCAACTCCTCAGATGCAGTATTCCCCACATGCAACCTCCATTTAACTTGTAAACTTTGCAATTATCACAAATTACAGCGGTCCCATAAAATATGATTCTTGCTTGACAGGAAAAATCTCACTTTAAAATATTATGAAACCTTGTATTCAGACTATATAAAAGAAATTATACCATCTTTTTTACTTCTCTAACCTTGTTAATCTTCCACATTCCATGCCGTATGGTATTACTGGTGAAACACCACAATGTGCCCCCTTGCACTAAAGGCGAATGGACAGGATTCTCTGTCCCACTGTATACAAATTGGACCTTTTTAAGTAATGTCTTTTAAATAGCTTTCAGAAAAGCTTAGTACCCTGATAAATGCCCAAGCCATTATATATTTTGTTGTATATCCATATGTACATTTATAATGTTGAATTTTTATGGACACTGGGTACTTCAACCAGTTATTGGGATAGTTTTAAAAAATTGTACAAGGATCATTTTTAATTTTTGAAAGTATATTTGTACATCCCAAGTTGTGCAATGTATCGAGCTTTTAATTCTTTTGTTTATGCTATGTTTCCTTTTTGTTGCTTATATTTGTCAATTTTGCATTTTTCAGATGCAAATAACTGCAAATTAGGCAATGAAAAATAATTTTAAAAAAATTTTTTTTTGTTATGCATTTATTTATAGCCTAGTTATTAACACCACAATTACTAATCAACAGATAAAATGGACTTAACTCTAATACTGAGATAATAATACAAACTGTGTTCAGTTTTTCAAAATACAAACAAAATTCAGTTAAGGTTATTCTTTGTCAGTACTTACAGTCAGGTAACATTTTAATCATAAAATCACTGCAATATTACAAAAATTTCTACGTAAATGAGAGAAAAATTTATGACTAACGTAATTCCCTATGGGCCTCTCACTCTCAGACGTTGCTGACAATGCTGGTTCATTAACATTAAATTTCGACTGGAGCTGAATGAAATAATCCTTACAGTTGTCAAAAGATAAAAGATCGTTTCTTTATAAACCGATATCTTCATAAACAGATAAACATTACTAAAAGTCGGCGATATTTTGCTCCATTTAATGGGGGAATTCCATAAACAGTTACATTCGCGTTCATTAGCTGTTACGAGATAGAAATTTATTAACTTTAATTTGATTGGCTCAACCATATTCTAATTTTAACATTCGAGGGGTATTCCCGGAAATTGCCAACATGTTGGCGATGTTTGATCAGGTTTAAACTCAAATTAACGTTAAAATTTAAAATCAAGTATGTACCGTTTGATCTAAGACAATTTTAAATACAGGTATGAACCCCATTATGCCAGAAATTAAACACGATGTCTTTGAACGCGAACATAGCGGTATTTCAGAGGGGGGTGTAGAAATGCATGGTCTTCCTTTTATTTCTTAGATGTATCAATCATTTCTAATAATATACTTGACACCTTTGAATGTATTTTTGTATTCTGTCAGCCCGTTCTGCTCCAACCAAGCGCAGACGTCTTCAACTGACCTCGGCCGCATGGCGGAAATTTTCTGGATTAACACAAATAAACAGTCTTCGAACCGTCTTTATGTCGGTACACAAAACAACAATACAGGGGAGCTAACTTGTTTACCTTTTTTGTTACCGTGATGTCATATAAATGATTATTTCCTGCAGTTTAATTTGTTTAGAGGAGAGGCAAGTTTTCGCGACATAAAAACGACAGAAATAAATTAAAATAATATAAATTTTGCGACAACCCATAGAATTTAATTTATTTGAGATACAACCACCCACAGAAAATAAATGCCAGATACCCCCACAACCCACAGAAAAATATATCGTTTGCCGTCAAAGGGTACCATGTAATTTTTTCTGGAACAGCCCTAACTGATTGTGTTGTTTGCAATAGTGTTTTACATGGTCAGTTCTAAAAAGACAGAAGA